>JAGFNQ010002007.1:62177-116879 GCA_024364735.1 Boesenbergia rotunda | reverse complement strand
GGAACAAAGGTGTTTGGTTTCAAGGCATGCTGTATTTCTAGAGAAGAGTTTCTTTTGCAAGAAAACAGTGGGATTGGGATTGAACTTGATGAAGTTCAAGAAACTCCAATAGACATCACAGAGACACCTAGTCTAGGCCCACAACGATAATTCATAGTGATGAGCTATCAGTTGAACCTAAAACTACACCACCTCTTCGTAGGTCTGATAGGACACGCAACATTCCAGAGAGATACGGATTTCTCGTAAGTGAATCGAACGACGTGTTGCTCATTGGTGATGACGAACCTATCAGTTATGAAGATGTTCTGAAAAATTCAGAAAGGGACAAATGGCTTAAGGCCATGAAGTCGGAAATGGATTCCATGTATGAAAATCAAGTATGGGACTTGGTTAACCCACCTGAAGGGATTAAACCCATAGGGTGCAAGTGGGTTTTCAAGAAGAAAATCGACATGGAAGGTAATGTTGTTACCTTTAAGGCTAGATTAGTGGCAAAAGGATATCGTCAAAAATAAGGAATTGATTATGACGAAACCTATTCGCCAGTAGCTATGCTTAAATCCATTCGGATGCACCTAGCCATAGCAGCTCATTATGATTATGAGATATGGCAAATGAATGTGAAAACAGCTTTCCTTAATGGAAACCTACTTGAGGATGTATACATGATACAACCTGAAGGTTTCACATCGGTTGATAAAACCAAGGTATGCAAGCTTCGACGATCCATATATGGACTAAAGCAAGCATCTAGGAGCTGGAACATCCGTTTTGATGAGACAATCAAAGAGTTTGATTTCTCACAGAATCCTGACGAACCTTGTGTGTACAAGAAGGTTAGTGGGAGTGCAGTCGTATTCCTAGTATTATATGTCGATGACATCTTACTTATAGGAAACGATATATCAGTTTTACAGACAGTTAAGATTTGGTTGTCCAAAACTTTCTCCATGAAAGACCTGGGAGAAGCAACCTATATCCTTGGGATTAGAATCTATAGAGATAGATCAAAACGGTTGCTTGGTCTTTCGCAGTCTACATATATAGACCGAGTGCTAAAAAGGTTTAGCATGTTGGAATCCAAGAAAGGTTACCTTCCCATCAGGCATGGGATCAACCTTTCGAAGTCTATGTGTCCGCGCACAGAAGACGAGAGGATTAGCATGAATAAGATTCCCTATGCATCCGCAATAGGATCTATCATGTATGCTATGTTATGTACTAGGCCCGATGTATCGTATGCTCTGAGCGTCACGAGCAGATACCAATCTGATCCAGGAATGGATCATTGGGCGGCTGTTAAGACAATCCTTAAGTACTTAAGAAGAACTAAGGATGTATTTCTAATATATGGAGAAGGAGATTTGATAATACGTGGGTATACAGATGCCAGTTTCCAGACAGATAAGGATGACTCCAAATCGCAGTCTGGATACGTATTTACTTTGAATGGAGGCGCAGTAAGTTGGAAGAGTTCCAAACAAGACACTGTAGCGGATTCTACCACGGAAGCGGAATATATAGCAGCTTCGGAAGCAGCAAAGGAAGCAGTCTGGATCAAGAAGTTTGTCACCGAACTTGGCGTGGTTCCAACCATTGATGAAGCAGTGCCGGTATACTGCGACAACAATGGAGCTATTGCACAAGCGAAGGAACCAAGGTCTCATCAGCGATCCAAACACGTGCTTCGACGCTATCATCTGATCAGAGAGATTATAAGTAGGAATGACATACAAATTGAGAGAGTTCCCACTGAAAGGAATATAGCGGATCCTTTAACTAAGGCCTTGCCTCAAAACAAGTTTGAGGGTCATGTTAGAGCCTATGGTATTGGATACCGTAGCGATTGGCATTAGGCCAAGTGGGAGTTTGTTAGTGATATGAGAGAAGTGTCCTAAGGCAATCGCCTTATGATGTAAACATTTATTTTAATAAATGATAATTCACTATTTGAGTATACATGTTTTGTGTATTTGATTGGGATCTTGAACTCATCTACTGAATGTCCGCAATACAACTCACAGCATAAGAGAATTTGTGATGGGATCACAACTAGTGATTATCTCTAATGTGCAATTGTGAAGTATTGAAATTATCCCTAGTCGATGAATTGATAAAAACGGACACTATCAATTCTGTTGAGACTAGCATGGGTTATTCTCTAATCAGCTGATTCTCACTAGTTGGTGACATTGGGATGTCCGGAGATAAACATGGATGCTAGTTAAGGGAACTAGTTCATTGGAGTGACTAGCTGTAAGACTTCATATGGGAATCTACATGTAGATATGTCAATGAAGATCTTACTGCGGCTTAAGTGCGATGTTCCTTTGACTTGCGGTGTTCAAGTCATCTTGGTCATGGAGACTTATACTTTGACATCTTAAGCAAGCATCTCCAAGGAGGTGTGGACCCAGGATGATCGGGTATAAGCCGAAGTGCCCGAAGATGTTTGAACAGCCTATAAAGGATTCACCACTCCTTGCGAGGAGATGTATACCCAGGCCTATCGTCGGATTGTTACTCAAAGCCTCTGGCCAGAGCATATCATGTTAAGAGTGCGAGTCTCTTAAATACATGAGAGTAATTAGAAATCCAAAGGACGAGGAAGACACTACTTGGGCTAGGTGTGACGTAGTCAGCCTAGTGGGGACTGACACCATAGACCGTGTCCTGAACCAAGTGGGTATAAGGTGGTGAAGGGAATGAGGCACGATTCATTAGAGCTGCTGAAGGGTTTCAGAATAATTTCTTCTGGGGTCAAACCGTTGATCTTTCGATTAATTGGGGATCATGATGTACTACTAGGTGCCACTCATGATCGTTCTATAATTAATGGGTTAATTATAGACGGCCAACATAAATCGAAAGCCTATTTAGTCACACGCAATACGAGCAATCCGAGGGATTTAAAACGGGTTGAAAATTGGATTTTCCGATCAAGAGAAATAAGTCGAATCTGAGTTGGTCAGAGGCGCAATGGAAGCTAAAAATGGCTAAGTCTTTTGAAGGCTTTTTGGGCGAATTAAATGAGTTTAATTCGCGACGGTTCGGGTCGTTTTGGGCAGGCCAAAGAGGGTGTTAGGTGGCCGGCCAATAAAGGAGAATAAACCAAGTTTATTTTGGTTTAATTAATAAAATAAATCTAGTGTGATTTGTTTTATAAATTATGGATAAATAAATTTGTATAAAGAAATTTATATAAATAAAATTTGTAGAAATTTATTCTTTTATGGAAGATTAAAATAATCCATGAATTGGTTTATTTTAATTTTATAAAATCAATTATGAATTGATTTTTACATAATAAGAAAGTTTATAAATTTCTTATAAAATTTATTCCATAATTTAAAGAGAAGAAGAATTAGTTTTATTATAAATTAGTTTATAATAAAACTTGGTTTAAACGGAATAATTAGTTAAGAAAATTTATAGGATAAATTTCTTATAACTAATTCCGTTTAGAGGGAGACTTAGCAAAGAGTTGCTACTATATAAAGGAACCAAAGGCTAGCCCTTAATTCCGAACTAATCATCTAATGATAGAGCTCTCCCTCTCTCTCTCTTAATCTTCTCCTATCCCTCTCCTTCTCTTGCCGAGGGCCGGCGCCCTTCATTGAGTTAGGGCCGGCTCCCCTTTTGGTTGCTAGGGCCGGCGCACCCTATCAACTCCAAGAGAAGTTGCCGTGAGCTATACGAAGAAGAAGAACCACAACAAGAAGAAGAAGAAGCGGATAGCGACTCCTCTCCTCTCGGAATTCGATTCCGTTACTTCTTGTTGGTTAGTTTCTAACTCTTCTCTTGATCCTTCTAGTTGTGCCTTCCGAGAATCTAGTAGTTCTCGTCGGCACAAAACTCGTGACTTTGTGAAGTCATCCCGAAGAGAACTCGGCGTGGACGCGAATAGAGGCGGAGCTTCCAAGGGACGCTACGGTTGGATCTCGTCCCTTACTTCGAGTTACGAGAGGTACTTGGTAAATTTGTTTACTATTCCGCAATGTTTTATTTTATGATTATGTCAACACACCATAAGATTGCATGCTAGATATGAAGTTAAAATAATTTAGAAAATTATTTTATGCAAACTCTTCCGCTGCACGTAAAAATTTTAAATTTTACGAACTCGTATCCTTGTCGACATGCACCCGGTCCCAACATCCAACAACCAAAACTAAGGATTGACCTCTGACTCCAACTATATTATTCATAAACTAATTTCATGGTTTGAACATGTTGAAGTTCAAGCTGGGCATGGATGTGTCGATCAACCCAAACGAGAAACAAAACTCCAATTCTAACCATATTAATGGAAGGTGTTGGCCTTAATATTTTGTAAGGGGTTTTGGGTCTCATCCTTTCTTTTCTAAGCACATTCATGACATATAATTATGTCATGTACTAACGATTTCCTTAATAAAGTATGTATGTGACTTAATTTATCAACTCTCATTAATTGAATTAGGAACCGGATTTCCTAATTCTAATTTCATACTTTATTCAAGGAATTGTTTTGGGAAACAATTTCCTAAATTGTCATAATCAATTTCGGAAATAATATGTTTAAGACTTTGATTTCTCTAAATTAAATCTTATTAAATTAAGAGACAGATTCCCTTAATTCAACCACATATTATTTTCATGAAAATCTTATTTAAGAAAACTCTATAGGAAACCATTTTCCTAATTAATTTTGGAGACAACAATATGTAAGAGCATCACCTCTTAAATCAAATATCCAAGATTTGATCACATATTTTATTCATGGATTAATTAATTACAACAAATTATTTTCTAAGGGTGGCTCCTTGAGGCTCAGATACCCAAAGAAAAGAAATTTGTCGTAAATCCAATTTGGTCCGCTCCCCGAGGCGTAACCAAATTAAACATGACAATTTTATTCAAAATGGGAAATTAAATTACAACAACTAACTTTAAATTGGACGGCTCCCCGAGGCTCAATCCAAAATAAAAAATTTTGTTAATAATTTAAAACCAATTCGAATTTAATTGTCAATTAATGATCCATAAATTTGTCTAGACATTCTTGAAAGAAAGTGCCCAAAATTGCGAGATTTCATAATAGGTTTTCAGAATAATTGTAAGTTTCTGGTACAAAGAAAACTTACATATTTCCAAAATTGAAAATTTTCCAAAATTGGAAAGTTTCCAAAAATGGGAAGTTTTCACAATTATCATAAAATTTCAGAAACTAGGATATTTCAAAAGTTTACGAAATTTCATGAGGATTTCCAAACTTTGAAATTCCTATATCTAAAATTTATCATAATTAGAAAGTTTCCATAATTGGAAAATTTTCCAAAATTGAGATCATGACAAAGTTTTCCGCAAAACAATTATATGATTATGTCGAACACTAACCGGCTCTGATACCACTGTTGTGACCGGGTGCATGTTGACATGGATACGAGTTCATAATTTAAAAAAATAATTACGTGCAACGGAAGAATTAGCAGAAATAATTTCTCAAATTATTTTAACCACGTATCTAACATGCAACCTTATGATGTGTGGACATGATCATAAATTAAAATTTTTACAGAAAGTAAACTAATTTACTCAATACCTCGCGTAACTCGAAGTAAGGGACGAGATCCAACCGTAACGTCCCTGGGAAGCTCCGCCTCTATTCGCGTCCACGCCGAGTTCTCTTCGGGATGACTTCGCAAAGCCACGAGTTTCGTGCCGACAAGAACTACTAGATTCTCCAAAGGCATGATAAGAATATCAAGAGAGAGAGAGATGGAAACTAACCACCAAGTAACTGAATCAAGATTCTGGGGAAAGGAAGGAAGGAGTCGCGACCCGCTTCTTCTTCTTCTTCGGCGCCTTCTTGGTGGAGTTGGCTCACGGCAACCCTAGGAGGAACTTCTAGGGTCGGCGCCCACTTGGAGTGGGAGAGGGAAAGAAGGAGAGGAAGAGAGGCTAGGCAAGAATCCTTGATCACTTCGATTAAATTCCAAGCCTTGCCTATGCACCTTTATATAGTAGTCTCTTTATCGCCAAGTCTCCTCTTAACGGAATAAATTTTCATAAGAAATTTATCTTAATAATTTTCTTATGAATTATTCCGTTATGCCAAGTTTTATTATAACTAAATTTATAATAAAACAAACACATCTCCCCTTTTATTATGGAAGAAATTTTTTCACAAAAATTTATCATATAAATTTTTCTTATCATGGAAAAATCAATTCATAATTGATTTTATAAAATAAAATAAACCAATCCATGGTTCATTTTAATTTTCATAAAAAGAATAAATTTATATAAATTTCTTTATATAAATTTATTTATCCATAATTTTATAAAACAAATCGCGCTTGATTTATTTTATAATTTAAACCAAATAAATTGGTTTCCCTCCTTTATTGTGGCCAGCCAAACCAAAGAGGGTGGGCACCCTCTTTGGCCGGCCACACCAAGCCAAAACCGTTACGAATTAAACTCATTTAATTCGACCAATAAGCCTTCAAAAGACTTAGCCATTTTAAGCTTCCGATGCGCCTCTGATAAATTCAGATTCAACTTATTTCTCTTGATTGGAAAATCCAATTTTCAACTCGTTTTAAATCCCTCGGATTACTCGTAGTGCGTGTGACTAAATAGGCTTTCGATTTATGTTGGCCGTCTATAATCAACCAATTATAGAACGATCATGAGTGGCACCTAGTAGTACATCATGACCCCCAATTAATCGAAAGATCAACGGTTGACCTCAGAAATAATTCTGAAACCCTTCAGCAGCTCTAATGAATCGTGCCTTATTCCCTTCACCATCTTATACCCACTTGGTTTAGGACACGGTCTATGTGTGTCAGTCCCCACTAGGCTGACTATGTCACACCTAGCCCAAGTAATGTCTTTCTCGTCCAACGGATTCTAATTACTCTCATGTTTCCTAGAGATTCATACTCGGAACATGTTGTGCTCTGGCCAGAGGCTTCGAGTAATAATCCGACGATAGGCCTTGGGTATACATCTCCTCGCAAGGAGTGGTGAATCCTTTGTAGGCTGTTCAAACATCTTCGGGCACTTCGGCTTATACCCAACCATCCTGGGTCCACACCTCCTTAGAGATGCTTGCTTAAGATGTCAAAGTATAAGTCTCCGTGACCAAGATGACTTGAACACCGCAAGTCAAAGGAACATCGCACTTAAGCTGCAGTAAGAACTTTCACTGACATATCTATATGTAGATTACCATATGAAGTCTTACAGCTAGTCACTCCAATGAACTAGTTCCTTTAACTAGCATCCATGTTTATCTCCGGACATCCCAATATCACTAGCCAGTGAGAATCAGCTGATTAGAGAATAACCCATGCTAGTCTCAACAGAATTGATAGTGTCCATATTTATCAATTCATCGACTAGGGATAATTTCAATACTTCACAATTGCACATGTAGAGATAATCACTAGTTGTGAATTCATCACAAATTCTCTCATGCTGTGAATTGTATTGCGGACATTCAGTAAATGAGTTCAAGATCTCAATCAAATACATGAACATGTATACTCAAATAGTGAATTTTCATTTATTAAAGTAAATGATTACAATCATAAGGCGATTGCCTTAGGACACTTCTCTCATATTACTAATAGAAATCCCGGTGAGTGAAGCCGGGTCCCGGTGAGTGAAGCCGGGTGACCGAAACCCTGGTGAGTGAAGCCAGGTCCTAGCTTGGAGGGCTAGGTTGAAGTCCCAGTGAGTGAAGCTGGGCATGGCACGAGTCAGAGAAGGGCTGGAGGCTTGTTCTCGTGACTTAGAGTGCATTTGGGCTTGCTTGGATCAGTCTGGTGACCGATCAAGGAAGTTGGCACGGTGCTCCTTCGTGGATCGGTTTGGTGACCGATCCAGCGATGACTGATCGGTCTGGTGACCGATCAGGGAGTATGCGTTTCACTCACTGCACAGCTCCTGATCGGTCTGGTGACCGATCAGGGAGCACACAGTGAGTTAAGTTCCCCTGCTGATCAGCTCCTGAACGGTCCGGTGACCGATCCAAGACCTAGGATCTGATGTCTACGATTAAAGTTTTCTCACTGGAACCAGCCTGATTGGTTTGGTGACCGATCAGGCTGGAGCTTGATTGGTCTGGTGACCGATCAGGCTGGAGCCTGATTGGTCTGGGGACCAATCAGGAGTGTGCAGAAGACTTCTGGATCGGTCTGGTGACCGATCAAGGTCCTTCCTGATCGGTCTGGTGACCGATCAGGCGCAGAACTTTAATTCAAATACGCTGTCAGAAGCTCTGATCGCGTCTGTTTTCACTGCCGATTCTCTGCTACTTGCTGATTTCATTTGATATCGATTTGCTAAGCTTCTGTTGAAGTGTGCAGGTGACACAGGAGGATTCAAATACTCAAGGAGGGTTAATGGAGGACTTTCCATGGAGCAGGTTTGGATCTATTATGTTTTCAGGTCTCAACGACGTCCGGAGCAACTGGCAACTGACAAAGGCGCGGCTGGCAACTGACGGAGGCTCAGCTGGAGGAGTGTCCAGTGGACTGAGTGCTCAGAGAGGTCAGTGGGTCAGGGTGTGGGTCACTGGTACTGATGGAGCTGGCGACGTTGAGCAGGAGCTTAAGAGACGAAGCTGGAAGTAGAGGAGCTGAGGGAACAAGACAGAAACAGGGGAAGTTTGGCTGGGCTGTGTCCGTGCTCTCTGTTGCTTTGTGCTTGAGCGATCTTGTTGCATTCCTGTGAGATCTTTGTGAGTGTTCTTTCTTGTGTGATCTCTTGTACTCAAGTTCAACCATCCGTGAGATCTATGGAGAGGTTTTTCCACCGAGAAGGAGGCTCTATCTTATCCGGTGTTCACCGGGGCTTGATCTGTCGACGATCAAGGGATCGCCCACCTTACGGGCATGCCAAGGAGTAGGGGCAAGTTATCCCCGAACCTTGTACATCGCTGTGTCGTCTGGTTTGCTGTGTTTGTTGTGATTTCTGTTTGTTATTTCTGTTTCTGCACTTGTGTTGTTTGTTTCCGCTGCCTAACTCTTGAAGTGGAGAAAGTTTTTGAAAGCTCAAGAAAATTGTGTCTGGCTATATTCACCCCCCCCTCTCTAGCCATCCCGGTTCCAACAAACACTACTCACAGTAGGATCCAAATAGAAGCAAAAATCAACATCGAAATTGAACTCATGTCTACTCCAATAAAAATTTTCTAGGTCAGTAACTAACCACCCAAATTCAACACAATCTCAAATAGGGTTATATTCACTAAGAACAACCCTGATTTAGAATAGGAACTGGGCACGGTCAAACCATTAAGCTTCTAACACAAATATGATATCCAAGACCCCAATTATCAATCCTTTCTTCTGATCTTCACTAATCAAACCCAATTTCCAGCAGTTTTCCCCCCAACACTACACGGTAACAACCTGGCAACCCATCAAGCTTACAAGAACAACCAAATCACAACAGCCAGGGAAAACAACTCACCTAAACACCTTACGTTGGCTGAGAAATCCGATCCTATCTGCCAAGAGCACAACCAATAGGGAAAAACTACCTCTTGATTTTTTTAGCTTAGATCCCTCTTCCTTGCTAGAGGTTGACGACGATCCAGATCCTGAATCGAGCATGAATCGCGTCAGAGATCAGCCTAAAGAATAGATACAAAACTTAGGTATTCCCCTTTCCGTGTACTCACCCTAGTCGATGATGGCAGCACTGTGATTGTCGACTCCAGAGGTGCTGTCGCACTCCAAAGGATCGGCTGGCTAACCCTAAATCAATGCGACACAAGGTGAACAAAGGAGCACTCCAGATTTCGTGAACCCGATTGGAAACAGAACAGAGGAACTCACCCAGCGATGAGCTCAAAAATCATTCGATCGGTAGAGGAAGAGAATCGAAGGGGAAAAGGAGAAACAAAGAAGATGGGTGTCGATTGGGGCTTGGATGCAGGTGAAGGAACCCCTGATGCCATCGACTGCAAGGAAGGGAAGGGTGACTTAAGTGATGGAATTTTGCATTGTAGTCCTTGAATTTCAGGGCATCAGAAATTTAGACCCTCATTTACAGTATTTATGCATTTTAGTCCCTCCAACTTAAGTTTTAGAGTAACCCAACCTGCAAAACCATTCCGGGATCAGTAAACCCTATCTCTTGTCTCTTAAATTTTTTTGGACCAATGCTAAAATGTATCGGATTTAACAGTCATTATCCTAATATTCATGATTCAATTTCTAATTAAGACATATTTTATAAAAAAAATTTCCAAATGAGATATAAACTCTGGGATGCTGAGCTTCTGAATTTCTCATTGCAAGTTCTTTCCGATTTATCTGGAGGACTATGAAAAAATTTAGTAGAATCAAATTGATTTCATATTCATTTATTACTTGATTCATTATTTGTTGTGCCTGTTTTTTTCCTTAAAAAAAAATAAAATGTGTATGATAATATACAAATTATTTACATGGATACATGCATGGCAAAAGGCACACTAAGACCATCTCCAATCACGTCAAAATATCAAAATACCAAATTTGATATCAAATTCATATCAAAACACTGTAATCCATATATTATATCTTACATCAAATTTGGTAGGATAATAGTACAACACCAAATTTGATGATGTCATCATACCATATTTAATGTTATAATTTTTTTAATATTTAAAAAATCTTATTATATTATATAATTAATAAAATTTAATATAATATATATTATTAAATATCATAAATAAAAATTAATTTATAATAATTATTTTTCCCTAATATTAATTATTTATTATAAATTTAAATTAAATGTGTTTAATAGTATATTTTAGTTTTATTATGCATATTTATAAAGATTTAATTTATTAAAAATTTTATTAATAATATAATTAATATATGTTAATTATAATTACATTTATTAATGATATCACTAATTTCATAAAAAATATAATAAAATATTTATAAATTTATTATGTATAAATATAAAATACATCATTTATTACGACATACAAAATAAAAATAAATTACTAAACTAAAATTTAAGTTATAATTAAATTATGAATTAAATATTTTTTTATGTGATATGGTATAAATGGGTTGAAGTTGAAATAGCATTTGATCTTAAAATTATAATATTTTAATATGAAAATGATATTAAATATAGTGTTTGTCGTTCAACTTAAGATGGTCTTAGAGAGGAAAAACGATCAGATTTTACGGAATATATTATTCGTAACGTGATTGCAAGCTGTTTCAAACAGAACGGAAGGACAAAAAAAAAATGTTAACAACGAGAAGAAGAAATCTCCATACTGCTCTTATTTTTAACATGACTCCATGCACTACGTTAATCACCACACTCTCCGCAAGTAAACCTCCCTCTCTGCATCTTTCCCAACACTGCTCTCTTGGAGTTTAAAGCATCCTGAGTTAGAAACTGCAATCGACCTCCATTTAACTCATCGAGTGGCTGCCGCCGCCTTGCATCCGCAGAGTGTTTGGTCTGAGAAGACGACGACGACCTCGATTTGGCCTTGAAGGAGTGCGTGTTGGCCATGTAATTGGGCGAGCACGCTCCGTTTAGGCTCCTCGCCGGCGTTGCTGCCCCACTCCGGGACGAACCCCTAACGCACCTAGGCGTCGCCAGCGCCCCACACTTCACGCCGCCGGCTATCCACCAATCGTCGTTCTCCGGGAAGTGGCGACGGTCGGGAAAGGAGATTGGGATAGGACTTGGTGAGGAAAGAGCTCGAGTCTTTGGCCGACACGTGTCGATCTCTATGATCTTCGGACTTGATCTCTCAAAATACCTCTGGCTTGGGATTGCATGCAACTGCTCGCTTTTGGTATCGGGATACCTTTCCTGTACTCATCAGAAAAGGAGACCAGTCTAAGCAGAGATACAATCATACAATAACAACTTTGAATGAACTTCTTAATTCGAATCCTTCATTAATGTTTCTAAAACGTACAAAGGATCTCCGGGGACGGACTTCACGTCGAAAGGTTTCGTCTTTAAAGAGAAGGCTGCGAGCTCTGTGAGCTCGCACGGTGGCCTGAGCTCGGAGGAGAGATTGCATTCTGTTAAGAGCTGAAGCTGCTTGCTTACGGACGAGATAGCCTCTGATGAGGGCTTGAAGTTTCACCAACGATTTCAAAGCACGGCGTGCTTTCCTTGCCTAAATTGTAGACGAATGCAAACCAAATGTGAGCTCAATCAGAGAGAACACTACCACTGATTCCTACCAATTAATGCAGAGCATTTATGGATATAGAACGCTGAACAGATCAAATTCGATAAACTAATCGTGACAAATATCAGATTTCATGAATGAGAATGGTATGCCCTGTTCTCAATAAAAGAGAGTCACGGGATAAATGAGAATAACATATTCTGTTAGGATTAACAGTCTTTGATACAATTACTAAACAGTAGCAGAATTTCGTCTTACCAAGTAGCCTCTGAACGCCGATTGGATTTTCACCGCCGCCCACCGCTCCACGCCGCATCCTCTCTGCCGGACGGAGAGACGCATCGCCACGGCGGCCGCCTGCACTGCCACCGCCGCTGCCTCCGTAGCCACGGCGGTAGCTTCTGCGACGGCAATGGAGTGCTTGCTCTGCTCCCTTTCGCTGACTGAGTGGAACGAGTTGAACCAGGCCGCTTCGATGGCAGCGGCGGTGGCCGCGTTACTTCCCAGCGACACCTCGGTGGCGCCGGACTCACGAGACTTCCAAAAGCTCCACCTTTTCTTCTCCATCGGCTCCTCGGCACCGTAACTGGAGCAGTGATCCTGCTCTTTCTTCTTCACTTTGCTGCCCCCTACGAGATTCCACAGCCACCGCGCTGCCCACCCCATGTCCCCTCGGCCGGAAACCTAATTACCGATCAATGTTTTCTACACGAAAACAGAGTGAATTGCACAACGTGAAGTAGGAGGAACAATTAATAGCAGAATTAACGGTGTAGATATTTAAACGATAACAGAAGCAGTAAGTGTTTGGTTTTTTTTTTTAAAATTGTTATCTGCTTTCTAAATTGGAAGTGACAATCCATGGCGAGTGAGAAAACAAACGGTTCGTATTTCCACAAGTATCTTTTACGGGTCAAGGAGAGAGATCGAAGAGGATTCGAAACAATCTACAACATGTTCATGAGGTTAGACTTTTTCTTACGATTAATAAGACAAGAAGAAGAGGAGGGATCAAATTTGTCCCTTGCGATCTCTACATTTACACAACGTGACGTAGCCGAAATCGAAAGCATGAAAAGTAAGACAGGATTAATATATGCACGAAGAACAAGGAGCGGTGGAAACCAACCTAGAGAATTCATAAAGCTCAAACATCTTCAAATCCCCACATCTCACAAATCCATGTATATAACTACGATCTCCCCATATCATCGACTCGCTCAAATTATTTATTTTTAAAAAACTTACTGTTATTTGGTTTCTTTCATGGATGCTGCTGACAGTCCCGTGAATCACCATGAACTCTGCATTTATTACGCACCCCCCCCCCCAAAAATGATTTTGTATTTGCTGTCAAGCAATATTAATGATAATAAAAAAATGATGTCTGCCAAAATGATTTGTATTTGCTGTCAAGCAAGTATTAAATATGAAAAAAAAAAAAACCGACAGTAAAAATGAATCTGGATGATCGATCTTAGAATTTCCACTCACCATAAATCAACGCTCCGGTGCATCTGTCCCGGTTCCCCCATTTAAAAATTCTATAATAGCTAGCTAGATCCAACCGGATGCTGAGTTACATTAGTACTTAGCTGCCATAGCCAGGGCTAAATGGATGAATACAAGACTCTAGGTAAGAAGGAAAAACTCTTTTTTTTTTCTATCATTCTATGCTTCGTGGTCTGCGGGTAAAATGGTGACGATCAATAAGAGCAGAATTTGTAGGAGAAATTGTAAGATATAGAAGAAAATGATCTTGTTGAATGGAGTAGAAATGTTCTTGGTTGCAAAAATTATTCGTTCGTCTCAGCGCCTTTGCCAATCCGATTTATAATCAACATGGAAGAGATAAATCACGGAGCTTACTAGTCCGGCTAGTGTGTGAAGACGACGGACACACTAACTTACTAGATTTTGACCTCAAACTTCAAGATGATATAATACTTAATTTCTAACCATTAGTCCGAGTAGAAATGTTCATGTTGGATGTAGTAGAGGTTATATTTTGCAGAGATGAACGACAGTATATATATGCACACTGCCTGGTTTATGAATTTTAGAAGTGGAATCTTTTGAATTAATTTGTCATTCAAATTAATTACTTTCTATGATTTGCAGAAAAACGGCTCGATTTGAAATTTACATAAACGGTCCTAAACAGTTGGAAATTTGCAAATGCACGTAATTAACATAATCAGGTGAGCGCATTTGTAACTTGAAGTGGATTAAATTATTCAAATCCATCTGGCAGGATCAGTGGAATTTTTTTTTTGTTTTTGTTTTTGGGGATTCCAAAGGAGGAATATGTTGGGTACTCTTCCAGAATGAAGGTTATTTATTAGAAAAATGATTAATGAAATTGGGTAATGTTGAATCTCGGGCGATCGATCTAATCCCACGGAAGTTTTCCATCGACCATCAAAATTAATCGGGAAGTGCTCGTGGTGGGTGGTCGAGAAGCCTAATGTCTCAGGATTCGACCCCATTAAAAGATATTTATTAGCGAGTACAAGAAATAATTGTTTAATTTAAAATATACTTAAAAAATATAAGTTTAGACCTATTGAGATGACTTCCCAAAAATCCTCAGTTTATGAAGAAAATTATCTTTATTGAGCATAGAAAATTTATTTTCTTGTGAAAATTTTCATGCGTCAGGTTGATCATTTTGGCACTTTTATAAAAATTTTGAAAATTTTGTAAGTGATAGATAATTTTTTAAAGATTTTTCTTTCAAAAAATATATTTTAAATTTTAAAATTTTTTATGAAACAAAATTTTTGATGAATATATATTGGATTGCACACCTTCAAAAAAAATTAACAACTGATCTGCGTAAAGAAAACTATTTTTAAGGATTCTTTTCAAAAATAAGTACTTTTGATATGTATAATTATTTCTGAAAAAATTTATATTTTTAGTAATTTTTTTATCAGAAAAATGTTTCTTATTTGTGAAAAAAATCGATATTTTTCGAAAAGTATAAAGATTTTTAAAATCATTTTGTTAGAATCTAAGATTTAAAACTTACAAATGGTTTAAGCTCTATAATGTTTTTCGAAAACTTCCAAATTCTTAGATTTTTTCCCTAAATTTTGCTATTTTTTATCCCTATTTTTATGTATTTAAAGTGGGAGATATACATGGGTTAAGTTAATGGGAAGGTATTTCAAAATTTATTCATGTACTAAATTTTCTTTTTATTGATTTCATAAACAATTCATTTTTTATTTTGATTTATCCTAACTTAACTTGGTTTGATGCACATCAAAAAGAGAGAGATTGTAAGTAGTCTAGGTTGACTTTGAGATTGTCAACTGAGTCAAGTTAGGTCCTATTGTGTTTGATACCTTGTGTCTAAGTGTGCATGAACTTGGAAGCATAAAAAGTTGAGTGGAAGATGCGGTGAGTGAGAAGGATGGTACAAGAAGGGAGTCGTTGGACTCGGTGCGTCCAAGGGACGAGAAGCTATAAAGAGTATACTGGTGGACGAGGAGGGCGTGTGTGATGTCCGAGGGATAGGAAGCCAGGGAGGAAGTCTGCTCGAAGAGAAGGCCGAAGTTAGGTTGGGGTGAGATCAACTCTAGATGGCTGAAAATCACCCAACCAATAATAGTCGAAGAAGGTCAACTCGAGAGTTGACTTTGGAGCACTCAATGTGCCTTTGGAGGTGCCTTAGATGAGCATAATTGAATCTATAAATTTGCAGAACTAAGGCGCCTCAAATCAGAACTGAGGCACCTCAAGTTGTAACTAAGGTGTTCAGATTAAAAGTTATCAAAATGAACCGTTGGCTGTGAAAATTTCTATCCAACTGAGACGCCCTGGATCACATTAGAGCCTCCTCAATGTCATATCAGCACAATGCAACTTCTTCTAGAAGACTATAAATAGCACCCTAGAACTAAAAGTTAAATAGACAATCGTATTTCATCTTCCTAATTCATTTCTAAGCTATTAAAGTATGTGAGAGACTTCTCCGCCTTTTAAAAAGGAGATTTTTAGAAGAGCTTTCAACTGCCTTGGATCACCAACCTTCCCAATTGCAATCAAGTAATTTCTAGCCTCTTTCACTACACCGAAAAAAGGCTTTAACAATGTGGAAAACCATTGTAAAAGACCCTAAATACCCATTGTTAATCAACGCGTTGAGAAAGGTCACTGATGTCAAAGACAACAGTTTTTAACCATTGTCTTTTTGGCTAAAATATAATGGGTTTTCACCTTGTAAATCAATTTAAACCGTTGTGTTTTGAGTCAAAAGACAACGATTTTTCATAGAAACGATAACAATTTATCACCATTGTGTTTCAATTAAAAAAGATAACAGTTTTTAACCATTGTCTTTGAGTGCTCCTATCTTTCTCAACATATCGATTTACAATAGTTTTAGGGGTCTTTTACAACGGTTAAAAATCATTATATTTCAAGTGCAAGACAACGGATTATAATTGTTATCTTGGATCATCCTATTTTTCTCAATGCATTGATTTATCAGAGCATCAACACTGTTGTGTTGATTAAGCGTTAGAACGCTCAATGAACGCACTGCATAAATAAAAATAATCATTTAAATTGTGAAAATAAAAATAAATATGAATGAATATGTAAGAGAATGAATATGTTAATATAATGTGTATGTGGCATGTGGACCCCATAAATAATGAGTGATAATGTTAAAATGAATGTGAGAGAATGAGGGTATTAATATAATTTGTATATGGCATGTGAATCCTTTTTCTTTTAATTTACAAGGGGTACCCAGGCTTGCGCCTGATTTACAAGGGTCCCATATTTTTTAATGAGGTGGTGGGTGTTATAACGATTAACAAATAACATTGATGTGAATGCCCTCAAGATTTTTTGAGTCTTCGACAATGATTTTTTTAACCATTGTCGTTTGTATTGAAATGTTATCATTTTAGCCATTTTAACCGTTGTTGTTTCTCAACACACACTACAAAACAATAAAGCTTTGTAAAAACATTTATATATAATAAACAATTGTCTACAAACATATTATCCCATTTTGAATTATCACTTCTGACAAACATATACAAAACTTGTAGTAAAATAACTACATATCTGACTTTACTACACGAAATGTTCATAACTAAAACACTTATAGATTACAACACCTAAGTAAAAGACTTTAATACCTAAATTTCCTATTCTTTACGGGTGCATTCTTCATTTTCTTTTCCATGTTGATTATTTCTTGTTCTTTCAGGCCAAAACTTATTGCCTGCACTTGTTGCATGGAATCAAAATCATTAGTATAAAAATCAGTAAGCTACAACTACATTCACAAGAAAAAGTATACTCAGCAATTTTTTTAACAAAAAAAAATTGATCAGTGAATTGAAGCATAATTTTTTAATTGAGCAATAAAATATATGACGAGAGGTATAAAAACTAAGATAAATGAATAAATGTTGGGTCGAGGTGGACTGGCAAGAGGGGGTGAATTGTCGCTATAAAAATAAAAGATAATCTTTTATGCGGTCTCACAAAGAATTCTGATTAGTTGCAAAAATCAGTTAAAACAAACATAAACTAATAAAAGGCTAAGACGCAGAGATTTACTTAGTTGTAACCTAGGTGGTTGCTAATCCAAGATGATTGAAACTCACTATCAAAATCTCATTATGGCGGAGAAGCCTTTTACAGACTTTGAAGTACGAGACAAAAGAAAACTAATGACTGAATTGTTTGTAGTTGATGGATGATTGGAAACTAAACTCTAAGGGCCTATTTATAGCCTCAAAGTTATCCGTTTGTTGACGTGACACTTATAGGGCACCCGGGTGCTCTTGGGAGCCTAACACGTGGCTTAACTCTTATCCAACAGGCAGCATTCACAAACAGCTAATCATATCCTTGTTGATGCAGTCTGGCCTTGATTGTTGTTTTGGTGTTGACACCGATTTAAGTTATGATTTGAGTTTGATTTAAGTTTGGTTGTGAGAATTCGGATTAAGTTCAGGTGGATCGGGAGATCGCACGCTGGCATGTGAAAAGTCCTAACTTGGAGGGCTACGTGTGAAAAAGACCTAGCTTGGAGGGCTAGGTGTAAAAAGTCCTAGCTTGGAGGGCTAGGTGTAAAAAGTCCTAGCTTGGAGGGCTAGGTGTGAAAAAGTCCTAGTTTGGTGTGAAAAGTCTAACTTAGAGGGCTAGGTGTGAAAAGTCCTAACTTGGAGGGTTAGGTGTGGAAAAGTCCTAGCTTGGAGGGCAAGGTGTGAAAATTCCTAACTCGGAGGGTTAGGTGATTGGAAATCTCGGTGAGTGAAGCCGGGTCCTGGTGAGTGAAGCCAGGTTGACTAAAGTCCTGGTGAGTGAAGCTGGGCACGGAGTCTTTGTAAAATACGGTGATTCGAAAATCCGGACCAGAAAAATTTTTCGAGATTTTTCCGGACAGAGTCTAGGGTTTCCGGCCCTACGGGAGGAGCCCAAGGGGCTTTATTGTAAAAACTTAAAATTTATTAAGGGCTTCATGGAAGAAAACCTTAAAGATGTGGCTTAAGTAAATTTGTCTAAAGTTAAGCGGCTTACAGGTAGACGATTAAATTATGCGAGGGTAAATAATTTAATCCTAGAAAATTTTATGGGATGGATTATAACTAATTGGAGGGGCAAAAGGGCTAAAACCCTTATCCTAAGGGTAGGATTTAGATTTCGAAGAGTGGAGGGGCTTTTCTGAAAAATGACAGGCACTTATATACTCTCTTTTTCTATTCCCTTCGCACGCCCGCAGCCAAAACTCGTTTGACTCCATCCCTGTGCCCTAGCCGCTGCAGCCGCCGACCCTTTCTTCTCGCTCGACGACGCCGGCGCCTCCACCTCTCTTTCCTACCACTGCTCTTCTTCGTCGTCAACATGCTCTTCTTCTCCTCACGTTCGCCTGCAACTAATCACCTCCAACGACGCCATCCTCTGCCGATCAGGACCATCACCGCACGAGCTAGTCTTGCTGCTAGAGCCGGCGACTCCTTTTTGCTGCCGGAGGCCAATCGGAGGTAAGCTCGGGCTCAATGAGCCCAGGATCCTACGAGCCAACATATTGGATGGTCGGTTCATAGCTAACCCGTGGCCATTTCCCCTGCTTGAAGGATGATCCAGAGGATTGGCTGGCGGTGGATCAGATAGTTGGGTTGGAGGCAGATTGCGCTCTGGAGGTAGGACTACATCCAAGATCGATCGATGGATAGTTTCCCTTGTGACTATGATCATCGGGGTTGATGTGGGTTGAGCTTGCCGGCAAATACTCAGGTAAATGTTATGCTAATTGTGCCTGTGGCGTTATTCCACAGATTGGTGTCTGTAGTGAGTTTCAGTTCTTCAATTCAGGTGGATCTCTATAGGGTTAGATCTGAGTATGATGGTTTAATTAGAATTGGTGCTACGGTTTTGCTTCTGAACAGCCTGAACTATTGACGTGCGTGGATAGAGTTGTCGCGGTGGAATTGGTCCACGGTGGGGAATGGAAGGGTTGCTGTTGGTGATCTGTCATTGGAGCTGGGATAAAAGGTAAGTGGAGTGGCATAGTTTGTTATGTTTAATTGTTGTTAATTTAGTGATTGCATTGGGCTAGATTAGAGTAGATTAGCTTGGATGTGTAATGGAATAGTTGTTGGTTGATATAAGAAATTTACCTTGTGTACTTGGGCCTTTTCGTCCCTATTGCTGTGAGTTCCAGCTTTTGAATAGGGAATGAGGGTGTAGATTGGAAAGGATTTGATTTGTGATGTGGTGGAGTTAAGTGTAGTTTATATTTATTTGGATCATGGTTATGAGCTTGGTGATTGAAGTTCAGGATTAAACCTAGAGTGAAATAAAATCCTAATCTTAACTACGCAAGATAATTATGAACCAATCAGTTAATTAGATGAAATTAACTGAAAAAGGAATGATTAAGTTAATCCTAATTTGGTTTGGGGATTAATTAGCTTGTTATCATATCCATGTAATAGCTAATTAATTATGCCCTTGATACAGGGATTTGACTTGGATTTATTACTCTGCTTATTATCGGCGGGTGGTTCTTTCCGTTTTGATACAGACTTCGACACTGGAGGCGGGTACCCTTTGACTTATCTTTTAGATATTGTCATATTGCTATGCATTGTCTGTTATAGATAGCAGTAAGTTTATACGCTATCCTGAGTTATTATGCCTATTCTGGATACTTGTTAATTATCCCTGAGTCATTATGTCTGAACTGGATACTTGTTAGTTATCCCTGAGTTATTATTCATGTCCTGGATACTTGTTAGCTATCTCTGAGTTAATATTCATGTTCTGAATACTTATTAGCTATCCCTGAGTTATTATTCATGACCTGGATACTTGTTAGTTATCCCTGAGTTAATATTCATGTTCTGGATACTTATTAGTTATCCCTGAGTTATATTGCCTGACCTGGATATTTGTTAGTTATTCCTGAGTCATTATGTCGGTTCTGGATACTTGTTAATTATCCCTGAGTCATTATGTCTGAACTGGATACTTATTAGTTATCCCTGAGTTATTATACCTGTTCTGGATACTTATCTATTATCCCTGAGTATATTGCCTGACCCTGGATACTTGTTAATTATCCCTGAGTCATTATGTCTGTTCTGGATACTTATCTATTATCCCTGAGTATATTGCCTAACCCTGGATACTTGTTAATTATCCTTGAGTCATTATGTCTGAACTGGATACGTGTTAGTTATCCCTGAGTATATTGCCTGACCTGGATACGTGTTAATTATCCCTGAGTCATTATGTCTGAACTGGATACTTGTTAGTTATCCCTGAGTATATTGCCTGACCTGGATACTTGTTAATTATCCCTGAGTCATTATGTCTGAACTGGATACTTGTTAGTTATCCCTGAGTTATATTGCTTGACCTGGATACTTGTTAGTTATTCCTGAGTCATTATGTCTGTTCTGGATACTTGTTAGTTATCCCCGAGTTATCATGTCTGAACTAGATACTTGTTAGTCATCCCTTAATTATTATGTCCGTTCTGGATACTTGTTAGTCATCCCTGAGTTATTATGCTGTTAGTTCCATACCATATCAGGTAGTGTCATATCTAGATGTATGCTTAGAGATCGTGATGTATCTCCTGCCTTTGACCTTGAGGGATCTGTAGTTTTATTTAGCTAGTATACCTTGTAGGTTACCTGTATTTCCTGTTATAGGATTTCAGACTGAGACCTAGTATACTGAGGACTTGGGGAGGGAGTTATGTGTATCTATCATACACCATCCTTGCATTGTTGCATGCCGGCGATCAGCGACTCCCTTGTGGTTGAGCCTAATCGTTTTCCGGCACATGATATGATATGCACACCCGGCCACTCATGGGTTAGTGGATACCGTAGCGTGTGTGCATTTGCTCTGTATTGCTCCGCTCCACCGCTCATGGGTAGTGGTTTTGGAGAGTGGTAGCAAGCAGGGATCCCTTCTCTTCCCATAGACCAGAGAAGATGAGAGAGATATCTCCCCCATATATATATGGGGCGGAGTGTTCACTCCACCAGCATCCTGTCCACTCGGTCACTCAGGAGCAGTGATAGCAGGGTGCGTACAGTGTCACAGCTCTACCCACTCGGCCGACACAGTATCGCCTGTCTCGGTGACTTGACTGGTGTTAGGGGGTGACCATGACATTGCATCATATGCATACGATGCATTGTGCACTTGATTGTGTTTGCTGCACTTATTTGCTGGACTTGATTGACATGCATGTACTGGATACCTGTATACCTTGGTTTATATGTTATACTTGTTCCATAGGGATTTATTTCACCCTCTGCAGGATAGATGGATTCTGGTATGTATCTCTATTCAGTATCTTCAGTATACCCTTTCTTCCTATTGTTCATATGAGGTTGTATCAGCGTAGACTTCTATTGTTATTATAACATACTATGCATATCTACTGGGTATTCGCTGAGTTTATGGACTCACACCGTTGCCATATGTTTCTATTTCAGGTTGAGATACTTGGAGTCGCCAGAAGAGCCCAATAGCCAGTCCCTACCCATCGCGACGTCAGTGTTTTGTTTGTTGCACTTGGCGATGTATTTTAGTTCATATTTCCTTTAGGACTTTGTATATGTCTTGTGTGGGTTGTAGTGTGCCCTAAGGGGTTATTGTGTATTGGTTGTTTCGTCGTAAGTCGGACCGGTCCGCAGTCAGGTATGTTTTACTTAGTTGTCTGGTGCTTTTATGTTGTGTTTGTCTTTATTTTGAGGCCTGAGGCCAAATTATTAAACTGCGTGTGTGTTTGGATATTATATGTATGTGTAAATTGTCCGCCGGACAGGGGAGGTGCTGTCCGATTTTCTATTGGACCAGCGGCTCCTGGGTCTCGGGGCGTGACAATTTATTTTGGTCCGGGGGACTGAGCACGAGTCAGAGAAGGCTAGGGAGCCCGTTCTCTTGACTTAGAGTTGAATTGGAATTCTGTGGATCGGTCTGGTGACCGATCAGGGAAGTTGGCACGGAGTTCCCTTGTGGATCGGTCTGGTGACCGATCCAGCTGTGTCTGATCGGTCTGGTGACCGATCAGGGAGCACACAGTGAGTTAGGAAGCCTACTGATCGGCTTCTGATCAGTCTGGTGACCGATCAGGGAGCATACAGTGAGTTTGGGAACCCTACTGATCAGCTCCTGATCGGTCTGGTGACTGATCTGGGATACTGTTCAGATCGTTCTGGTGAACGATCAAGTGTCGCGGACTCCTCCTTATAACCGATCAGGCTGGAGCCTGATCGGTCGGAGAACTTCCTGATCAGTCAACAGATCGATCAGGGCATAGCCTGATTGGTCTGGTGATCGATCAGGCCCTTGTGGCTGTGAAAGCTGGGAATCCCAGCAAAGCTCTGGATCGGTCCGGTGACTGATCACTTTAATTCAAACATGCTGTCAGACGCTCTGATCACGTCTGATCACATCTGCTTTCTCTGCTCTTAACTTCTGATTGTTTGATTCTTTGTTGATTTGTTGCCCTAATGAGCTGCTAAGTGTGCAGGTGACTCAGGGATCATCCAAGGGGAATCAAACGAAGGCTTTCGCTACAGCAGGTTTGGCTATTTGCTTCCGCAGGTTGTAACATCCTCTGGCGTGAGCTGCAACGGCTGAGGAGCTAATGATCTGGGGCTCGACTGGAGGGGATTCAGTGAGTCTAGAGGATGTCAGAGGTAGCTGGCTGTTGCAGGTGAGCAGCTGGGAGCTGCTGCAGAGGAGCGTGTGACCTAGCGATGGAAGCAGGATAAGCCGTGGAGTGGAGAAGGAGTTGAGTAGTTCTCCACATCGATAGCTTTACTCAATCATCTGTGTGCATTACTGTGAATCACTTGAAGCGATCTCTTGCAAAGCTGCAACCTTGAGTCTGTGGAGGGAGTTGCGAGTGGATCAGCAAGCAAACGAAGAGCTGGGAGCTCTTGCGTTGGTGGTGCTGTGCTGAGCTCGGTGATCTGCTCTTTCATTTCTCATCCTTGTGCTTTGCTAGCGATCTGTAAGATCTGTTGGATCGAGAAAACCGATAGAGGGGGGGGGGTGAATATCGAAAATCATTCGGATTTTCGTAAAGAGCACGTACGCAGCGGAAAAATAAAAACAATCACAGCATAAAGACACAGTCGATTTACTTGGTTCGGAGCCTGTGTCGACTCCTACTCCAAGGCCCACGGTCGTTGACCGTTTACTTCGGGCAATTCTATATACGCGCAAAACAGTTTACAATAATTTATTACAAATAAGTGCACTAACAATAATAATAAGAAATTCGATCTTCGTTACCGACGTCCGGAGTGGATAGACTCTTTCGGGGCAGCGGGACGTCGTCGGCTCGAGTTGGAGTGTTTCCGGAGCAAGGCACGAGCGTAGAAGATCTTTGGGGTGTTGAGAGAACTGATGCTTGGAAGCCTTGGTCGAGGACCCTTTATATAGGGCCTGGGGGCGCCCGGGATGTCGGGGGTGCCCCCCACGTGGCCTTTGATCCGCAGAGCTCTCGGTCAGCGTCTATCCTCTGGATCCGCTTTGACCGGGGCGCCCGCAGCGCTCGGGGCGCCCGGGTTGACCGGGTCAAACTCTATCCTTTGGCTTCGCTTGGCTTCTGGATCGATGCATGCGCATGGGGGCGCCCGGGAGCACGGGGGCGCCCGGGAGCAGCGGGGGCGCCCGCAGGATGTACTGTTGAAGCCGATCTTGCTTTCTTGTGTTTTGTGTTCACCTTGGGGGCGCCCGGGACACTCCGGGCGCCCTGGTCAGCTGTTGCCTCATTCCTTTGAGACTTTCTGAGCTGCAGACACACTTTCCTTCGGTCCTGCATCCAGGGTTAGTCCAAAACACAATAAAAAATAAAATATTAGATTATACAGCCTTAGCTGTCTTGGTTCTGACTTTGGTCTCCAAAATGGAGCCCTAGGTCGAACCGACGCCTACTGTTCCCTCGACGGGGAACGCGTCCTCACCTACTCCTCTCGGGAGAATTTACCTGATGCCAACCGTTCCTCTAGTTGGACTTTTGCCTGACGGTCCTTTGTCAGGTTTTGGATGCCGAGCTGTCCTTCGCTCGGTGCCTAGCATTCTTTCGCTAGGGCTTCAGTCCCAGACTGTCCTTCTCCTGGCGCCTAGCAGTCCTTCGCTAGGGCTTTTGACTCTGGCATTCCTTCGCCAGTGCTTATTTCCCTGGCATTCCTTCGCCAGTGCCTAGTAGTCCTTCGCTAGGGCTTTTCCTGCACACTCGAGTAACTTATTAGAAAACAAGTAAGACTTAACTTTTGACCTATGTTGCCATTATCAAAACTCAGGTTTGACTTGGGTGCATTCTGCACCAACAATCTCCCCCTTTTTGATTTATGGCAACCCTAGTTCAAAAAGTTAAGTTTAAATAAGCATGAAAAAGGTTAAATTTTGTTCCCTCCCCCTGGAAGGAATCTCCCCCTAGATTTTTCAAAATTTCGTGAGGTTAAAAAAAATCTTTACTTATACTTTGAAAACTTAAGTTTTAGGTACTTAGAAATCTTAAGTTAAAAGTACATGAGAAAGTTTTTGAAGCATGATTTTTGAGTACTTTGAGGTCTTTTAAGTTTTTAAGGTACTCAAAAGTTTTGAAAATACTAGCTTAAGTACTTAGTAGGATTTAAAAGGCTTAAGTACTTAGTAGGCTTTGAAACACTTTAGTATATCTGAAAAACTTAAGTATAAAGTACATTTGGAAAACTTTAAGTACTTAAGAAAGTGCATTTTGGAAAACTTTAAGTACTTAAAAAAACCTAAGTTCTTTGTAACATTGTACTTATACAGTTTTGACAAACTTAAGCTTTAAAGTACTTATCAAAATTTTGACAAGCTTTAAGTAAGAAAATTTTGAAAGGGCAGAAATTTTGATAGCTTAAGTAAAGATTTTGAAAGCTTTAAGAACAGCTTAAGTAAGAACATTTTGAAGGGCTTAGAATACTTAGCAAAATTTTGAAAGCAAAAATTTTTTTGAAAGCTTTAAGAATAGCTTAAGTAAGAAAATGTTTAACACTTTTTTTTTTGAAAACTTTTTGAATGAGTAAAATTAAATTTACTCTCTCCTTTCCTATCTCTCCCCCTTTGCCATATATCAAAACAGATAAGTATAGCAAAAATAAGATTGCATAAAAGAATTAAGTAAGATTTTGCTGTACTGAATCAATTCCTAATTTAGACTTAAATTAACTCAGTCAATTTTCTCTGTAGGGACCTGTCTAACCCAATTAGCTACTTACTAACTGTTATAAACAGTAGTTTTTGCTAGGGTTAGTCAAGTTAAGTGTTTCAGTTCAATTTAGATTTTCTAAGCTTGTCACTTAACTTGATTGCTATATAAGTTGTATTTAGTGCCCCAATTACTGCAGATGCACTGACTTAAAGCATCTTGAATTAAGGCAAAGACCTAAGCATCTCAACCCTTTCTAAGTTATCAATCAAAAGTACCCTATGGTGCTTGTGAGATGCTGGCTTCTAAGTCTATAGGTGCATGCAGTTCTAGGGTTAGGGCCTAGGCTAAGTCCATTTTCGAAAAGGCCCTAGTTTTGAAAGGGGGTAGTTTTGAAATAAAAATAAAACTAAGTCGAAAATGAAATCTGATTTTGAAATTAAGTAAACAGTTTTTCAAATTCAAAAAAACATTTTTAAATCAAGCAGAGCAAAAAAAATTAATCTATTCTACAGAACACAATCCTAACTGCCTTCTTAGTGAGCTGAACTCAGATTCAGGTAAGGGTTTTGTGAATATATCAGCTAAGTTGGATTTAGAGTCAATATACTTAAGTGCTATTTCACCCCTGGCTACATGGTCTCTTACAAAATGATGTTTGACTTCTATGTGTTTGGTTCTGGAGTGTTGGATTGGGTTCTTAGTTAAATTAATTGAACTTATATTGTCAATAAATACTTGAGTTTGGGTGTAGTTGAGCGGGAAGTCCTCAAGTGTGTGCATCATCCATAAAAGTTGAGCAACACATTCTCCTAAGGCCACATACTCAGCTTCAGTTGTGGATAGAGCTACACAGTGTTATTTTCTGCTGCACCAACTCACTAAGCTATTTCCTAACAATTGGCAGCTTCCACTTGTACTTTTTCTATCTAATTTGCAACCAGCATAGTCAGAGTCCGAGTATCCTGACAGATTGAAGGTTGAGGTTCTAGGATACCAAATCCCTACATTTAGGGTGCCCTTTATATATCTTAATATTCTTTTTAGGGCTGCTAAGTGCATTTCCTTAGCACATGTTTGGTATCTAGCACACATCCCTACAGCAAATAAAATGTCAGGTCTGCTGGCTGTAAGATAAAGTAGACTACCTATCATACTTCTGTATAGTTTGAGGTCTACTGGCTTACCATCAGGGTCACTATCTATTTTTATATTAGTTGCCATAGGGGTATTTATGCTTTTAGAGTTATCCATTTTAAATTTCTTTATTAACTCTTTAGCATATTTAGATTGATGGACGTAGTTTCCATCTTTAGTTTGTTTGATTTGTAGTCCTAGGAAAAAGGTAAGCTCACCAACTAAGCTCATTTCAAATTCATCTTCCATTACTTTAACAAATTCTTTTAGGAAGTAGGTGTTGGTGGATCCAAAGATTATATCATCTACGTAAATTTGGGCAATAAATATATCTTTTTCCAGTGTTTTAATGAATAATGTTGAGTCAATTTGTCCTTGTTTAAATTCTTTAGAAATTAAGTAGATAAACGTTCATACCAGGCCCTAGGTACTTGTTTTAACCCATATAGCGCTTTAGTTAATTTGTAAACGTGGTAAGGTTTGTCTAAGTCCTCAAACCCAGGGGGTTGTCCTACATAAACTTCTTCTTTAATGAATCCATTTAAAAAGGTTGACTTTACATCCATTTGATATAATTTAAATCCTTTATGGGATGCAAAGGCTAATAACATTCTAATGGACTCAAGTCTAGCTACTGGGGCGTAAGTTTCATCGTAATCTAGTCCCTCTACTTGACTGAATCCCTTAGCTACTAAGCGGGCTTTATTTCTAACTATTTCACCTTGATCGTTTAGCTTATTTCGAAAGACCCACTTAGTGTCTATGATGGATTTGCCTTCAGGTTTAGGCACTAGTTCCCAGACTTGGTTTCTCTCAAATTGGGCTAATTCTTCTTGCATAGCTATGATCCAATCAGGGTCAGGTAAGGCTTCATCTATAGTTTTGGGTTCTATTTTCGATATCATAGCTATTTGACTAAGGTTTCTATAGGAGGATCTAGTTCTGACCCCTAGAGTTGGATCACCCACAATTTGATCGGTTGGGTGACTAAGTCTGGGTTTCTTGGTTCTCCTAGAACTTGGTTCAGCCTCAGGTCCGGCTGATCGGTTTGGTTCACTGTTTGAGTCGACTCTTTGGGCTGGTTCATTTGTTGGTTCAATACTTGGTTCAGTTGACTCATTAATTGGTTCAATGTTTAGTTCGTTTAAGGGTTCAATTAAGGGTTTAATAGTTTGTTCATTATTTTCTTGGTCAGAGTTTGATGAAGCTAAATCTGGATTGTTAGATATTGAATTGATTTCTTCATGAAAAATTAAGTTTGTTGTTTCTTCAATTTTCTCGGTTTGTTTGTTGTAAACTCTATAGGCTCTACTTGTGGTTGAGTATCCTAGGAAGATACCTAGGTTTGACTTAGACTGAAATTTTCCTAAATAGTCTTTGGTGTTTAGAATATGTACTTTGCATCCAAAGACCCTTAGGTAGTGTAGGTTTGGGAGTCTATGGTAGTAGAGTTCATAGGGGGTTTTGTTGTGTCGCTTGTTAATCAAAACCTATTTTGGATATAACAAGCCGTACTAATCGCTTCTGCCCAAAATTGGTTTGCTAGATTAAATTCGTTGAGCAAAGCCCTAGCGGCTTCTTGTAATGTTCTATTCCTTCGCTCGACTATCCCATTTTGTTGGGGGGTTCTAGGACATGAAAATTCATGTAAATACCCATTTACCTTACAGAATTCCTCGAATTGTTGATTTTCAAACTCTCCCCCGTGATCACTCCTAAGTCTTTTAATTTTAGTGTCGTTTTGATTTTCAATTAATTTACAGAATTCATTAAATAAGTTTAGGGTTTCATCTTTGGTTTTTAGAAACCTAACCCAAGTAAACCTAGAGTAATCATCAACTATTACTAAGCAGTATCGGTTCTCGCTTAATGACTTGGCTCCATGTGAATCAAATAGGTCAAGGTGCAGGAGCTCAAGTGTGGTTTGAGTTAGGTCAGATTGAATTAATTTGTGATTAGATTTGGTTTGTTTACCTCGATTACATGATTCACATATTAGGTTTTCATTATTTTTAATTTTGGGGATACCCTTGATTAGGCCAAGTTGGGTGACTTTAGAGATGGTTCTCAAATTGGTATGTCCTAGTCTCCTATGCCAGAGGTTCGATTGTTCTAACTGAGTTAACATACATTTGGGTACTAGGGGAAGGTTTATAGTGTATACATTATTTTTCCTAGTGCCTTTAAGCATGGTTTCTGAGTCTTGTATATTTCTAATCAGGCAGTCAGAATTGTTGAAAGTGACTATATAACCAGAATCACATAACTGACTTATACTAAGCAGGTTAAAATTGAAGTTTTCAACCAAAAGAACTTTCTTAATAATAAAGTTAGATTTAAGCTCAATATTACCTGACCCAATTACCTTGAGTGTAGCATTGTTGCCAAATGCTACTGAGCCTAGGTTCTTGAGCTTGAGTTTGGTGAACTTCAATTTATCTCCAGTCATATGTCTGGAGCAACCGCTATCCAACATCCATTGGTCCAAATCTTTATGTTCCTATACATAAAGAATTTTATTGATTTGGATCCAATTAGAGTTAGTAATAGCTTTAAATTAATTTTCACTAACTAATCCGTCTCACCCAAATCTAGGATTTTCAATCACGTTAGCCTTATAGGTTTCGTGAGACAAGTTTTGACTAGTAAAATTATTTTGAAAAATTTGATTAATTTTGAAAATAACTAAATTTTTGAAAACTTAATTAATTTTGAAAATAATTAAATTTTGAAAACTTAATTAATTTTGAAAACAGTTAAATTTTGAAAACTTAGTTAATGTTGAAATGAAAAGATCTACAAATAACTGAAATTTTGTGTTAGATTCGAATTTGACAAAAAATAATTTGAATTTGAATTTCAAAAATTAGCTTCCAGGTCTTGGCGAGGCACTAGGCCTTCTTTGGCCGTAGCCTTATGGGATCATCCACCCTTTCCTTGACAAAGCCTTTTAATGAAATTTTATTTTCAAAATTATTCTTTGAAAAATTTCTGGTCTAACTAGTTTAGGTTTTGGATCGGTAGCTTCGGCTAGTTCCGCCAGATTGGCTTCCCTAACGTACTATCATCTCACCTCCACCTAATACTATGTTGTCAAGTTTCAGCTAAATTTGTTTAGTCCTTAAACTAGCCTAAGTCTAAGCATGGTAAATTGCAGAAATTAAATAAACAAGCAAACAATCATATTGCAATCAAGAATAACAATTTTATCTAATAATGAATATAGTTTTCAGTTTGGCTCCCCCTGGACTAAAGCCACGGTGATGGTTAGGCAAGATGTGAATCTTGTCCTTGGGGATCCAATACTGATTTGATCCAGTCGGTTTGTTCAGGCATAGTTTAGGTACCCATGCCTGAATTTTACCTCTGGACTGATTCAGTATAGCAAGATAAGATCTTTGCCGGGATTTGGTTCTATAACCCAGTCCGGATCGATTTAGAACTGTTCTGTTATCCAAGGATCATGTCAAGACCCTTGGAACCAGATGTAAATCGTTCTAAAGCTAATCTAAGATCCTTAACCTGAGTTTTTAGGAAGGAGTTTTTCTTTTCAAGTTTTTCAACTTGAGTAGGTGTTCCTTCCTGAACCTTCTCGGTTAAGGGTTTAGAGTCAGCTCCCTCTTTCAGGAGTTTTACTTCCTGTCAGAGGGATTCGACTCGGAGTTTGGCTTTTGCCAAATCTCGAGAAAGAAATGAAATTAATTCAGTTAATTGACATCTATTAAAACCAGTTACCTTAATTTCGCCGTCTTCTGTAAATGTCAGCTCGCCGTCGTCCTGTTCTGATTCTGACTCAGACTCGACTTTTTCTGAGGCGGTCAGAGCTAGTAGGGTTGATTGGGGTGCTTCTTCTTCTTCTTCTGAGGAAGAATCGTCCCAGGTTGCTTGGAGCGCCTTCTTTCTTCTTGTCTTTTTAATTTCCTTTAAGTTTGGACATTCTGTCTTGTAGTGGCCCTTCTTCTTGCACTCGTAGCAGGTTACGTTGGGCTTACTTTTGTCATTTGCGGGTTCAGCTGGTTCGTCCTTTCTTCGGCTGATTTTTCGTTTGTTGGTTCGGTTCTTCAGCTCCTTGTAGTAACTTCGGGCTAGTCGGACCAGCTTCGTTTGATCTCCTTCTTCATCTTCTGAGTCTGAGTTAGACTCGGGTTCAGGTTCAGGCTTCTTCTTCGTTATCCTTAGAGTTTTACCTGCAACGAAAGCAATACCTTTCTCGACCATATTGGTGTTAGTTTGTTCGTGCAGTTCTAGTTCAGAAAATAATTCATCTAATTTTATTTTCGAAAGATCCCTTGAGACCTTGTATGCATCTACCATAGATGCCCACAAGGTGTTTCTAGGGAAAGCGTTTAAGGCATACCTTATCAGGTCACGGTTTTCAATCTTGTGACCTATTGTGTGAAGACCGTTCATTACCTCTTAGATTCGTGCGTGGAGCTGAGCTGCTGTTTCGTTGTCGCCCATCTTGATGGTGTAGAGTTTGTTGAGTAGCAGATCCCTCTTACTGATCCGAGTATCTGAAGTCCCTTCGTGCAGCTCGATCAGTTTTGTCCATAGCTCCTTTGCACTGTTAAAGGGGCCCACACGGTTCAGCTCCTCTTTCGTCAATCCGCATTGAAGAGTCTGAGTAGCTTTTGCGTCGGCTTCTATTTTGCGTTTTAGGGTGTTGTCCCACTCCGAGTAGCTTTGTGGTTGTCCTTCGGCGTCTTTGGGGATCTCCAGACCGGACTGGATGATGATTCACATATCCACCTGAGTTTTCAGGTGGACCTCCATACGACTTTTCCAGAAAGAAAAGTCTTCTCCACTGAAAAGTGGAGGTCTGGCGGTGCTAAATCCCTCTTGCATGGCCATTTTAATCTGTAACAGAAAAACTAACAGAAAAACAAATTTTCCAAGACTAGGTCTTGGATTAGTAGTGTTGGATAAGGGAAATAAAATATCGAGGGGTGTTGCACCAACCTCGATTAACGAGAAGAAAAAAAAGAAAAATTCGAACGAAAAAAATATTTAAAAAAAATCGAAAATAATAAAGAAAATCTGAAAAAAAATTTCAAACTGGTGGTTGCACCAAGTTTGAATAACTCCGCTCTGATACCACTTGTTGGATCGAGAAAACCGATAGAGGGGGGGTGAATATCGAAAATCATTCGGATTTTCGTAAAGAGCACGTACGCAGCGGAAAAATAAAAACAATCACAGCACAAAGACACAGTCGATTTACTTGGTTCGGAGCCTGTGTCGACTCCTACTCCAAGGCCCACGGTCGTTGACCGTTTACTTTGGGCAATTCTATATACGCGCAAAACAGTTTACAATAATTTATTACAAATAAGTGCACTAACAATAATAATAAGAAATTTGATCTTCGTTACCGACGTCCGGAGTGGATAGACTCTTTCGGGGCAGCTGGACGTCGTCGGCTCGAGTTGGAGTGTTTCCGGAGCAAGGCACGAGCGTATAAGATCTTTGGGGCGTTGAGAGAACTGATGCTTGGAAGCCTTGGTCGAGGGCCCTTTATATAGGTCCTGGGGGCGCCCGGGATGTCGAGGGCGCCCCCCACGTGGCTTTTGATCCGCAGAGCTCTCGGCCAGCGTCTATCCTCTGGATCCGCATTGACCGGGGCGCCCGCAGCGCTCGGGGCGCCCGGGTTGACCGGGTCAAACTCTATCCTTTGGCTTCGCTTGGCTTCTGGATCGATGCATGCGCATGGGGGTGCCCGGGAGCACGGGGGCGCCCGGGAGCAGCGGGGGCGCCCGCAGGATGTACTGTTGAAGCCGATCTTGCTTTCTTGTGTTTTGTGTTCACCTTGGGGGCGCCCGGGACACTCCGGGCGCCCTGGTCAGCTGTTGCCTCATTCCTTTGAGGCTTTCTGAGCTGCAGACGCACTTTCCTTCGGTCTTGCATCCAGGGTTAGTCCAAAACACAATAAAAAAATAAAATATTAGATTATACAGCCTTAGCTGTCTTGGTTCTGACTTTGGTCTCCAAATGGAGCCCTAGGTCGAACCGACGCCTACTGTTCCCTCGACGGGGAACGCGTCCTCACCTACTCCTCTCGGGAGAATTTACCTGATGCCAACCGTTCCTCTGGTTGGACTTTTGCCTGACGGTCCTTTGTCAGGTTTTGGATGCCGAGCTGTCCTTCGCTCGGTGCCTAGCATTCCTTCGCTAGGGCTTCAGTCCCAGACTGTCCTTCGCCTGGCGCCTAGCAGTCCTTCGCTAGGGCTTTTGACTCTGGCATTCCTTCGCCAGTGCCTAGCAGTCCTTTGCTAGGGCTTTTCCTGCACACTCGAGTAACTTGTTAGAAAACAAGTAAGACTTAACTTTTGACCTATGTTGCCATTATCAAAACTCAGGTTTGACTTGGGTGCATTCTGCACCAACAAGATCTTCCTTGTTGTCTCTGTGCTTAATTTCTAATACATTTGAGACCATTTGTGTGGAGAGGTTTCTCCACCGAGAAGGAGGATTTGATATCCGGATTTCTGGGGCTTGATCTGCCGACGATGAAGGGATCACCCACCTCACGGGCACGCTAAGGAGTAGGGGCGAGTTATCCCCGAACCTTTTATATCCTTGCGTTAGAGTTTTTGCTTGTTACTTAATTTTTGCACTTAGTTTTTGCATTTGTTTTGCTTCCGCTGTCTAACCTCTGAAGTGCAGAGAAAATTTAAAAACTGCTAAGTTTCATGTGTCTGACTACATTCACCCCCCTCTCTCTAGCCATCCAAGCACCAACAATCCTCTCGGGCGCCTGATAGCACATGGGCGCTAGAGTGCTCGGGTGCCCGAAAGGCCAGGCGCCCGTAAGCTTACGGGTGCTCGAGTGTGGCCTTTTTGGTCAACAACCGCTGACCACTCTCCAACCTGACTTCCTGTCTTGTTGGATGATTTTTGGCCAACCAGAGTTAGGCTCACTCGAACCCGACTCCGACCTTTCGCCCCTTGAGTGTCCTTCCTTCCAGCTTCTTGTCCCTCAGATGTCTCACATGCCCTTCTCGCTTTACCAGTGTACTCTTCCACAGCTTCCGCGTCCCTCAGATGCACCAAGCTCGTTGGCTCACTTCCCCATGCAATCCTTCTCGTGCACTGCGTCTTACGCTCGACTTCCTCCGCTCCTAAGTTCCTGCACACTTAGACAAAGGTATCAAAACCAACAAGACCTAACTTGGTTGATCACATCAAAACTAATCAGAGCACTAATAATCTCACCCTTTTTGATGTGGATCAACCCAAGTTCATTTAGAGTTAAACTAAAAGAAATAACACTAAGCATGAAAGAAATGTTTGCAAATTAAAACATTAAGTATAACAGAGATGTTTGCAAATAAAACATCACAACCTCCGCCTGAACTTATGCTACTCTCCACCTTTGATCACAACAAGAAAATGAGGCACATCAAAATCTAGAGAAGGGAAAAAATTTTAAAAAAAATAAGAATGAAATAATTCCTATTCTTTTGTTTTTTTTGTAAAAAAAATTCTGTTGAAATAATTTTCTTTCAAAATTTAAAAAAAATCAAATTTTAATAAAAATTTCATAAAAAGTCAAAAATAAGTTAGTAAAATTTGAAAATTTTTGTATGGGAATAGAATTTTGAGTTTGTATAAAAATTTTTGACATTAAACTTTATCTGTGTTCGAAAATAAATCAAATATTGATTTTGTAGAATATTTTATTTAAAATTCAAAAGTACTTCAAAAAAATTCGAGTGAAATTTTATTGAGGGTCTACTGATCATATCCAGATTTGGGAAAATTGGATCTGGGAAAATAATTTTTTTTTAAATCTATTTTTAAAATTTAAAATTTGAATTTCAAACGTAAAATTATGAAAATTTGAAAAATAATCAGAAAAATCTCAAAAAATCATAGTATGTAAAGAAAATATTTATGTATTGAGAAAAAAATATGAACATAATTTTTTGAATTTAATATTTGACATCTATTCAGTTTTCAAAGACACTAAATAATCTGTTGAAAATAAAACAACAAAAAACTGTTAGCGCTAAAACATATACCGAGTAAAAATTAATCTAGTAAAGATTTAGGAATCCAAAACAAGTTCCTATCTACGGAGTTAATTAAAAATTTTGCAGGTACATAGTTCTTGGACACTTTTCTAAGCTGACCCCTGTGATTTTTAATATACCAATTTAGATTATCAGGATAACTATTTTTCTTTTGGCGTAAGCATGCAATATCAAATTCTAATTTTTCAACTAAATATCTCAAATTAACAAACATCATTTTTCAGTTTATGAGAATCATCAGAAGAACATGCATTAGTCAATTTTATTTTTAATTTTTGATTTTCTTTTTCTAATTTAAGATTAACTTTAAGCATTACTTTCATACCAGAGTATAATTGATCGTGAGGGAGGAAACATACCTAACTTACCAAGTCGCTTTCGAAAAGAGGGACTCACACTTCGTTGCTATTTTCCTCTGACGTAGCTCCCCCTTCTTCAGTGATTTCCTCTTGATGATTTGCCATCAGCACAAGTTCATCGTATTCTTCAGCTTCTGATTCATCGGATGAGGACTCGTCCCAGGTGGCTTTAAATTTGAGACACTGGTGTTTTAGATGACCCTCCTCTTTACAGTTATAGCATCGAACTATACGCTTCTTTAGAGATCGTCTTTTATCCTGAGACTTAGATTATTTGTTAGCCCTTTTAAAATAACTTTTAAGATTTTTTACCATCTCCACAGTATTTTCATCGTCTGTTGACGACTCCTCCGCTACCAGGTTTCTTCTCGCATTTAGAGCGACGTTATCCGCTTTTCTATTCTTCCCTATACACCGAGATTCGTGAAGCTCTACAATCGAAAATAGTTATTCTAGAGTACTTACCTCAAGATCTTTTGAAATAAAATATGCATATTTGTTAGCCCTTTTAAAATAACTTTTAAGATTTTTTACCATCTCCATAATATTTTCATCGTCTGTTGACGACTCCTCCACTACCTAGTTTCTTCTCGCATTTAGAGTGATGTTATCCATTTTCCTATTCTTCCCTACACACCGAGATTCATGAAGCTCTAAAACTAAAAATAGTTATTCTAGAGTACTTACCTCAAAATTTTTTGAAATAAAATATGCGTCGATTTGTTGAGGTCCAATCTGGGGTTCTTGGGAAAACATTTAGTGCATACCGTTAAGCGTCGCGACTTGATACCTTTTCTTCGAGATTCTCAAGGCTCGTGATTAGTTCCTTTACCTTGGCATGTAGTTGAGCAACTGACTGTCTGTCTTCCATTCGATGATTGGTAAACTGGCTTCGTAGGATGTCTTGTCGCGCCAGTTTTGACTCTGAGGCGCCTTCATGTAATTCTAGGAACTTTTTCCAAAGTTCCTTTGCCGAGTCGTACTTCTTGATTTGATTGACATCTTGTTCGGGGAGGACGGTCAACAAATGGAATTTAGCCTTTCTGTTTGCTATTGCGTCAGCTTGCTCCTTTTTGTTCTAGGAGTCAGGTTCCTAGATTTATCTTTCGCTGTCTTTTGGAGTTGAAAAATTATTTTTCATTATTAATAATAATTCATAATTAATAGTAAAAAATACCTTCATTTTTTCTTTTCCATGATCCGAGCTCCCCCTCAAATTTCAGCGGGTAGATCACTGGTCCAACCATTCTTTAAAATTTACTGTTGGCGGTTAGTCCTTCTGCAACATTCTGGCTCTGATACCACTTGTCGGGGTCGAGGTGGATCAGCAGGGGGGAATTGCCGCTGTAAAAATAAAAGATAATCTTTTATGCGGTCTCACAAAGAATTTAGATTAGTTACAAAAATCAGTTAAAACAAACATAAACTAATAAAAGGCTAAGACGTAGAGATTTAATTGGTTGCAACCTAGGTGGTTGCTAATCCAAGACGACTGAAGCTCACTATCAAAATCTCTTTTTGGCGGAGAAGCCTTTTACAAACTTTGAAGCATGAGAAAAAAAAATAATGACTAAATTGTTTGCAGTTGATGGATGATTGGAAACTGAGCTCTAAGGGCTTATTTATAGTCCTGGTCAAAGTTATCTATTTGCTGACGTGACACTTATAGGGTGCCCAAGTGCTCTTGGGCACCTGACACGTGGCTTAACTCTTATCCAACGTGCAACACAAACGGTTAAACATAGCCTCTCGAGCGCCTAATAGAACATGGGCACCCGAGTGCTCGGGCGCTCGAAAGGCCAGGCGACCGTAAGCTTACGAGTGCCCGAGAGTGGCCTTTTTTTTGTCAGCAATCGCTAACCACTCTCCATCTTGACTTTCGATCTTCTTGGGTGATTTTTGACCAACCGAAGTTTGGCTCACTAGAACCTGAATCTGGCCTTTCACTCCTTGAGTGCCCTTCCTTCCAACTTCTCGCCCTTCAAACGTCACACATATCCTTCTCGCTCCACCGATGTACTCTTCCGCAGTTTCCATGTCTCTCGGATGCACCAAGCCCATCGGCTCACTTTCCCGTGCAATCCTTCTCGTCCACTGCATTTTACGCTCGACTTCCTCTGCTCTTAACTTACTGTACACTTTGACAGAGGGATCAAAATCAACAGAACCTAACTTAACTTGATTGATTATATCAAAACTAATCAAGGCACCAATAATAAATACATAAAGGAAATATGACGAATAATGAACAAACACTTACTTGAAGATCTATCCTGAGAATTGTGTAGAAGGAAAAGATAATTTGGTGTATAACCAACCTGCAATCAATAACAAATTAATTAAGTCAAACTATTATTTAGAATCACACAATAGATTTATAGGCTTTATTTACGGCAATTTACCAAAGGGCGTATCCAACAATTCGTAATTACCGAAAGGAGTACCATGGTTTCTATTATACCAAAGGGCGCATCCCATATAGTGAAGTTACTTTTATAGCCCTCCCACCAACGAATGGCTTTATCAAACACATTTTCGAGACACCAGACCACTTTATCAATAAAATAATAATTTATGGTTCGGAAGGGTAGCAGTCAAATTTTTCTCAGCCAATATATATATTACTACTTTGCACAAGTCGAATGATCACGAAGGTACGTATATATTGCTTCCTTGCACAACTCAATTCATCACCAAAGCACCTGAGGAAAATAGGTTGTCGAAGGAGAAAAAGGAAGCAACAGATTGGTAACTAAGAGAAATAGTAATGTAAATATGATTGTCATCTTTGATATGGTATCAGATATAGTTTTAATCAAGATAAAATCTTTCTACTATTTTTATGTTTGGAGGAGGCTTAGGGTGATATGCATTACATGATATCAGGCCCTGGGAGTGCATGATCTCATTAAATTTCAGGCAATAGGAGAGGCTGAAAAATTTTGTTTCAGGCCCTCGGAAAAAATTTGTTTCAGGCCCTCGGAGGGACTGAAATAAAAGGAATTCAGGCCCTCCCAGGGCCTGGCCTGAATTTCTTTTATTTCAGGACTAGGGAGGGGCTGAAATCAAATGATTTCAGGCCCGCCTTGGGCCTGAAATGTAACGATTCAGGCCCGGAGTGGGCCCGAAATCAAATGATTTCAGGCCCTGCCTGGGCCTGAATTAATTTGATTTCAGGCCCGACCTGGGCCTGAAATAAAATGATTTCAGGCCCTGGTAGGGCCTGAAATCAAATCCCTGGGCCTGAAATCAAATGGTTTCAGGCCCTCAGGGGCTCCTAGGGCCTTTATTATCAATTTCAAAGTTTGATAAAGGTAATTGTAATTTTTTTTCAGGGATGATAATGTTGTTGACGAAATTCTCTCGGAGATATGGAATACTCTTGATGATAATGTGGTCACGGGGAAAGGATTAGAAATTGCTAGTAATAATATTCCATTATCTTCCTAGTATGGTGATAATAGCATTACAAGGAATTTGGAAATTGATCTAAATGAAGAAGCAAATAATATAGAAGATGAGGGTTTGAATTCTTCTACAAGAGTAGTTGAAATCTTTCAGCCAACCTGGAGTGTGGAGGAAGAAATTGAAATCCGAAATGCAGAAGAATTTGTACCCTGTACAAGTGTACTAGAATTCCAAGCTGATGATATGCAGATTGAGCAGTATGAATCCCCCCAGATCAGTACAGTGACTTAGAGGAGGAGTTTCCATTAGCTAAAGATCCATATATTTTGAATTCTCGATTGCTTGCTGGGCCAATTCGAGAGCTAGAGGCAAGAGATGAGCATGAATTTTTTGTGGGGCAGATATTTCCATCTAGAGAAGAATTCAAGAATGCACTTGTTAAACATGCGATGGTTAAGCATATGAGATATAACCCAGTTGACATCAGGAAAAATAGAGTTAAAGCAGTGTGTTTTAATCAACCATGTACATGGAGAGTAGTAGGAAGGGGGGAAGTAGAGTTCACTGTTACAAAATATATAAAGGAACACCAATGTGGAAGTGTTAGAGAAAGTGCTGATCATCATGCATGCTCTTCATCATTTGTTGCTTCTTTTGTTAAAGAACAATTTCTTCATAATGAACAATACAAACCAAGTATGATTATTTCAGATATTAAAATTAGATTTAGAGTGACGATATCATACAAAAAAGCATACATAGCTAGGGAGAAAGCATTGAAAAAGGTTGTTGGAGATTATGATGAGGCATACAGAGATCTCCCACAATATCTGCATGAGTTAAGAGCTAGATGTTGGTGCAGGAAGCACCATATCGAACCTTGTTTTGATATTGGCAAAGGATTCAAAGTTAAGTATTGTGTGTGATCTAATGTTGTTACTCAAGTGTGCAGAGACAAAGCCCTAGCGAAGGACTGCTAGGCACCTGGCGAAGGACTGCCAGTATCCAAGCCCTAGCGAAGGACAGCTAGGCAACTGGCGAAGGACTGCCAGTATCCAAGCCCTAGCGAAGGACTGCTAGGCAACTGGCGAAGGACTGCCAGTATCAAAGTCCTAGTGAAGGGCTGCTAGGCACCTGGCGAAGGGCTGCCAGGAAACAAAGTCCTAGCGAAGGGCTGCTAGGCACCTGGCGAAGGGCTGCCAGGATACAAAGCCCTAGCGAAGGACTGCTAGGCAACTGGCGAAGGGCTGCCAGTATCCAAGACCTAGCAAAGGACCGTCAGGCAAAAGTCCAACCAAAGGAGCGGTTGGCATCAAGTACATTCTCCCGAGAGGAGTAGGTGAGGGCGCGTTCCCCGTCGAGGGAACAGTAGGCGTCGGTTTGACCTAGGGTTCCATTTTAGAGACCCAAAGTCAGAACCAAGACAGCTAAGACTGTATAAATAAATATTTTATTGTTTCAGTGTGTTTTGGACTAACCCTGGATGCAGGACCGAAGGAACGTGTGTCTGCAGCTCAGAGAGCCTCAAAGGAATGAGGCAACAGCTAACCAGGGCGCCCGGAGTGTCCCGGGCGCCCCCATGGTGAACACAAAACACAAGTTACAAAAACAGGCTTCGATAGTACAACTCCCGGGCGCCCCCGCTGCTCCCGGGCGCCCCCAGCGTCCCGGGCGCCCCCATGCGCAAGCCTCGAACCAGAAGCCAGCGAAGCGAAGGGATGAGATTTGACCCGGTCAACCCGAGTGCCCCGAGCGCTCCGGGCGTCCCGGTTAAAGCGGATCCCGAAGATAAAGAGATCAGACACTGACCGAGGAGTTGGCGGATCAAAGGCCACGTGGGGGCGCCCCCGACGTCCCGGGCGCCCCCAGGCCCTATATAAAGGACTCTCGACCAAGGCTTCAAGACACAACTTCCAATCAACGCTTCTACGCTCTTCTGCTCTCGCGCTTCGCCTCAGAATCCTTCCAACTCGAGCCGACAACGTCCCGCTGCTCCGAAATAGTCGATCTACCCCGGACGTCGGTAAAAGAGCGATTTAAGTTTACTGTACTTAATTATGTAATAATCTTTTGTAAACTATTTGCGCCTTATATAGAATTGCCCAAAGTAAACGGTCAACGACCGTGGGCCTTGGAGTAGGAGTCGCCCCAGGCTACGAACTAAGTAAAATCGACCGTGTCTCTGTGTTGTTATTTTTAATTTCCGCTGCGTACTTACTCTAAGTTTTCCGAAAAATGATTTCCGATATTCACCCCCCTCTATCGGTTTTCTCGATCCAACAAGTGGTATCAGAGCGGGGTAGTTCAAACTTGGTGCAACCACCAGTTTGAAAGTTTTTTTCGGATTTACGAATTTTTATTTTATTTCTTTTCTTTTTCTTTAATCGAGGTGGTGCAACACCACTCGATCTTTATTTCACATAAATAATATCTGTTGGTGTGTTTAAAATATTCTTATACCTTTTTCAATTTTGAATTCTTATTTTCTCACCATAACTCAGAATTGATAAAACGAACAACTTTTGAAAATTTGTCATAAATTTTTTTTATTATTTTAATATTTTTCTCGAAAATCATGCTAAGCAAATTTTTTGCTAAACATTAAATTCCAAAATTTTCCTCATTAATCAGAATTGACAAAATCAACATTTTCAAAAAATTTATCATAAATTGTTTTTATTATTTTATTCTTATTTTGCCTCGAAATTCGTGCAACATTTATTTTGAGCTATTTTTTTTCCTTCTCCCGTACTACTAATCCAAGACCAAGTCTTGGTACATTTCTGTTATTTCTTTTGTGTGCAAGGATTAAACTAAATGGCCAACCACGAGTGGAACAGTGCCCGTCCACCACTATTCTCCGGCGACAACTTCAAGTTTTGGAGATGTCAAATGGAGTCCCTTCTGAAGGCCCACATGGACTTATGGCAAATCATCTAAACGGGATTCTCTTTTCCCGTAGAAGATGAGTCAAAAATCGAGTGGGATAAACTGGATGAACACACCCTCAATCAAATCGAGACCGATGCAAGGGCAACTGCAATCATACAATGTGGCCTAACCAAGGAGCAACTCAAACTAGTAGGTCCAATCAGATGTGCCAGAGAAATCTGGGAAAAACTAATTGATCTTCATCAAGAGATCTCAGATGAAGAAGAAGATCAGGTAAGTTATCTTGCCCTTTCGGTCCATGCACAAACAGCCGAGTCAGAGTCTGAACCCGAATCCAAAGTCGAACTAGAATCAGACGACGAATTGACTGAGACGGTAATCGATTTTGAATTCTTTTCAAAATTTGAATTAAATAATCAAACAGGAACTGTAATGGTCGAGGAAGGTGAAAATTCTTTTGCAGGGAAAAATCTTAAAGAACCACCAAAGAAGGAGCTTCGACCAATACCTGAGTCCAACTCAGACTCAAAATCTGACGACGAAGGAAGGGATCCTTGGAAACTGGTTTGGTTGGCTCGCGACCGCTACAAAATGCCGAAGAAACAATCAAGCAAAAGAGAGATGGCTAGAATCAAGGGGGAGATACCCAACCAAAAATCAAAAGGTAAATTTACAGTATTTAAAAATCCAATATTTACCGTGAATAACATGATTAATTCGTGTAAATTAGTTAAGGTCAATACATTACAAAACTTAATTCACAATCATGCTGATTTTAAAAACCCAGAGTTCTATTTCGATTATGATATAACTTAAGTCATTTTTGTCTTGTTTGCTTTAATTGTGTGTTGCTTTTTATTTAATTTTTTTCCCTCTTTTTGCTTAGAATTAGGATTGATTAGTTTAAGGACTGAACCAACTTAACTGAAATTTGAACAACATAGTATTGGGTGGCGGTGAGATGATAGTACGTTAGGGAAACCAACTCTAATAAGGTCAAGTATACATGGTCTCTTTAGACTGATGAAACTAGCCGAAGCTACCGATCCAAGACCCAAACTAGTTAGACCAGAATTTACCAAAAAGTAATTTTGAAGATGAAATTTCACTAAAAGGCTTTGTCTAGGAAAGGGTTGATGATCCAATAAAGCTACGGCCAAAGAAGGCCTTGTGCCTCGCCAAGACCTGGAAGCCAATTTTTGAAATTCAAATTCAATTTACTCTTTGTTAAATTCGAATCTAACACAAATTTTTAGTTAATTTTAGATTCAAATATCTCCTTTCAAAGTAAATTTAAATTGGGTTTAAAAATTAATTTAACTTTTCAAAATTAATCATGACCTTTTCAAAATAAATCTTTCTATTAAAATATACATCTCACAAAACAGTTAAGGATATCCTGTTTTGTCACTTAGAAATGGGTGAGATGCTTAGGACCTAAAAGTTGAGTCCAACCCAACCAACTAATTCAGATTAATCAAAATCAAATCTTAATTAAATCAAAATCAAATCTTAATTAAATCAAAATTAAATCTTAAGTAAATCAATTAAATTAATTTAAATCTTAATTAAATCAATTAAATTCAATTAAATCTTAATTAAATCAATTAAATCTTAATTAAATCAATTAAATTCAATTAAATCTTAATTAAATCAATTACATTCAATTAAATCTTAATTAAATCAATTACATTCATTTAAATCTTAATTAAATCAACTAAATTCAATTAAATCAATTAAATTCAATTAAATCTTAATTAAATCAATTAAATTCAATTAAATCTTAATTAAATCAATTAAATTCAATTAAATCTTAATTAAATCAATTAAATTCAATTAAATCTTAATTAAATCAATTACATTCATTTAAATCTTAATTAAATCAACTAAATTCAATTAAATCAATTAAATTCTATTAAATCTTACTTAAATCAATTAAATTCAATTAAATCTTAATTATATCAATTAAATTCAATTAAATCTTAATTAAATCAATTAAATTCAATTAAATCGTAATTAAATCAATTAAATTCTATTAAATTTTAATTAAATCAATTAAATCAAATTCAAAATAATTCAATTAATTATTCTCAAATTCAACTGAATTAATTATTCTCAAAATTCAATTTAATTATTCTCAATCATTTACTTTCAAAATTAAAATATTTGTCTCACACAACCCATATGGTTAACATGCTTGACCACGTAGAATTGGGTGAGACATCTAGGACCTAAAAGCATAATTCACTATCATTTTAAATAAAAAAAATGTTTTCAAAAGTTATTCAAAATTATCTCTATTTTTTTCAGTTTACGGTATCCTACTCTTTCAATTCTAACGTTTTTTTTGAAATTTCATGTTTAATATCTCAATAGACTCGTTTTAAATATAATCTAGGGCTTGTTTGGTTTAGTTATTGATTGGTAAAACATAGTCAACTGAGTCAAGCTTGGGGAACACAGTCAAACCCTAGTCAACATAGTCAAACCTGGTCAACACTGAAGTTCCTTAAAGAACTTAGATAAAATTCAGAATGTGTCAGATACAGGGGGAGTTTATTTTAATACTTTTCAAAAAATTAAATTGTTTTTCAAAACCCTTATGCTCTAAATCTTATTATCATGTCGGTAAGGTTTTTCAAAAATTGATTCAAAAACCTTCGTATACTACTATCTATTTGAAATTATCATCATTTCAAAATATTTCTCGAAAACTATTTTCAAAAATGTATCTCCTTGAAAGTTATCATACTCAGAAGGTTATTCAAAATTATTCTTTTGATTTTAATAAACCCTAAAGACACAGAGGAAGGTCCACTTCATGATCTACAAGGACTCTTAGGATGTGTCAAATTTAGGGGGAGTTTGAGTCAAAAGAAGAATTTCTGAAATATTTTTTTTGATAATTATTTGTTTTGAAATTGTTAGATAAATTCCTTTGATCTGAACTGAACCCTAAAGACTTAGAGGAAGAATACTTGTGGTCAACAAGCTTCCGAGGACTATATCAAATTTAGGGGGAGGTTAAATTAAATGAATTATTAAACATTTCAAAATAATATGTTTTAATACATTAAGTTTTCAAAATTCTTTTGAAACTACAAGTAACTTGCCTTTAAAAATATGGTTTAGTAAATCATTTTTGAAATACCTTTAGAAGTAATATTTGCTTGAATCTTGAGAATTTTCAGGACACTTAGGAAAATGTCCTTGTAGTTAACAAGGGTTCCTAGGATTGTGTCAGACTGGAAAAGAAACCTAGTCAAGTAAAATATTATGTTTTCAAAATGCATAACATTCTTCTCATAACATTTTGTTTTAAAAGTACTTCTATTTTCAAAAAGGCATACTATCTTTTAAAAGTACTTCTATATAATGTTTTCAAAAGTACTAATACTTTTCAAGGCAATAATGTTCTAAGCACGTGAAGTTTCTAAAAGACTTGCCTACACATACAAAATATTTTTCTTAAGTGGAGTTTTTGTTAGTGCAATTTAAAGCTTTTTGCTATGCTGTCAAGAATTATGCTAAGTATTCTTATGTTTTCAAAACTCATAGGCTCTGATACATAAATTTTTTAAAATATATCTTTCAATTCTTTATTGATATATGGCCAAGGGGGAGAGAAAGAAAGAGAAAAAGGATGTTTTTTTTGTAAAACAAAAATCTCTAAGTATCTAAGTGTTTCAAATTTTTTAAGTGAAATTTTCCTTAGTAAACAAGATTTGTCTGAGCAAAACTTTTTAAAAATTTTGGCAAATATTTCTAAGTAAAGTCTTCTTTGGGGAAAAACTTGCCTAGAAATTTCTTAAGAATTATGTTTTTCAAAATGCACAAAGTGTTTCCAAGTAAATTTGTCTAAATGTGCAAAATTTTCTTTAGTAAACAAATTTTTTCCAAACTCTAAAAGTTGAACTTTTTTTTGGAAATCTGGCTTCAAGAATGGAAAATTTGCCTAAGTAAATTTTTTTATAAAGTCTTGTAAGTAAAAGTTTTTTTTACAAAATTTAGGTTTGCAAAACTCTTCAAAATTTTACCTTGTCCACCCATGTTTGTTTTTGATATATGTCAAAGGGGGAGGAAAGGCCAAAGTTAAGTTAAGTGGTCAAAGTTAAGTTAAGTGTTTTATAACACAATTATTCAGGGGGACTATGAGAATTTTTTTTTGGTTTTAGACTATTCAGAATTGCTATATTTCATTGCTCCTAACTGTCTTTTCTGAACTGCTATAAGTTTTCACTTAACTTTGAATTGTGTTGCCATAAATTAAAAAAGGGGAGATTGTTGGTGCAGGAAGCACCATATCGAACCTTGTTTTGATATTGGCAAAGGATTCAAAGTTAAGTATTGTGTGTGATCTAATGTTGTTACTCAAGTGTGCAGAGACAAAGCCCTAGCGAAGGACTGCTAGGCACCTGGCGAAGGACTGCCAGTATCCAAGCCCTAGCGAAGGACTGCTAGGCAACTGGCGAAGGACTGCCTGTATCCAAGCCCTAGCGAAGGACTGCTAGGCAACTGGCGAAGGACTGCCAGTATCAAAGTCCTAGTGAAGGGCTGCTAAGCACCTGGCGAAGGGCTGCCAGGAAACAAAGTTCTAGCGAAGGGCTGCTAGGCACCTGGCGAAGGGCTGCTAAGCACCTGGCGAAGGGCTGCCAGGAAACAAAGTTCTAGCGAAGGGCTGCTAGGCACCTGGCGAAGGGCTGCCAGGATACAAAGCCCTAGCGAAGGACTGCTAGACAACTGGCGAAGGGCTGCCAGTATCCAAGACCTGGCAAAGGACCGTCAGGCAAAAGTCCAACCAAAGGAGCGATTGGCATCAGGTACATTCACCCGAGAGGAGTAGGTGAGGGCGCGTTCCCTGTCGAGGGAACAGTAGGCGTCGGTTCGACCTAGGGTTCCATTTTGGAGACCCAAAGTCAGAACCAAGACAGCTAAGGCTGTATAAATAAATATTTTATTGTTTCAGTGTGTTTTGGACTAACCCTGGATGCAGGACCGAAGGAACGTGTGTCTGCAGCTCAGAGAGCCTCAAAGGAATGAGGCAACAGCTAACCAGCGCGCCCGGAGTGTCCCGGGCGCCCCCATGGTGAACACAAAACACAAGTTACAAAAATAGGCTTCGATAGTACAACTCCCAGGCGCCCCCGTGCTCCCGGGCACCCCCGCTGCTCCCGGGCGCCCCCAGCGTCCCGGGCGCCCCCATGCGCAAGCCTCGAACCAGAAGCCAGCGAAGTGAAGGGATGAGATTTGACCCGGTCAACCCGGGCGCCCCGAGCGCTCCGGGCGCCCCGGTCAATGCGGATCCCGAAGATAAAGGGATCAGACGCTGACCGAGGAGTTGGCGGATCAAAGGCCACGTGGGGGGGTGCCCCCAGGCCCTATATAAAGGACTCTCGACCAAGGCTTCAAGACACAACTTCCAATCAACGCTTCTACGCTCTTCTGCTCTCGCGCTTCGCCTCAGAATCCTTCCAACTCGAGCCGACAATGTCCCGCTGCTCCGAAATAGTCGATCTACCCCGGACGTCGGTAAAAGAGCGATTTAAGTTTACTGTACTTAATTCTGTAATAATCTTTTGTAAACTATTTTCGCCTTATATAGAATTGCCCAAAGTAAACGGTCTACGACCGTGGGCCTTGGAGTAGGAGTCGCCCCAGGCTCCGAACCAAGTAAAATCGACCGTGTCTCTGTGTTGTTATTTTTAATTTCCGCTGCGTACTTACTCTAAGTTTTCCGAAAAATGATTTCCGATATTCACCCCCCCTCTATTGGTTTTCTCGATCCAACACTAGAGATCCTGAAACTTATGTGGCACTATACACGAATGGTGACAATCAGTTCCAGAGGTGTTTTTGGGCTTTTGGTGCTTGCCGAAGGGTGTTCAGGTCTTATTTGCGTAGACTTATCGGAATTGATGCGATACACCTAAGAGGAAAGTATCCAGGAGTATTGTTGATTGCTACGACGATTGATGGTAATGACAATGTTCTCCCAGTTCCCTTTGCAATAGCTGAAGTAGAATGTGGGTATGCTTGGGAGTGGTTTTTGGAGCATACAAAGAGGTTCTTTGCTGTCGATGATCACTCACTCACCATTGTATCAGATAGACATCGGGGCATTATATCAGCAGTCAGAAAAGTATTCACAAATGCGCATCATGCTTTTTGTTGCCACCACATGTCTTGTAATATGGTAACTGATACTAGAAGTAGAATTGCTGTAGGTTTGTTTTGGGCAGCAGCACGAGCCAACACAACACTCCAATATGATATAATAATGCAGACAATGCTTGAAAAACATCCAGATGCTCATAAGTGGCTTCAGAACATTGACCCTAAAAGGTGGGCAAATGCACACTTTACTGGGAGAAGGTACAGAATGCTTACCACGAATTGTGTGGAGAGCTTGAATGCTTTGTTTAAGTCTACACGAGAGCTTCCCATAAATAGGTTAATTGATAATACAAGAAGAAAGGTAGCTCAATGGTTCTATAACCGTAGAGAGGAAGTCTCCAAATGGCATGTTGCTTTGACACCTCATGCTACAAAAGAAATGGAATCAAGGAGAGAGAAAGCTAGAGCTTATAAGGTTCACCCTTACTCTCAATCAGAAATGGAGGTAGAAACATGGGGCACTTCATACATTGTTGATTTGGAAAAAAAGTTTTGTCATTGTGGGGAGTTTCAAATTTCAGGACTCCCATGCTCACATGCTATAGCTGTAATAATTCACAGGAACATCGATACACTCCGATATTGTGAACATTATTTTTATTCTGAAATTTGGAAGTGGGTTTACATGGATCGTATTTACCCTTGTAGAAGCAAGCAGTTTTGGCCTAGTGGAGTAAACAACATTACAGTTCGATGTCCCCATAGCCTTGTGCAGCCTGGTAGATGAAAGAAGGCACGGATTGAGTCAAGACACAATGGCAAGGTGAAACTTAAATGCAGCCGGTGCAAACAACTTGGCCATAATAAAAGGACATGTAGAATGCCGCCAGCCTCAAGGTCTTGAGTTAATTGGTTTATGTATTGCAGAAATTTTCTGATGGAAGTGTTTATTTTGTAAGGAGGATAACTGAATGTATAGTATTCTTAAAAAAAACTAGTTGTTAATGTTGTGACTTATAGAAGTAATTCAATATTATGATACATTTTACCTTGTGTCCAATCAATATAAGCAGAATATATCAGAATTGAAGTCGTATGATTTGTAAACCCAAAATAATATAATTTCAGGTACTTGAAGTCCTATATTTTCTGAATATCTATTGTTTAACCCCCTCTGATTTTTGCTTTGTTGAATCAATGTTGTGTGCCAACTAATACTGTATCAACACAGTTTTAGATAATCATTAGGACTATGTTTGGAGACGAAAAATAGCATATCCTAGCTAAAATACCAATAATTAGGTAAAATCTGACTACTGATAATGAGGTTTGAAAAATCCAATTATGCTAAGTCCATCATACAAACCTCCTGATGTGCCAAATTTTGATAATATGAGGTCTTGATGTGAATGGAATTCAATTGTGGTATGCAATGTGTATTTAAGTACTCTCCTTCTTGTTTATCTATTAAAAATGTGGTCACAACATGTTCATTTATTTAAAAGATTGCCGTATAAATATTTAATCATACTGTAAATAATTTTTTTGCAACCAGAGGCGTGGGCCTGAAACAATATGTTTCAGGCCCAGCTTGGGCCTGAAATGATAGCATTTCAGACCCAGTGTGGGCTTGAAATAAATCATTTCAGGCCCATGCTGGGCCTGAAATAATGTCATTTCAGGCCCAGATAGGGTCTGAAATAATATCATTTCAGGCCCATGCTGGGCCTGAAATAAATCATTTCAGGCCCATGCTGGGCCTGAAATAATGACATTTCAGGCCCACCGTGGGCCTGAAATCAAAATAGGTCCCAAAAAAATTACTGATATTATCGACAACAATTCAAGATTAAAGATTAGAGATTATACAAAATTAAGGATCAAAATAAATGCTCCATTGATTTCAATATCAATTACATACATTATAACTACAAATATACAATGTTTGTCATTATACTTACATATATGGATTGTAGCAACAAAAAAAAAATTACAGATTTTGGTTCCAGAAGTTGTCTCTCATTATTTTGTATCCCACCTGAAAACGATAATGTTTCATTTGCTTTTGGCTAAAATTGGTAGATCGTTGAAAGACCAGACTTTCAGCAAATCGCATGATGAAGAAAGCACAATCCAACCTGAAACAAGCAATATGAGTCAGTGTTGTTAGCATATAAATTCAAGCATGAAAGATTATGTAGTGTTAAACCAAAAAAAAACATTAGCTTACGATCTGCTTTGGGTGGGTCCTTGTACTACAATTTTATTAAACTCTATCTTCGATATTTCTGGCAAACCTTTATTCCAATTGAAATAATATGACCAGTTCAAATTTTTGAAAAATGTCACCTACATAGAAATTACATTAGTAAAAATTCTAGGTCATCACAGAGTTGTTGTAAAGGTTTATATATCAAATAAAAAACTTACAGTTTTTTCATATTTGGCTGTGTACCCTTTTGTGGCGCCGAGAGAATTATAATGAAGGAAACTACTTTCCTCCAGGTCAATAATCAATAGATGACAATGATCATCTGCATTATTTAGAGGACAGATGATATATCTAATTGCCTTATTTGTATCAGTAGCAATTGTTTGTTCAAATGCTGCAGCATGTATCACCTCAAATAATTCCTATGTTTATTAAAAAGGAAGTGTTAGTTAACTCAATCCTAGAAAATAAACATCAACCAAGTTGCTAATTTACTTACCTCAAAACCCACCCCACAGAATATGGAGGGGTGGTAAGGTGAGTTACAGGATTTGGCTTCATTTACAAGAATAGTCCAGTAAGTATTTATGCAATCCCCGGAGGTGTAGTCATTCCAATCAAATATTGTCAAAAATGATTGCATATCTAATGTAAAGGTCCCATTGGACCATACTGGTTGCAATTGATACCTACATCAACATAATATAAACACCTTATTTAAAAGTGAATGAATAAATTTTATTAATGAATGACAATAATCATCATTGTTTTACAAATAGATGCAACCGCAATAGCAACTAACTCACTTTAATTTACTAAGCTTTAATAATGTTTCTGCAATCTCCGCATCTTTATTCTTCTTAAAAATTGCCTTGGCATTCTTCAAGATTTTGCTTTTGACCTTTTGGAGTTCTTTCCCTTTAGCAACTTGTTGATTAGATAAATTTGTTTGAGTAGAGGTTGCAGATTGTGTTGTTTGCGATGTAGCTTGTGTAGGGTTTTTCGGGCCGCGAAAACCGCTTTTTCACGTCGCGGAAACCCCGAAAGCCCTAATAGAAAGGATCCGAGCCAAGAAAACCATTTAAAAAATTTACGAGTGCTCGTTTACATGCTTCAAAACCGATCTACAACCTAGATCTATTAGAGAAGAGAAAAACTACCTTCGATGCGTGCCCAGCAATTCCCGCTCGCTCCTCGGTTGGTGTCGGATCTCAAGGACGCAAAGTAGCAACCCTCTAGAAGTATCCACACAAGCAAGAGAGTGGAGAGGAGAGCCCAAAAGTGTGCTAGCACTCCTTGGGGTCTCGGCAAGATGAGAGGAGAGGGAGAGCAAAACTAAACAAAAACAAGTTGGGAGAAGAATCAATCACACACACACAAAAGAATCATTTTGTGTGTTTAAGTGGCCAGCCACTTAATGGCCATTAAGTGGCCGGCCACCATCTTAGGTAACCCCTTATTTGAATTCAAAATTCAAATGGGGAGGTTACTTAGCCTTGATGATGATGCCAAGTCATCACTTGGTCAAGTCAAGGTGATGTGGCTTGAGTCAAGTCAAACTTGCCTCTTATGGACTTTCCATATTTAGCCAAAGTCAAACTTTGACTTCATTATTCTCCCATGATTAGATTCATCCAACACTTGGATCAAACTCGAGTCCAACTCAAGTTGTCTAATTTGAGTCAAGTCAAACTTGCCTTTTATGGACTTTCCATATTTAGCCAAAGTCAAACTTTGACTTCATTATTCTCCCATGATTAGATTCATCCAACACTTGGATCAAACTCGAGTCCAACTCAAGTTGTCTAATTTGAGTCAAGTCAAACTTGCCTTTTATGGACTTTTCATATTTAGCCAAAGTCAAACTTTGACTTCATTACTCTCGGTCCATCATATGGACTTATTCTCCATCTATTGCTCTATGTGTGTGACCCTATAGGTTCTTGTAACGTTGGCAATGCCCTTAAAACTATTTAAGGACATAAGCAATGAGAGGTATCTAGCAACACATCATTGCTACCCAAGTTACAAGAATGTCGAGATCCAACATCACCATTGTGACTAATAATTGTGACCATCACAATATGTGACAACGTCCTTCTATCCTCGATATCTAGATTGATCTTTCATGAGGCATAGACCGTGTCATTCTCAAATCAATCTATATGTCTTGATCTCCAAGTAGACTCACTATAATCAAATAAGCTCAATATCTAATATTGCCTTATTTGGGCATGGCCATGCACTTAGTGGTCTTACTCTATCAAGAACGAAGATATTACTCCCGTCATATAGGAGGGATAGATCCCATCTACGTTACTTACATCCCTCCGCATAATTTGTTACAAACCCAGTAATCACCTTTACGGTCCACCCAGTTACGGGTGACGTTTGACGAAGCCAAAATATGTAACTCCTTATGTAGGGAACTATGGTAACTTCAGGTCTAGGACTATAGTCATACTAATAGTCACATGAGAAAGTATATGACACTCATATAACGATCCATGATACTTTGTCATGGCGGGCCATTCAGTATACATTCTCTAATGTATACCCATGTGTCAACTTGATATCTCATATCCATGACTTGTGAGATCAAGTCATCATGTTGACCTACATGCTAGTCTCTATGCATTAACATTGTCCTTGAATGTTAATACTTGACTAGGAATAATTAAGAGTAGTGTTCTCTATATCATCTCACTATCGATTCAACTAATCGATTGATATAGATAAGAACCTTCTACTCAAGGACGTTATTATACTAAGTTATTTGGCACCAATACACATAAGCACAATAACCATAAGAAATACCTTTATATATAAGAAATATATATACAAGAATATGATACAATGAGTCCAAAAAGTAATCATCATATGATTGGCTCTAGGGCTCTCACTAACAATCTCCCACTAGCACTAGTGCCAATCGCTGTAGTATCTAATACCCAATGACCTAGTGTGACCATCATGCTTCATCTGTGCCAAAGCCTTGGTCAAGGGATCTGCGACGTTAGCCTCTGTGGGTACTCTGCAAATCTTCACATCTCCTCGATCGATGAGCTCTCGAATGAGATGGAATCGCCGTAGTATGTGTTTGGTCCGCTGGTGTGAGCGAGGTTTCTTAGCCTGCGCAATAGCTCCATTGTTGTCACAATAGAGCTCTACGGGATCAGATATGCTAGGAACCACCCCAAGCTCAGTGATGAACTTGCGGATCCAAACTGCCTCCTTTCCTGCCTCTGATGCAGTAATATACTCAGCTTCTGTTGTAGAATCTGCAACTGTGTCCTGCTTCGAACTCTTCCAGCTCACAGCTCCGCCATTCAAGCAAAACACGAACCCTGACTGCGATCTGTAATCATCCTGGCCGGTTTGGAAGCTGGCATCAGTGTAACCCTTTACAACTAGATGCTCATCGCCTCCAAATATCAAAAAATATTCCTTAGTCCTTCTCAAGTACTTAAGGATATTCTTGACCGCTATCCAGTGACGTTCACCTGGATCTGACTGGTACCTGCTCGTCATGCTCAAAGCATACGAGACATCAGGACGAGTACATAACATGGTGTACATGATAGATCCTATGGCAGAAGCATAAGGGATCTTATCCATGCGGTCTCTCTCCTCTCTAGAAGAGGGACTCTGAGTCTTCGAAAGACTCACACCATGTGACATTGGCAGAATTCCTCTCTTGGAATTCTGCATGGCAAAACGGTGTAATACCGTATCGATGTATGTACTCTGACTTAGGCCAAGCAATCTCTTAGATCTATCTCTATAGATCTTAATGCCTAGAATGCAGGCTGCTTCACCTAAGTCCTTCATTGCGAAACAAGTCGCCAACCAAGTCTTCACAGACTGTAGCGAAGGGATGTTGTTCCCAATGAGTAGTATGTTATCCACATACAAGACTAGGAAGACTACTGTGCTCCCACTAACCATCTTGTAGACACAAGGTTCATCTTCGTTCTTGATGAAACCAAACTGTTTGATCGCATCATCGAATCGAAGATTCCAGCTCCGAGAAGCTTGCTTTAGACCATAAATGGCCCTATGCAGCTTGCATACTCTGCCAGTATGCTGTGGATCTACAAAACCCTCAGGCTGTGTCATGTACACATCCTCGAGGAGGTTTCCATTCAGAAACGTTGTCTTGACATCCATCTGCCAGATCTCATAATCGTGGTAGGCTGCAATAGCAAGCATGATCCGAATGGACTTAAACATCGCTACTGGAGAAAAAGTTTCATCATAGTCAATACCATGAATTTGCTTGAAACCTTTAGCTACCAGTCTACCCTTATAGGTATGAGTAAGTCCATCCATGTTAGGCTTTCTCTTAAAGACCCACTTACACCCAATGGGTTTGACCCCTTCAGGTGGATCAACCAAGGTCCAAACTTGGTTAGTGTACATGGATTCCATTTCGGATCTCATGGCTTCCAGCCATGACTCAGAATCTGGGCTCATCACAGCTTCCTGATAGGTGGTAGGCTCATTCTCAATGATCATAACGTCATCATGGTCAGCAAGAGAAATGAATATCTCTCAGGCTGACGACGTACCCTATCAGACCTGCGAAGAGGTAGTCTACCTGAACAGGTTGTTGTTCCACAACTTCTTGTGTAACAATCTCATCCACAACTTCTTGTGCTTCCTGTTCAGTATCCATC
>JAGFNQ010002007.1:0-61290 GCA_024364735.1 Boesenbergia rotunda | reverse complement strand
TCTCGTTCCCAACAGTCAACACCAAAACAACAATCGGGCCAGACTGCATCAACAATTCTCAACAAAATCCCTCATAAGAAAAATGATAAAACATCATATGAACTATGGAAAAGCTGCGAGCCATCGTACAAATATTTGAAAGTGTGGGGGTACTTAGCAAAGGTCGAAGTACCTAAGCCAAAGCAAGTTAAGATCGGACCTAAAACATTCGATACAATATTTGTCGGATATGCCCAAAATAGTAATGCATATCGCTTCATAGTTCATAAGTCAAACATTACTGATATTCATGTGGGTACAACCATAGAATCTCAGAATGCAATATTTTTTGAAGACATGTTCCCAAATAAGAAGGAAAACGTTCAAAAAATGACAACGGAAGTTCTAACAAAAATAATGTTCCAGAACTTAGTTGTCATAAAAGGGTTATTGCCGATCAAAACGAAGAGCCACGTCGGAGCAAACGGGCTAGAGTTGAGAAATCGTTCGGGCCAAATTTCATGGCATTCATGTCAGAAATGGATCCAAGAACACTAAGCGAAGCTCTCTCTGGTCCCGACGCCCCATTGTGGAAAGAAGCTGTCAATAGTGAAATCGAGTCAATCATGAATAACTATATTTGGGAATTAGTAGACCTTCCTTCTGGTACTAAACCATTAGGTTGTAAGTGGATACTAAAACGTAAGTATAAAGCTGATGGATCGGTTGACAAGTATAAGGCCAAACTTGTAGCTAAAGGGTACAAGCAACAGGAAGGCCTTGATTACTTCGATACCTACTCACCGATCACAAGGATTACGTCCATACGAGTGCTGATAACCATTGCAGCATTGTATGACCTTGAAATACACCAAATGGATGTTAAGACTGTATTTTTAAATGGTGAGTTGGAAGAAGAAATCTACATGGAGCAACCCGAGGGGTTCATAGCTCCTGGAACTGAGTGAAAGGTGTGTCGACTTGTTAAGTCGTTGTACAAACTTAAACAAGCGCCAAAGCAATGATACGAAAAATTTGACAAAATAATACTGTCAAACGAATTCAGAATAAATGAATATGACAAATGCATTTATGTCAAAAGCACACCTAAGAATTATGTAATCGTCTGTCTATACGTAGACGACATGCTCATAATGGGAAGTAATCATGATATCATCATGAATACTTAGAAAATGTTGACAAATAGTTTCGACATGAAAGATATGGGTCTAGCAGATGTCATATTGGGAATTAAAATTCTAAGGACGTCCGATGGGATAGTTTTAACACAATCCTATTATGTAGAGTCAATATTAAAATGATTCAATGCATACGATCTCTCTACTGTAAAAATACCTATGGATCTAAGTTAACACTTAGCGAAAAACTATGTTGAACCCATATCGCAATTGGAATATTCCCGGATAATTAGCAGTTTGATGTATCTCACAAACTGTACTCGTCCGGATATTGCCTGTGTGGTCAACAAAATGAATCGTTTTACGAGCAATCCAAACGACACCCATTGGAAAGCACTGATGCGAGTTCTTAGATATTTAAAATATACTATGAACTACGGATTATATTATGGAAGGTATCCCGCAGTCTTAGAGGGATATTGTGATGCTAATTGGATCTCCGATACAAAAGACTCCAAATCCACTAGTGGATATGTATTCACGATCGGTGGTGGAGCAGTAGCTTGGAAATCCACTAAGCAGACATGCATAGCTCGGTCAACAATGGAATCCGAGTTTATAACACTTGACAAAGCAGCTGAAGAAACTGAATGACTGCGGAATTTCTTGGAAGATATTCCGAGCTGGACAAAACCTGTGTCCGCCGTACTTATCCACTGTGATAGTTAGTCGGCAATTGGAAGGGCACAGAGTAGTATGTATAATGGTAAGTCACGATATATACGTCGTCGACATAATACCATTAGGCAGTTGATCTCGAACGGAGTGATTGCAATCGATTATGTCAAATCTAAGGATAATTTGGCAGATCCCCTAACAAAGGGGTTAAATCGAGATCAAGTATACTGCTCATCAAGAGGAATGGGATTGAAAATCTACAACTAAAAACGACTGTAGCGGTAACCCAACCTTGTTGATTGGAGATCCCAAGATCTTGGTTCAATGGGACAACGAAGTGACAGAAGTTGTGTAACAGCACAAGAGAAATAATTATCTCTACTATCCCAATCCTAGGATGATTTGGTGTTGTCCTACCACATGTAGTGAGGATAAGTTTATGCTTTTAATGACTTCTATACCTTTAAGGTGGAGTATGATAGGATACTCTTGATAGAAGTGTCACCTATGTGAGTGTGAAGACAGACCGCTTCAATTAAACACTCATGAATCTAAGATCTTGTCCGTGGCCGAAACGGAACCAACCATGAGAACCAAAAGTGGGTGAGATAAGTCTCTGTGTGGGTGTTATTGTCTTAGTATACACCAACAGCTGAGCAGTTCAAGACATCACGTTCACTGCGCAACCTAGTATGCTCGATAGTATTCCACTACGGAAGGTTCAAAGCCACAAGCTACCTTTCCTGATGCATTGACTTATCGATTGGACTCTTGTAAAGTGTCAGCATGCATACATGCAATACATGCATTAATTTCCATTCATGTGGGGGATTGTTGGATACGATTTTGCAAAACAAAATTTTGATGCCATCGATCGTTGAAAATCAAGTTTGACTTCAAAATCGAAATCTACATTTCGCGTAGATAAATCTGGACTATTTATTTGCTCAAAATCGATTAAGGGTGAATGAGAAATTAATTGTTCAAGATACACTCAAATAAATATTAAGGAAAAAGATAGAGCTTTAGTCTCACATTGCTAACCGGCGAGAGCCAATGTTTCTTTATATGTGTTCTTGTGCTAATGTTGTTAATACAAAAGCACAGAAGGTCTCTACCCTTGGGTGAGCAGGTGCTCACACCTGCGAGCCCGCCACCCGCCACCCGCCACCCGCCACTCGCCACACGCGCACGCGCGCAATGGGCGCTTTGTTGGCGCACTTTGCACTTCGCACGTGTGCATTGTCGCGAGGAGCTTTAATTTATGCTCCACGTGGCGACGACGAGGCAGTGCCTATGTGACACGTGACTGTGTAGAGAACTATGACTGGATTGGGCGAACAGATGATGGTCGTTGGATCAAAGATCTGGACAGATCGCAGGCAGGTGCGATCTGGAGCGTCGGATTCGAATCTGACTGTGAAGAGGGAGGATGGATCTGAGCCGTCGGATTAAATGTTCTAATCTGGCGGCTGAGATCAAGATGGGATCTAAAGAGTTATAACTCTTCAGATCAAGGGACGAGATTAAAAGACCTTTAAAGGGTTATACCCTTTCGTTATGAACTGTCCAGATCTGTCCGAACCAAAGGGTACTTACATCTTTACTCAATATAAATAGATCCCTCCACTTGATTATTTCATTCATTCAAGCATTTTGCACTCATCCATGTTCTGTATCGAGAGTCCAAAAAGCCTACGGAAAGATTCGTCGATCTCGAAATTTGAAGTGTTACTATTCCGAGACGACGTCGTTGTATCTTGGAAACGAATTACTGCTATCCGTGAGCACCAGTAGCGGAGCAATATCGTTTTACGGAGATAGTGTCGAACATTAGCCTCGACGTAAATCAATCAGTTAGCTTCCTCCGAAAGCAACCTCCCGGAAGATCCGACGGTCGTAAATCGACTAAGTCAAATACCGAGGAGATATAAGTCAACAACCAACACCTTCAACATTCGAAGACTAAAGTGACAATCATCTCATGTATACTTCCCTAGAATAAAGACGAGGAGACTATAATGCTAGAGGGCAATCCAATCGATAGTTGTATGAATCCTAATGTCAAATTGATATCAAGACAAGGGAGACACTATCTAATGTAGGGAACTACGGAAGACTAGGAGTGAAATTTGAACTATTATATTATATAGTTAGAAATATATGTCATTGGGAGGCAACCTTAAGAAGTTTGTAGTACCTTGAGAATGTTTCAAGGACATTCCTTTTCAGTTTAAGATTGAGCTCAAATCTACATTGTGGGGGTACTCTATTGTTGATTAGGCATGCTCTCAAATCCATATAAAGCTACTTTGTTCTTGTGGTAGGTAATCTAATTTCTAGTAAAATCAAGAAACAAACTATCACAATGAGACTGATTGCAGCTGAGTATAAAGCTATGATCCTGACAGTATGCAAACTTATTTACATCAAAGCAACTAGAATAAAGTTGGCATGCTCTCACAAAGGGTAAAGTTGTACTATTACAATCAAGTTATCAGCCACATAACATCTTATCTCCACATAGTATCTAATTTGGTGTTTCATAAGAGAATAAATCACATAGATATTGATTGTATAAGTACAATCCAATGAAATTATCACCTCGTTTGTTAGCTCTAATGATCAACTACCGCTCTCGGGGCTATGATGTAGCGGTAGGATGACTAGTCGCTATCCCAGACATCTGCAATTCGATCCCCAGCTACGACGTATTTACAGGAATTTTTTCTCCAAATGGGGTACGAATCCTGGGACGCTGAACTTCTAGACCGGCCACTGCGAGCGCTCCTCGATTTACCCTGACGATCGGTGGAAAACTTTTATGGGACCGGACCAATCGCTCGAGATTGAAAAAATCTCATTAATTATTTTTTTTTCTAATGATCAACTAGCTAGTAGAGTAAAGGGCCTTAGATTGGGCATATTTGTATCAATTTCAATTTCCATAATATATCTAAATTAGCTTCAGAGAGAATCTTAGGGACATAAGGAGTATGCAAATGCTATATAATACTAGATATCTACTTGTAATTTTAACGTTGACGAATAAAATATGCAAGCAAAGAAAATTACCTAGGGTAATTAACCCTAGTAATTTTCCCTTACGTGGCATGAATAATATGTTGTTTACCCAAAAGAATGGATGATGAATGAATCAAACCAGTTTAGGAGCATGCGAAGAGAATGGAAAGGAAAAGAAATCCTTTTCTTTACAAGCTTGTTTACATGCAGCGTAATTTTGTTAATGCAAAAGGACATATGCGTTTTTTTTGGCATATGGTGTAATTCTATGAACTAAAAAGGGTGCATGTGTCATTTGTTTTGATATATTATGTAATTTTGTTACTGAAAAGGGGTACATATATCATTTTTTTATCCATTTGTTGTTTTCCGTCCGATTTTGAGATGATCAATTTTGACTCCAAAACTATCCGTGGATAGATTATATTTTTCTTCCCTCTTTAAATTTTAATAAAGTAAACAACGAAAAGATTTTCACTATGAATTTTTTTTTTAATTTTACTTTCCGCTCTCCCAAGTAAAGATAGCATTAAAAATATGATTTGACAAGCCATTCATAATATATAAAATTAGATAGGAGTATGAAAATTAAAACTAAATATCAATTTGTTAACATGAACCAAAGAAAGATCTTGTGAGGCACAAACTAAAGTTATATATTAGTTTGGTTTGCAAGTGAAAAGTAATTTATTTATCAAATCTACTTTTGGATGACTATAACTCCAAAAAATCATTGTCTAAAAATGATATATTAAAGGAAATATACTTTTTATGATATTCGGTAGGTAAACTAATTATAGGACTATTGTCTAAAACTAAGGGTGCATTTGGTTGGGGGTTATCCTTGATAACCTTGGTTATCCATCCAAGGTTATCAACGAAAACCTTGTTTGGTTTCGATAATGAGCGATTCTCAAGTAATGATCGATGCCCGACACGTCAACAAAAGGGTCATGCAACCAGGAATCGGAAAACCTTAGAAAAGTAAGATTTTTCTTGATTCCGGGGTTATGCAACTTTTTTTTCCAAAATTATCCTTCAATATTTACATTTAAGACGAAAATAACCGTTACAATTTATTAACTTTCGAAAGCGTTATTCACGAACGACGATTGACAACGACGGTCGCCACCGCCGGCGGCCGGCGACCACCGCCGGCGGCCGACGACCACCGCCGGCGGCCAGCGGCCGGCGACCACCGCCGGCGGCCGGCGGCCGGCGACCACCGCCTGCGGCCGGCGACCGGCGACCGCCGGCGGCCGGCGACTGCCGGCGGCCGGCGACCGGCGACCGCCGGCGGCCGGCGACCGGCGACCGGCGACCACCGCCGGCGACCGGCGACCACCGCCGGCGACCGGCGACCACCGGCGACCGGCGACCGGCGACCGCCGGCGATCGGCGACCACCGCCGGCGACCGGCGACCGCCGGCGGCCGACGACCGGTGACCACCGCCGGCGGCCGGCGGCCGGCGACCATCGCCGGCGACCGGCAACCATCGCCGGCGGCCGACGACCACTGTCGGCGGGCTACGACCAGCGACGGCCGACGGTCGACGACCGATGACCGACGACGGCCGACGATCGGCGACCGACGACCGGTGACGGCCGGCGATCGACGACCGACGACCGGCGACGGCCGGCAATCGGCGACAGCCGGCGATCGACGACTGGCGACCGGCGACGGCCGACGATCGGCGACCGGCGACGGCCGACGATCGACGACTGGCGACGGCCGGCGATCGGCCGGCGATGACCGGCGATCGGCGACCGACGACCGACGACTGTCGGCGGCAACCCGTGACCGACGACCACCGTCGAGGACTGGCGACCAACAACTAAATTAAAATATTTTTTATTTAAATTTTAATTATATTTTTAATATATTAAATAGAAAAAATAAATAAATTTAATTTAAATTTTAATAAAATTATCTAAACAAATTCTAAAAGGTAATATGGTAAAATATTATATTAGGTTATAGACTACCTCTAAACAAATAAGATTTTATTTGATTACCTAAGTTGAACCAAACAACTTCAGGTTATCTTTCATTCCCCATTTCCTTGGTTATGTGATTACTTGGTAATCACATAACCAAGATTATATACGATAACTTGAACTAAACACACACTAAAGGCGATACAAATATTATGAGACAAGGGATACAACATCTCTGACTGTGATGTATATTTTCAAGGATCATTGTTATTGTTTAGGCATCACAACTAATAGAGAAAGTCGGCCAACTACTTGACCTAGCTCAGACCTTAATTGATGAAAATTGGCTGGAGGTGGGCCTTCAACCAAATGATGTGTGGTTGCTGAGGTAGACCTATCAAGTGCTCAAGGGAAACAATTAATTTAAATGAGAATAGCCCTAAGGTAGACCATAAGGGAGAAGGGCAACAAGTTTTCAACTGGAATCACCCAAAGTTTAAAACCTTATGGGTTATAATAGCCAATGTAACTAGCAGAAGATCGAACCACTAATATTACCTCGTATTTGGTTTGATTGACTGAAATAGTTAAACTAGTTAACTTGGAAAATAATATTATATGTCGAGACCTCAAGAATTTATATATCTCCATAATGACATAATATTATCCACTTTAGACTTAAGTCCTCATGGTTCTCATTCTAATGGAGATATTTTCCATCCTTTTAAACTAATGATCATTTCCATGTCTTACCAACGTCGGACTTTGATTGTATCTTCAACATTTCTCCCCTCAAACGAAGGACTACAAATATTCTCATGGTCCAGGTCTCCCCGCAAGTATCTGATCACTCTTGATTTGCTCCGGGCCTCCCTGCGAGCATCCGACTACTCTTTGACCTACTCTGAATCTCCGGGCCTCCCTGTGAGTATCTGAGCCTCCCCACAAGCATCCGGTCAATTTTTTACCTGCTCCGGGACTCTCGTGAGCATTCGGTCACCCTTGACCTGCTCCGGGCCTCTAGACCTCTCCGCGAGCATCCGTTCACTCTTGACCTGCTTCGGGCCTCCAGCCCTCCCCGCGAGCATCTGCATCCGATCACTCTTGACGACCTCCCCGCTACTTTGTTCAAGGACCCTACATGGCACTTAGTCTAGACCATAGCTCTGATACAACTTGTTGAGACCTAAATATTTGCATATCTTTACAATGACATAATATTGCCCATGTTTGGGCCTAAGCCCTCATGATTTTGGCCCTAAGGTCTTTTGGGTAGACCTCAAGGCAAAAATCATGAAGATTTAAGCCCAAATAGATATTCATGCCATTATAGAGATATACAAATCTTTATGTTTCAACATTATGGATATAATTTATACTTTTATGTGTGTAAAGCATTTTTTATAAGTTCAATAAATATATTAATAGTAATGATAAATTCACTAGACTAACTGTGAAAACTTAAAAAAAATGATGTCATACGATGAGTTACATTGATATCTACAAAATAATTTATATGAATTTAATAAACAAATGATAAATAATGACAAATTATATATACATACATAACACTTAATGGAAACAAAAATTCACAACCAACCTTGTAACTAGTCAAATTCCAATAGAAGTGCATAAAGCTCTCACCATGAGACTACCCATTGGTTCTACTCGAATGTACTGGATGTACCAGTTCCCTGTATTTTGACTTTTATAACAATTGCTTTAAGAATAAAATCAATTAGATTTGTCACCAATTCCTAATTTAATCACTCAAACTGACCAATTCGGTCTGGTTCACTATGCCACATTATATATCTTTGAGAACATGCCAACATTATTATACTTCGCAAGATTCAAAATTCTGTGTCTTGCTAGAATTTTAGTCGAAGAATGAAACAATATTATTCCAGTATTGTAATAATGTTCCGATGTACGGTGTCAATGATGAATTGGTGATGAAAGAAGGACCCAGATGAAGGAGAAAAAGGAAAAAAAAAACAACTATATGCTTAAGTTCGAACTTTGTGTTCCATTTGCAGTACAATTTTGACAGTCTTATATGAACACAAACAAAAAGTACAATATCATCTCAATTCATCTTAACTTGTATTGAGGCATGCAAAGATGTTCTAGTGTTGACACAATATTCATCAACATGAGTGGCACAACAACAAAAACGGCATTACCCATGTCAAATCATATTGGGTTTTAGTAATTTATCGAAATGATATGTTTCGAACATGCCCTCTAGCATAGTAAACCTTGGTACTTGGTTCCCCTTTTATAGGCCTTTGAATGAGTGTTCTTCTAGCAACGCCAAGATCTCCAGATAGATCTAGCCTATTCATTCTTTGGATTTCATTGTTAACTAGAGACACATATCAATCTCCCATTTACTGTCACCTAATCACATGGATGTGTACTTAAACCAAAGTATTAAATAATCATGGGCACTTGTCAACATCTAAGTATTAAATAATTAAGCAAAAAAAAAAAAAAAAGAAATGGTTTTACTCGCAGTGTTGTTCCAATCTAGATGGCTATATGTTGCTAAGGATTCAATATCAGTTATTTCAATCCATGATTTGAACCATAGTAACAATAAATTTGAAGGCAAATCAGAAAGAGTTAAAAAAGTACTTAACCATGGATGCGTTCACTTAAATCGTCATCTAAAAGCTTTGTTGGCATAACCAAATATATGCACATCATTCTCTTGTAAAAAGCCCTATTGATGCCTCACCCAATATGAGCATTATCAAAATACTTGTATCATGAAAAGAAAATTATTCAGAAAAGGTAAAAAAACACCCATGTTATTTCTGAACACCTAAAATTTAGTGGCCTTATTATAAGTCTTTGTAAAAAAAAAAAAATCACAAGAACCACTAAATTGGCAATCCAACAATATACTTTGTTGGTTGAAACTATCAATATAAATTCCCAACTTTTTATACAGTGTCCAAAATGAATTTCTCCATTTAAGCAAACATATAGTACCTTTGACCTGTAGACTACAATTCTACAAAGAAACAAGATTCTTAAAAATTGGAATAAGAAACCCTTAACAAAGAACCAAGCCAAAACTATTTGTCCTACGTTCTCCAAAAAAACAAAAAAAAAAAAAAACTCGAAAGAAAGAACAAAAACCTAAGAAATCCCATTTATTACCCAAAGGTAGATCAGAGTTCTATTTTTATAACAGAATTGGAGATCAACTGATAAACACGGGGAAATCAAATTAGTTTTGTGGACAAATCTTCCAAAAGAGGAGGTCCAAGGTCCATTCACTTATTCAGTTAGGAAACTTGTAGTGAATCTATGTAACGCACTGCAATCTATACGATTTTGATGATAGAGTGGTGTGACAAACCTGGTTAAAAAGGTGAAAGAGTGCAGGAAATGTTTTCTTCTTTGCAAGATCACCAGAAGCACCCAATACGATGATGGATAGACATCCAACATCTTGAGTAACTCTCACATCTTTCTCTTCTAAAAAAGGGGCATTCCTTAAACTACTTTAATTTCCAATGATTGGTTTCTCAAGGATTCATCGACCACACTGGATCCCATTGAAGTGCCTGAATGTGTAGGGATTTTTTTTAAAAAGAAATACTACTCTGATTACGGTAAAAATTGCATAATTAGTTCAAATAACAATAATCTAAAAGGACAGATCAGTTGTGTATGACAGATAATAAGTTGAACAAAGATCTGAAATTTCAATAAGTCCAGAACATGTTTACTAGGACCAACTTCTTCAAATTAACTGGAAGTTAAAGGAACTCTTTCAGAAATCTATATTCAAATTTACAGAGTAATCAAGTACAAAATATATATAAAGGGGGAAAATACGTTTTCCGAAAGAATCAGAAGGAAGAAGAGCAAATAGCAGGGTGAAAGAGAGAGGAGAAGAATCACAAACCTGGTAAATAAGAATCGACGTTGGAGATTGTTGAATGGTAAGCGAGGGTAGTTCTAGCGGTCTGATATATCTATCTGACTAATGATAGGGAGAGTGAATTTGGGAGAGTGAATGAGAGAGTGAATGACGTGGCAGTTATTGTATACACGTCCGATCGCCGATCGGACACCACCGACGGCCTCTGATCACCGTCCCGAATCAAACTATGTCCTAAGAAGATCGGTGAACTCATCAGGAATCGCCGTAATTATGATCTCGTCACATTCACTATCAATCCGACGAGATCTCAATTACCGGCGACCCTGCCGGGTTCACCATCTTCTTAGGACATAATTTGATTCGGGACGGCAATCAGAGGTCATCGTTGGTGTCCGATCGACGATCGAACATATACACATTAGCTACACGTCATTCACTCTCTCATTCATTCTCTCAAATTTACTTTATCAATTATTACTCTATCTCAATTTCCTGAGTTGCGGTCGCTCACTCCGCCAGTCCCTCCCCCTCTTATTATTATTTTTTAATTATTTTCTACCAAGAAAGAAGGAAATGAATGACAGAGCTGAGCTGGTTCTTTGCAACAATAATGGAGAAATTAAATCCCACCACTTCGACGTATTTTGAAAAGCAAGACTTTTACCGTTGACAGCGCTGCGCGTAAGAATTGTTGGTGCGATTTGTCGACGTTGAAAAAAGTCGGACGAGGACGATGGATTGTTACGCAAATTAATTTTAAAAATAAATAAATAAATAAATAAAAAGAGCGTTATTATTATTATTTTTTATCGTGAGCATGATGCCCATTTTTTCCACTCGAATTATGCTCAAATATAACGACATATATTAAATATAATATTGGATATGGTAATTGGTCGAGCTTGAATCAGATTTTATATTTTTTATTTCTATATCTAACGAGTTCGAATATCTATTTTCATATTGATTAAAGATGTTGGATCATATATGAACTAAAAGGGGTATTATAAAAAATTCTCTAAATAACGACGAACATTTATTTTGGCCCGGGGCTTTTTCCCCTGGGTGCGCGCATGTGCCCGAGGCTTCTCCTCTGGCATTTGCGTCGTCCGATGTCTCCTTCTCCGACGATCACCTCCTCCGGCCATAGGTACGCTAGTAGGGTGTGTTTTCCTCCGTTCTTGCGACTGCGCGCGGCCATGCACGACATCTTACGGTCGCGCACTGCCTCTTGCAGCCGCGCCCAACCACAGCTATCGTGTGCGACCGCAGCTGCCGCCTCCGACCGCGCGCGGCCACCTCCGGTATAGTGTTTGAAAATAGGGCATTGATTACTATCCTTAATTAGGATAATTAGTATCCTTAATTATCCAAATTTAGGATACTAATTTGTGTTTGATTAATCGGAAATAAATTTGGATAATTTAGATTGTTATTTATGTTTGGCAAATCAAATTGCAAGTTAGTTTTATCTTTTTGATATAGAACATTGATTAGTTATGTACATTTATTAAAGTAGCTATAAATGTTTGCATGAGTATCCATATTGAATATTTTATTGTTATTAGAATACAATGTATATGAACAAAGCATGGATGTATAATAGGTTAGATAATGGATTTATCTGTTAAGAATTTTTTTGTTGGGGTTGAAGATTTTGTGAACTTTGCAAAGTGTTATCTTGAGTGTTTGAATGACGCCAAGTTAAAATGTCCATGTAATCAGCACAGATGTAGAAATACAGCTTTCCTTGATGAGGATACAGTGAAAACACATATCTATAGGTATGAATTTGTTTCAGATTATTACAACTGATATTATCATGGAGTCGTATGTATTTGAACCCATTAGACCTTCTGTCGCTTCATCATCTAACCCAATTGGTCCATAAGCATCATATAGGTATGCTGATGCAATAAAATCAATTATTTACGATACAATGAATGCATTTGATCAATCAAATGTAGATCAAATACCTACGTCTGAAATTCAAAAAATATATGACATGCTAAAGGCTAGTGAAAGAGAAGTATGGGAAGGTATTCCTTCTGGTCATTCTTAATTATCTGCTACTGCTAGATTATTGAATATGAATGCCGAACATCATTTCTTAGAACGATGTTATGATGACATATGTCAATTGATGTCGGAGTTGCTTCCAACAGATAACTGCATGACTGATAGTTTCTACAATACTAAAAAAATTAATTAGAGACATGTTTGCCAGTCAAGAAGATACATTGTTATATCAATAATTGCATGATCTATTGGAACGAAGAAAGTAAGCTGATGGAATGTAAAATGTATAATCATCCTCGTTACAAGCATTGTAGTCGCATGATTGGGAAGAAGAAGAAAAATATTCCCTGCAAAGTCATGTATCACTTCCTTTTGAGTGCTAGGTTCCAACGCTTGTATGCATCAGCAGCAACAACACGTCATATGATCTGGCATCAAAACCATGTACATGAAGGAGACATAATGTCTCATCCTTATGATTCCCCTACATAGAAACATCTAGATACAACATTTTTTCCTTTGTAATGGAACCACGTAATGTGAGACTTGGACTTTCTGCAAATGGATTTCAGCCATTTGGAAGTTATGCACAACAATATTCATCATGACCAGTTATTTTAACATCATATAACTTACCATCATGGATATGCATGAAAGATAAAATCATGTTTCTTATCATGCTATTTCCAAGTCCTCATAATCCAAAAGGTCAAATAGATATATTTTGGCAACTTTTGATTGCTGAGTTAAACCATTTGTAGAATGTAGGCTCAGAGACATATGACATCGTAAGTAAATCAAACTTTACAATGCATGCAATATTGTTATGGATCATTAGTGATTTTTTCGCATACTCAATGTTATCATGATGAAGCACGGCTGGAAAGATAACATGTCCACATTGTATGAGTCAGTTTGATGCATTTTCTTTGCCTTGCAGTGGAAAGATTCCTTAGTTTGATAATCATCGAAAATTTTTACCTGTTAATCATCCGTTCAGAAGAAATAAGAAAAATTTCAAAATGAATGAAGTGGTTAGGAAACTATCCCCAATTTGGATGTCAGGTGAAGAAATGTTTAATGAAATTGTTATTGGTGCAATAGACCCAAGGTTGATCGGGTAGATCATGGATTTTGATGTGTGTGTCAATATGGTTAAGTTAGGTTTTCATGTTGATTTGATATGTGTGCTTGAGTCGTGCAGGACTTGGAGAATCACACATGAGTAATGAAGTGTAGCATCCGAGGGACGAGAGCCAAGAAAGAAGACTTCAAGGGCGAGCCGAGGAAGTAGACTTCAAAGGCATACGCGAAGGATGACATGAAGGCAAGTCGTGGGCTTGTGTGCGCATCCGAGGGACGAGAGCCGAAGGAAGAGAACTTCAAGGGGCAAGCTGAGGAAGTGGACCTCAAGGCATACGTGAAGGATGGACTTCGGATTGAGTTTGAGTGAACTTATAAGCTGGGCAGTCGACTGGTCAGCGTCGAGTGGAAACTCACAAAAAGATCTATCGATTGGTCCAAGTTACAGTCGACTGGTCCAGGTACCAATCGACTGGTCTGCTAAAAAATAGAATCGTTGGCTAGCCGTTGGTTGGGCATAAGTCAACTAGCCCTGGGGGCAGTCGACTGGTGTCGTGGCTGAGTTGTTTGGATAACAACTCTCTCCTCTATTTAAGAGGAGACTTTGGGGCATGTATAGGTTACGGTTATTGATTGCTAAATCCTATTCTAAGTGCCCAAAGCTTCCACAGCCTATTCTCTTCCTCATACTCTAAATCTCATCGTATAAAAGAGGAAGAGAGTATCTTGTGAGGGTTTCTCCACCTTCTAGGAGAGGATCATAATGAAGCTTGATTGTGTGGTGTGGATCATTGGATTAGTCACCTCTAGGAGATGGATACCAAGTAAATCAAGGGAGTTAGCATTGCTTTCTTTGTTAATTGATTTTTTCTATTATTGTTTTTGTGTTTTAGCTAACATTCTTGTAGATAAAATCAAAAAGAAGTTATTCACCCCCCCCTCTAGCTAAACGCCAAGGACCTAACAAGTGGTATCAGAGAAAGGTTCGTTTCGGGAGAACTCACCGTCAACCGGAACAACAAGATGACATTTCAAGAGGGATATAGCACCGCACGACCACCATTCTTCGATGGCAATGACTTTGCATATTGGAAAGGTAGAATTGAATACTATTTAATGAATGATATTGAAAATTAGTTTAGTGTTGTAGATGGCTTTGAGATCCCAAAGGATGAGAGGGGAGAACCTCTCCCTATCAAGAATTGGTAAAAAGAGATTATGAAGAAGGCTCAAGAAAATTCAAAGGCCACAACAACTCTACAATATGACCTTTCAAAGGAGCAATTGAACAATGTCGGACCATTCAAGTCCGCCAAAGAGCTTTGGGAAAAACTCATCGAGTTAAATGAAGGATCAAATGAATCAAGAAGAGCCAAGAAAGACCTCTTGGTGGCTCAACTTCAATCCCTCACCATGAAGACAAATGAAACCGTGAGTCAATTGCACGGTAGATTTAAAGAAATCGTCAATGAGCTTCATGTGATAGGTGAGAAAATTGAGAATAGGGATCTAGTATGGTATGTGCTCCAATCTTTCCCTAGGACCACTTTATAGGCCTCAATGGTTAATACTTATAAAGTCTCTAGAGATCTTTCTTTAGTAAAACTTGATGATTTATTTTGTGAATTTGAACTTCATAAACAAGCTAATGTGTCTACCAAAGAAAAGAGTATACCTCTTATTGTAGAAAAAGAGAGAGAGAAGAAGAAGGACAAGAAGAAAGTCTCATACTCATCATCTGATTTGGAAGAATCAAGCACTTCAATGGATAGTGATCAAGAGGCGTATATGGTAAGAAAGATGAGGAAAGCATTTAAAAGTTTTTCTTCTAACAAATCTCATGGTAGGAAAAATTCAAGAAGTAAAAGTAGGACAAGAAATGTCATATGCTACAATTGCCATGAAGAAGGACACATAAGAGATGATTGTCCACTCTTGAAGAAGAAGGAAGAAAAGAAGAAGGAAGAAAAGAAGAAAATAAAAGAAAAAGGCAAAAAGGTTAAGAACTTAAAGGCGACATGGGATGATCCTTCATCATCGAAAGAAGAAGAAAACCACGTATCCCATTTTGCTCTAATGGGAATTGAAGACATAACATCCACATCATCCGAAAATGAGAAGAGCTCAAGTGAAGATAAAAAAGGGGGCTCAAGTGAAGGGGGAGGTTAATCTTCAGATTTGGACGTCTCGGTAAGTGAGGTATACAAACTACCCACTACCACTCTTGTAAAAATTATTTCTAGCACAAATAATGATTTGTTTAATGCTAAGAAGAAAATTAAATGTTTGAAAAATGAAATTTGCATGTTAAAGGAAAAATTAGAATCTATGACAATTAAGGACAATATGCATGACTCTTCTTTTAGTTTAAATGATTCATCTTTAGAAGAAGAAAATAAGGAATTAAGGGAAAAGGTAGATAGTCTTACCAAAGCCCTTAGAAAATTTAAAATTGGCTCAAAAACCCTAGATATGATTATTGAGAGTCAAAGGACAAGTTTCAAGAAAGAGGGGTTAGGGTTTGGAAAATCTAGCAATGAAAAAACCTATCATTGTTTACTTGCTAAAGGTCAAACAAAGACCAAGACCCTAAGTAAGAAATGGAATCCTAAGGAGTACTTGGTCAACCCAATTAGGAAACACTTTTATTGGGTGCCAAAATCAATTCTCAAGGGTTAAAGGAATTGGGTTGAGTCAACCATGTTGTTAAAATTTCAAATTTTTGAAATTTGGTTGACTTAAGACATTAAGAGGGAGCATTTTAACCCAAGTAGAAATTCTTGATAAAGTGGGCTAAATAGGATATACCTTTGATACCTCTCATATTGCCTTGATTTATGATTACATTTATCATTGTTTATTTGCTTGTGACATTTTGATGAGTTATTGGATGTATCACATTAGTGATAATAGACCAACTATGGGGAAAATAAATGTTTAATTAATGGACATCTTGCCTATAGATCATAGTTGGACATTTCAAATAATTTGAAAATATTTCTATGTTTTATTTGCTATGGCATAGATTTGCAAAACACATGGTTTCAAAACTAGGATGTATGTTTGATACAAAATTGAGTGTTTTCAAAGTATTTGAGTTTTGGTCAAAAGTCAAACATATTTAGATTTTTCATGAAAATATATTTTTCTCCGTTAGAAAACATCACAAGAAATATGTTTACAAAATTTCATAATTGAGATTCGTTCCCAAAGCAAAATTTCATAATCAAGTGTACAGACTCTTGCCTCCGCACGAGCTGGCAATTGAGATTCGTTCCCAAAGCATCCCCCAGTTCGGCTCTCAACAGGAGATGCAATGACCCGAGCTCCATAAAGTGCTATCCGACTGGGCGGGCAGGCGGCCTATCCCTTGCCCCTCGGGCTGAGCATATTGCACTCCATGAAAACCAAGTCAGACTAACTCAGTAACTGTGCGCTAAGCTGCACATCAGACGTATAGCATTCGGGGCCAGTTTGGGTAAAGGAATATGAAAGTATTCACAGATAGAGGAGATAAAAGGATGGATGGGAAATCAAAGACCGGCTTGCATATGGTCTCGAGACAGGGTGAAATAGCTCGACGGAGCAGAGTTGGGCTGATCGGTTGATTTGAGCAGACACAGTTGGTGGTCAGAAGGGATCAAGAAGTCCGACTGGATTTGCTCCAGGTCGTGAGCAGAAAGATCAGTTACCATGGTCGAATACCATGGTGGAGAAGGCGAGGAGGATGAGGAAGGGGAGTCCATTAGACAAAAAAGAGAGAGGAAATTAACTGAAGAAAAGAACCGCCGGAGGAGAAAGTCGGAGGGGAAAGGCTGCCGGAACCCTAGCAAAGCTCAAAGCAGTAGGAGAACGGTGTTGAGGTTAAGATGCAATGGTAAGAACGGCAGGGTGAAAAGCCTATTTATAAGGTCAAAAGAGGGACACTAGTCGTCCGATGGCGAGCTGGGAAAAGAGCGGGATCGTGCCAAAACCGTTTGATCGAGCCCGGATGGTTCTCGAAATGGCAGATCACACATGCTGGTCGAACAGTCGCGAAGAGGGATAGCATATCCCTCGTTACTCGGAGCACAAATGGATTGGGGACGCCCGTCTCGGGTGATTAAGGCGGTCATTAAAAGAAAGATATGACATGATCTTGCGAAGGGAAGATGAAAAGGCATTCGAGGAGACAGTTTGCCAAGTTGACAGATCGCCCATTCGGGATCGGTCATGTAGTTGGCCGCCAGATCAGGCGACCCTGGTGGGTCAGTCATTTGCAATCAGCTGCGAAAATTAATTGTAAGTGTTGGTCATTCAGTGCGCCAAGCTCAGGCCAGAGTTGTGGTCCAGTCAGTCGGGCTACGTGCCTCCTTCGACTACACTTGAGGGGGATGCTTATGATCCCGGGCCAGCTTAGGTGTGGCCTGACCCGACAGCCTGGCGCCTCGTCAGCAGAGGATAGATCCACAGGCTTTGGTAGCCCGTAGGATAGAAGGCCCATACGGGCGACCTGGCCTAGCTCCCTCGGGAAGGCAAAGGGACATGCCCAGGTTTGGCTCCCAGCCGGCGCGTGGTGGCCCACGCTCCTGGAGTAAGCCCGAGCCCGAGGGAACTTCAGCCAATATATTACTAAAGGCCCTCAGTCGGCCTCGTTAATCAGTGCCCTAGTCGACACCTTCAGGTCGGGCCCTCAGCCGGCCTCGCTACTCACGGGCCAGCCCCCGCGCCGCACTCGGCTCAAGGTCCTCGATCGGACGCGTGGCGGCCCACGCTTCTCAGAATCGGCCTAACCAGTGCTCGGACACTCACGTCCTAATACCCCTCTAGGTTTGGCTCCCAGTCGGCGCGTGGCGGCCCACGCCCCTGGGGTAAGCCCGAGCCAGAGGAGGCGCTACTCGGTATATTGTCACTCAGTGCCCCAGTCGACATCCTCAGCCCAGGCCCTTAGTCGGCCTCATCAATCAGTGCCCCAGTCGGCATCTTCAGCATAGGCACTCAGCCGACCTCGTTACTCAGTGCCCACAGGAAACACTTCCCTTTTAAGGGTCCTCAGTCGGCCCTAGCATGACCTAGCATAGAGAACAACCACTCCCTGACCTCATACTACCCGAAGTCGTACGGGGGCGACACAGGAATGGTGCCACTCTTGCCCAAACAATGGATATTCCGTTGGTGGCTTGATCTTCCTGCCATACCCTGTCCCCCCGTACCACGACCACATACACTGGTGTCAGGCTGAGCAGCGCAAAATGGCACAGGCCATTAAGTTGATAGTGCCCCCTTCCTTAACCCAGTATGTACTACTTTATCCTGTCACCTCTGGGCATGCATCATCTTGTCCTCACTATATGGCAACATGTGGCTGGCGGGGCAGGAGCTGTCAGCTTCCCCGGCTATATAAGTCTCTTCACTCCGCATCTCTCAGGTATGAGCAATAGTGCATTGTTTACTGTTCTATTGTTTTCCATTTGCTTGCCACCGTCGAATACTGACTTGACCGTCGGAGTGTCTGGCTGGGGATTATTCCCGGCGGGTTCAAACGGTCTCTGTTTTACAAGCGAGGAGCGAGCCAGCTTAGCAGTCAGTCTCAGCATTTTCGTACCCTTCAGAGGACCATCTCATCGTCGGGCATTCATCTCGCTTCGCGACATAATTAGTAGTCTTTAATTCAATCGATTAATTTAATTTTATAAAAAAATTTATCAGTTATTAAGATAAATCCATAAATACTCTAGCGAGCGGTCCAACCGTTTAACTTTCTAAATTTATCACCACACTAAAAGAAAATACCTTATAATATATTATAGTTGGGATTTTTTAATTGTGATTTTGATAATGAACGAAAGAAAGACAAAGACACGATCAAGAAGGATTCAAAGCCACGGGATGCTGTCAGTTAATTTATTAAATGGTGCATTTAACTTAAAAAAAAAGCTAATGATAACCTCTCTCTAAATATTAAAACTTATTTAAAAAATAAAATTAATAAAAAAAACTTACCATCGCAATAAATCCCACCGTCGATCATGGTCTAAAATTGCAAAATCTTAGCTTTTAAAAAAACGATTAACGAGATTGAATAACGTCAAATCTTATGTGATCGATTCGATTCCATAAAAATTTTTCATCCACCTCCAGGATAAATTAAGAAGTATTCGTGACGGACGATATAGAAGTCCAGCCAACCTCTTCGGGTTCGCGGCATATTTAGACGAAAAATTTCTCAAAAAAATATTGTAATTGAAAATCGAATTGTAAATATTTAAAATGATAACTAATTATCTTTTATTGTATCATAACCTTTTCAGCTTTTAGCCACAATGATTGAATGCAAACTAACCATGATCGGTCCCGATGAAGTCACAAAATCACAATCACTAGTCTTGGTATTTTGAATCTAAAATCGTGGCTAGGTCGATCGTAGGCAAGCCAGTCATAGCCAAGGCGACGACCAACCAAGTTGCATGATCATATTGGTCCCGACCTCTAGTAAATTACAGCTGAGCCACGATCAACTTGTTAGTTGTGATTCCAACCTTTTGGTTGCGACCGACCTCCTTGTCACAATTTTGCAACCAAGAGGTCTTTTATGGCATTGTCAGAATCGTGATTGGTTTGACTGAAATCGATCATTTTAGTTGCGGTAATTTATCAAAAGACGTATCCAACAATTCATAATTATCGAAAGGAGTACCATGGTTTCTATTATACCAAAGGGCACATCCCATATAGTGAAGTTACTTTTATACCCCTCCTGTCAATGAATGACTTTATCAAACACATTTTCAAGACACCGGACCACTTTATCAATAAAATAATAATTTATGGTTCGGATGGGTAGCAGTCGAATTTTTCTCAACCAATATATATATTACTACTTTGCACAAGTCGAATGATCACGAAGGTACGTATATATTGCTTCCTTGCACAACTCGATTCATCACCAAAGCACCTGAGGAAAATAGGTTGTCGAAGGAGAAAAAGGAAGCAACAAATTGATAACTAAGAGAAATAGTAATGTACGTATGGTTGTCATCTTTGATATGGTATCAGATCTAGTTTTAATCAAGATAAACTCTTTCTACTATTTTTATGTTTGGAGGAGGCTTAAGGTGATATGCATTACATGATATCAGGCCCTGGAAGTGCATGATTTCATTAAATTTCAGACAATAGGAGAGGCTGAAAAATTTTGTTTCAGGCTCTCGAAAATAATTTGTTTCAGGCCCTCGGAGGGACTGAAATAAAAGGAATTCAGGCCCTCCCAGGGCCTGGCCTGAATTTCTTTTATTTCAGGGCCAGGGAGGGGCTGAAATCAAATGATTTCAGGCCCGCCCAAGACCTGAAATGTAATGATTCAGCCCTAGAGTGGGCCTGCCTGGGCCTGAAATAATTTGATTTCAGGCCCGACCTGAGCCTGAAATAAAATGATTTCAGGCCCTGGTAGGACCTGAAATCAAATCCCTGAGCCTGAAATCAAATGATTTCAGGCCCTCAGGGGCTCCTAGGGCCTTTATTATCAATTTCAAAGTTTGATAAAGGTAATTGTAATTTTTTTTCAGGGATGATAATGTTGTTGACGAAATTCTCTCGGAGATATGGAATACTCTTGATGATAATGCGGTCACGGGAAAAGGATTAGAAATTGCTAGTAATAATATTCCATTATCTTCCCAGTATGGTGATAATAGCATTACAAGGAATTTGACAATTGATCTAAATGAAGAAGCAAATAATATAGAAGATGAGGGTTTGAATTCTTCTACAAGAGTAGTTGAAATCTTTCAGCCAACCTGGAGTGGGGAGGAAGAAATTGAAATCCGGAATGCAGAAGAATTTGTACCCAGTACAAGTGTACTAGAATTCCAAGCGGATGATATGCAGATTGAGCAATATGAATTCCCCCCAGATCAGTACAGTGACTTAGAGGAGGAGTTTCCATTAGCTTAAGATCCATATATTTTGAATTCTCGATTGCTTACTGGGCCAATTCGAGAGCTAGAGGCAAGAGATGAGCATGAATTTTTTGTGGAGCAGATATTTCCATCTAGAGAAGAATTCAAGAATACACTTGTTAAACATGCGATGGTTAAGCATATGAGATATAACCCAGTTGACTCCCGGAAAAATAGAGTTAAAGCAGTGTGTTTTAACCAACCATGTACATGAAGAGTAGTAGGAAGGGGGGAAGTAGAGTTCACTGTTACAAAATATATAAAGGAACACCAATATGGAAGTGTTAGGGAAAGTGTTGATCATCATGCATGCTCTTCATCATTTGTTGCTTCTTTTGTTGAAGAGCAATTTCTTCATAATGAACAATACAAACCAAGTATGATTATTTCAGATATTAAAGCTAGATTTGGAGTGACGATATCATACAGAAAAGCATACATAGCTAGGGAGAAAGCATTGAAAAAGGTTGTTGGAGATTATGATGAGGCATACAGAGATCTCCCACAATATCTGCGTGAGTTAAGAGCTAGAGATCCTGAAACTTATGTTGCACTATGCACGCATGGTGACAATCAGTTCCAGAGGTGTTTTTGGGCTTTTGGTGCTTGCCGAAGGGTGTTCAGGTCTTATTTGCGTAGACTTATCGGAATTGATGCGACACATCTAAGAGGAAAGTATCCAGGAGTATTGTTGATTGCTACGGCGATTGATGGTAATGACAATGTTCTCCCAGTTGCCTTTGCAATAGCTGAAGTAGAATATGGGTCTGCTTGGGAGTGGTTTTTGGAGCATACAAAGAGGTTCTTTGCTGTCGATGATCACTCACTCACCATAGTATCAGATAGACATCGGGGCATTATATCAGCAGTTAGAAAAGTATTCACAAACGCGCATCATGCTTTTTGTTGCCACCACATGTCTTGTAATATGGTAACTGATACTGGAAGTGGAGCTGCTGTAGATTTATTTTGGGCAGCAGCACGAGCCAACACAACACTCCAATATGATATGATAATGCAGACAATACTTGAAAAACATCCAGATGCTCATAAGTGGCTTCAGAACATTGACCCTAAAAGGTGGGCAAATGCACACTTTATTGGGAGAAGGTACAGAATGCTTACCACGAATTGTGTGGAGAGCTTGAATGCTTTGTTTAAGTCTACACGTGAGCTTCCCATAAATAGGTTAATTGATAATACAAGAAGAAAGGTAGCTCAATTGTTCTATAACCGTAGAGAGGAAGTCTCCAAATGGCATGTTGCTTTGACACCTCATACTACAAAAGAAATGGAATCAAGGAGAGAGAAAGCTAGAGCTGATAAGGTTCACCCTTACTCTCAATCAGAAATGGAGGTAGAAACATGGGGCACTTCATACATTGTTGATTTGGAAAAAAAGTTTTGTCATTGTGGGGAGTTTCAAATTTCAGGACTCCCTTGCTCACATGCTATAGCTGTAATAATTCACAGGAACATCGATACACTCCGATATTATGAGCATTATTTTTATTCTGAAACTTGAAAGTGGGTTTACATGGATCGTATTTACCCTTGTAGAAGCAAGCAGTTTTGGCCTAGTGGAGTAAACAACATTACAGTTCGATGTCCCCGTAGCCTTGTGCAGTCTGGTAGACGAAAGAAGGCACGGATTGAGTCAAGACACAATGGCAAGGTGAAACTTAAATGCAGCCGATGCAAACAACTTGGCCATAATAAAAGGGCATGTAGAATGCCGCCAGCCCCAAGGTCTTGAGTTAATTGGTTTATGTATTGCAGAAATTTTCTGATGGAAGTATTTATTTTGTAAGGAGGATAACTGAATGTATAGTATTCTTAAAAAAACTAGTTGTTAATGTTGTGACTTATAGAAGTAATTCAATATTATGATACATTTTACCTTGTGTCCAATCAATATAAGCAAAATATATCAGAATTGAAGTCGTATGATTTGTAAACCCAAAATAATGTAATTTCAGGAACTTGAAGTCCTGAAGTCCTATGTTTTCTGAATATCTGTTGTTTAACCCCCTCTGATTTTTGCTTTGTTGAATCAATGTTGTGTGTCAACTGATACTGTATCAACACAGTTTTAGATAATCATTAGGACTATGTTTGGAGACGAAAAATAGCATATCCAAGCTAAAATACCAATAATTAGGTAAAGTCTGACTACTGATAATGAGGTTTGAAAAATCCAATTATGCTAGGTCCATTATACAAACCTCCTGATGTGTCAAATTCTGATAATATGAGGTCTTGATGTGAATGGAATTCAATTGTGGTATGCAATGTGCATTTAGGTACTCTCCTTCTTGTTTATCTATTAAAAATGTGGTCACAACATGTTCATATATTTAAAAGATTGCCGTATAAATATTTAATCATACTGTAATTAAATTTTTTTGTAACTAGAGGCATGGGCTAGAAACAAAATGTTTCAGGCCCAGCTTGGGCCTGAAATGATAGCATTTCAGGCCCAGTGTGGGCCTGAAATAAATCATTTCAGGCCCACATTGGGCTTGAAATAATGTCATTTCAGGCCCAGATAGGGCCTGAAATAATATCATTTCAGGCCTACGATGGGCCTGAAATAATATCATTTCAGGCCTACGATGGGCCTGAAATACTAGCATTTCAGGCCCAGTGTGGGCCTGAAATAAATCATTTCAGGCCCACGCAGGGCCTGAAATAATGACATTTCAGGCCCACCGTGGGCCTGAAATCAAAATAGGTCCCTAAAAAANTCCTAAAATTTAGAAAAATTACAGAAGCATAAAATTATCTAAATTTTGTATCTAATACAAAAAAATAAAAATCAAAACTAGCACAAGCTTCGCTCGTGGCTCTGATACCACTGTAGGGTTTTTCGGGCCGCGAAAACCGCTTTTTCGCGTCGCGGAAACCCCGAAAGCCCTAATAGAAAGGATCCGAGCCAAGAAAACCATTTCAAAAATTTATGAGTGCTCGTTTACATGCTTCAAAACCGATCTACAACCTAGATCTATTAGAGAAGAGAAAAACTACCTTCGATGCGTGCCCCGCAATTCCCGCTCGCTCCTCGGTTGGTGTCAGATCTCAAGGACGCAAAGTAGCAACCCTCTAGAAGTATCCACACAAGCAAGAGAGTGGAGAGGAGAGCCCAAGAGTGTGCTAGCACTCCTTGGGGTCTCGGCAAGATGAGAGGAGAGGGAGAGCAAAACTAAACAAAAACAAGTTGGGAGAAGAATCAATCACACACACACAAAAGAATCATTTTGTGTGTTTAAGTGGCCGACCACCATCTTAGATAACCCCTTATTTGAATTCAAAATTCAAATGGGGGGTTACTTAGCCTTGATGATGATGCCAAGTCATCACTTGGTCAAGTCAAGGTGATGTGGCTTGAGTCAAGTCAAACTTGCCTCTTATGGACTTTCCATATTTAGCCAAAGTCAAACTTTGACTTCATTATTATCCCATGATTAGATTCATCCAACACTTGGATCAAACTCGAGTCCAACTCAAGTTGTCTAATTTGAGTCAAGTCAAACTTGCCTTTTATGGACTTTCCATATTTAGCCAAAGTCAAACTTTGACATCATTATTCTCCCATGATTAGATTCATCCAACACTTGGATCAAACTCGAGTCCAACTCAAGTTGTCTAATTTGAGTCAAGTCAAACTTGCCTTTTATGGACTTTCCATATTTAGCCAAAGTCAAACTTTGACTTCATTACTCTCGGTCCATCATATGGACTTATTTTCCATCTATTGCTCTATGTGTGTGACCCTATAGGTTCTTGTAACGTTGGCAATGCCCTTAAAACTATTTAAGGACATAAGCAATGAGAGGTATCTAGCAACACATCATTGCTACCCAAGTTACAAGAATGTCGAGATCCAACATCACCATTGTGACTAATAATTGTGACCATCACAATATGTGACAACGTCCTTCTATCCTCGATATCTAGATTGATCTTTCATGAGGCATAGACCGTGTCATTCTCAAATCAATCTATATGTCTTGATCTCCAAGTAGACTCACTATAATCAAATAAGCTCAATATCTAATATTGCCTTATTTGGGCATGACCATGCACTTAGTGGTCTTACTCTATCAAGAACGAAGATATCACTCCCGTCATATAGGAGGGATAGATCCCATCTACGTTACTCACATCCCTCCGCATAATTTGTTACAAACCCAGTAATCGCCTTTACGGTCCACCCAGTTACGGGTGACGTTTGACGAAGCCAAAGTACGTAACTCCTTATGTAGGGAACTATGGTAACTTCAGGTCTAGGACTATAGTCATACTAATAGTCACATGAGAAAGTATATGACACTCATATAACGATCCATGATACTTTCTCATGGCGGGTCATTCAGTATACATTCTCTAATGTATACCCATGTGTCAACTTGATATCTCATATCCATGACTTGTGAGATCAAGTCATCATGTTGACCTACATGCTAGTCTCTATGCATTAACATTGTCCTTGAATGTTAATACTTGACTAGGAATAATTAAGAGTAGTGTTCTCTATATCATCTCACTATCGATTCAACTAATCGATTGATATAGATAAGAACCTTCTACTCAAGGACGTTATTATACTAAGTTATTTGGCACCAATACACATAAGCACAATAACCATAAGAAATGCCTTTATATATAAGAAATATATATACAAGAATATGATACAATGAGTCCAAAAAGTAATCATCATATGATTGGCTCTAGGGCTCTCACTAACAGCTTGTGACATTGATGGGGCAGGAGCCTCCTCATCTTCAGCTTCATCCTCTCCCTCATCCTTATCCTCATCCTGAAGAATTTCTTTTTCTTTGCCTTTGCCCTCGTTGGGTGGTCTTACCTGAGTTAATTTTATTTTTTTTTGAAGTGGGTGAGGGTCATCTGAGCCTTTGCTTTCCAATTGTATACTCAGCTGTCGGATTGTCTCGTCCCCCTTATCTTTGAGTCTATCTTGATCAACTATCATTCTTTTGAACTATTCATCTTTCTCCTTAAGCTGGGTATCCTTATCAGCAATTATTGTCTCCTTCTGAGCAATTATTTCATCTTTTTCTTTGACCTAGGAATCCTTTTCAGCAAGTAGTCTTTGGATCTGAGCATTTATTTCATCCTTGTCCTTGACGGCTGTTGCCAACTCAATTTTCACATCCTCTAAACTTTTAAGAGCTACATTTAATTGTTGCTATAAGGTATCAATATGTTCTTTCTTTTCCATACATTGATTGCAGCCTTCCTGCTCTAAGGCCTGTAGTCTTCCTTCTGCTGCCTGGCTTCCTTCGGCTGCATGCTTTAATACCTCACTGTGTACCTCAAGTGCTTCAGTTGGAGGAGAGTAGTGAGGTACTAAATCCAGTTCTATATCAAATGGGATTAAATCAACCAGAATTAAATTTGTAGGCACACGGTCGATCATCCTTTTGATACTCTCTACATGAGCCTTAGGCCAATTCCAGCGAAGTATTCTTGGCAATCAATGAGGATGATGAGGAGCAGCAATACTAGTATGTTCAGTAACCCAAACCTGCAACATGATTATATTCAGTAATTAGTATCCATCATATCATATATTAGCAGGCAGATGTACTCTAATTTACAGCCAAAATATTTGGAAATCCCTTGAGCAAGGGAGCCTTGGCCGGTTGGCTTGTATCACCTACATGTGCTGTATGCGTCAATGTGACCTCCTTTCCAATGGCTTCCAACTGAGGAGCCATGAAATTGTACACGGCATTGCACCAATTATAGTTTGGTAGATTGTCAAAATCATCAACGCAATCAATGAGTGGCATTGCTGGAATGACAAGTGTGCTGCTTGTACCACAAAAAAGGACTGTGGAAAAAAAAATACAGTATATACAACTGACAGTACAGCTTGTCATTGGATGTAGACTTCAATATAAGTTTTTCCAAATGCTTTGCAGAACAACTGGAATCTTCAAAATATTCCTTGTACAGTGGGCTAGAGGTCGTATTCAAATCAAGTTGGATTACCTCTCCATTGTCAGGTAGCCCTAGAATAAGTGATAGGTCAACCTTTGTGAAATTGAGTTTTTTGCCGTGGAACACAAAGCTCTTTTCTTCTTCATCTCAATTATCAAACATATTTTGAACCTGAGGTCTTACACAAGAACTAGTGGGGAGGTCGAGTACCCAAGAAAAGGGTGTTTGTCGAAGCAATTGTTCTTGTGCTGGTGTGGGTGGAACAGAATCTATAAAATTTTTGAAATGGCAAAGGCTACTTTTCCAGTTCATTCGTTTAGTTCGACCTCTGTTGGCAAAACTCATATACTCGCTTGGCAATTTGATTTTTCGTTGTGTTAGTTATTTTTTCCCAGGACTTCCCCCAGGACCTTTCTGTTTCTTTGAATTTTTAGGAGCAGCTTGCTTTGAAGATGATCTTTTCGGAGCCATCTCGAACTTAGGAACCATCAAACAAAAATTATTCGAAACTGATGGAAAAATGACACTTAGATTTCGTTCGTCAAGGGTCTCCTCATATTCGGTCATTGAGTGGCAACAATCGCTAACCCTAGGTCAGAAGCAAAAACTACACTGAAATGAAAAAAAGAAAAAATTAGGTTACGTACCATTCGACTAGTCCGATGAAGAGGATGTCGGCCACCAGAACTCAAATGGAGGTAAGCACGCTAACTTCAAATGACAACAAATCAGGATCTAGGAGACGATTGCTTACCACTAGGGACCCAAGGACCCTTTAAAGCTGACTAACTGCTGGGACTGATAATAGAGGATTTCAGGCCCTAAACGGTAACTTTTTTTTCAGTTATTTTACATATAACTTAGGTATATTTTTTTATTTCAAATATATAACACATATAAAAATTAAAAGGAATTTTTTAATTATCATATATTTATCTGATTTTCCACAAATCAACCTGAAATTAGAGGGATGAGAGGAATTTATTATTTATCAAATATTTCAGGCCCTTGGATGATTTTTCACAAATCAACCGAGGGCCTGAAATAAATTTATTCAGGCCCACGTTGGGCCTGAAATAACTTTATTTCAGGCCCACGTTGGGCCTGAAATAAAGATATTTCAGGCCCAAGGAGGACTTGAAATAAAGATATTTCAGACCCAACGTGGGCCTGATAAAAGTTATTTCAGACCCACGGTGGGCCTGAATGAAGACAATTCAGGCCCATCGTGGGCCTGAATTTAAATTATTTCTAGACCACCCTTAACCATATATTCTTTTGACTTCATCCCCCAAGTTTGATTACAGATTTTATCCCTAAAACCTAAAATACTATCTCCAACCTCATCCCTAACTACTGATAATGGTTTTTCAGAAATCAAGATATGGGAGGTCCATCAGTGGGTTTTGAGCAAAACCCACTCATGGAACTAAACTAGACCTATACCTTTAGAAAAATGATAATTTGAGGTTTAGGACACCTAATATACTTTCTCCAACCTCAACCCTAACTACTGATAATGATTTTTCAGAAATCCAGATATAGGAGGTCCATCAGTGGGTTTTGCTCAAAACCCACTGATGGAACTAAACTAGCCCTATAGCTTTGGAAAAAAATGATAATTTGAGGTTTAGGACACCTAATATACTATCTCCAACCTCATCCCTAACTACTGATAATGGTTTTTCAGAAATCCAGATATGGGAGGTCCATCAGTGGGTTTTGCTCAAAACCCACTGATGGAACTAAACTAGCACTATAGCATTGGAAAAAATGATAATTTGAGGTTTAGGACACCTAATATACTTTCTCCAACCTCATCCCTAACTACTGATAATGGTTTTTCAGAAATCCAGATATGGGAGGTCCATCAGTGGGTTTTGCACAAAACCCACTGATGGAACTAAACTAGCCCTATAGCTTTGGAAAAAATGATAATTTGAGGTTTAGGACACCTAATATACTTTCTCCAACCTCATCCCTAACTACTGATAATGATTTTTCAGAAATCCAGATATGGGAGGTCCATTAGTGGGTTTTGAGCAAAACCCACTCATGGAACTAAACTAGACCTATATCTTTGGAAAAATATTATAATTTGAGGTTTAGGAGACCTAAAATACTTTCTACAACCAAAGACCTTAAATTATAATTTTAGGTGTCCTAAACCTCAAATTATCATTTTTTCCAAAGCTATAGGGCTAGTTTAGTTCCATCAGTGAGTTTTGAGCAAAACCCACTGATGGGCCTCCCATATCTGGATTTCTGAAAAACCATTATCAGTAGTTAGGGATGAGGTTGGAGAAAGTATATTAGGTGTCCTAAACCTCAAATTATCATTTTTTCCAAAGCTATAGGGCTAGTTTCCATCAGTGGGTTTTGAGCAAAACCCACTGATGGACCTCCCATATCTGGATTTCTGAAAAACCATTATCAGTAGTTAGGGTTGAGGTTGGAGAAAGTATATTAGGTGTCCTAAACCTCAAATTATCATTTTTTTCCAAAGCTATAGGGCTAGTTTAGTTCCATCAGTGGGTTTTGAGCAAAACCCACTAATGGACCTCCCATATCTGGATTTCTGAAAAACCATTATCAGTAGTTAGGGTTGAGGTTGGAGAAAGTATATTAGGTGTCCTAAACCTCAAATTATCATTTTTTTACAAAGGTATTGGTCTAGTTTAGTTCCATCAGTGGGTTTTGCTCAAAACCCACTGATGGACCTCCCATATCTGGATTTCTGAAAAACCATTATCAGTAGTTAGGGTTGAGATTGGAGAAAGTATATTAGGTGTCCTAAACCTCAAATTATCATTTTTTCCAAAGCTATAGGGATAGTTTAGTTCCATCAGTGGGTTTTGAGCAAAACCCACTGATGGACCTCCCATATCTGGATTTCTGAAAAACCATTATCAGTAGTTAGGGATGAGGTTGGAGAAAGTATATTAGGTGTCCTAAACCTCAGATTATCATTTTTTTTCCAAAGCTATAGTGCTATTTTAGTTCCATCAGTGGGTTTTGAGCAAAACCCACTGATGGACCTCCCATATCTGGATTTCTGAAAACCCATTATCAGTAGTTAGGGATGAGGTTGAAGAACGTATATTAGGTGTCCTAAACCTCAAATTATCATTTTTTCCAAAGTTATAGGTCTAGTTTAGTTCCATCAGTGGGTTTTACTCAAAACCCACTGATGGACCTCCCATATCTGGATTTCTGAAAAACCATTATCAGTAGTTAGGGATGAAGTTGGAGAAAGTATATTAGGTTTCCTAAACCTCAAATTATCATTTTTTCCAAAGCTATAGGGCTAGTTTAGTTCCATCAGTGGGTTTTGAGCAAAATCCACTGATGAACCTCCCTTATCTAGATTTCTAAAAAACCATTATCAGTTGTTAGGGTTGAGGTTGGAGAAAGTATATTAGGTGTCCTAAACCTCAAATTATCATTTTTTCCAAAGCTATAGGGCTAGTTTAGTTCCATCAGTGGGTTTTGAGCAAAACCCACTGATGGACCTCCCATATCTGGATTTCTGAAAAACCATTATCAGTAGATAGGGTTGAGGTTGGAGAAAGTATATTAGGTGTCCTAAACCTCAAATTATCATTTTTTTCAATGCTATAGGTCTAGTTTAGTTCCATCAGTGGGTTTTGCTCAAAACCCACTGATGGACCTCCCATATCTGGATTTCTGAAAAAACCATTATCAGTAGTTAGGGTTGAGGTTGAAGAAAGTATTTTAGGTGTCCGATACCTGAAATTATAATTTTGTTCAAAGCTATAGTTCTAGTTTAGTTCCATCAGTGGGTTTTGCTCAAAACCCACTGATGGACCTCCCATATCTGATTTATATAATATATATTGTTGATTATATTATATAATGATTTTTAGAATAATATTCTATATTTACCTACAATATGTGACAGAATAGATCATTTGGCACGCAACAGTGCAGCAACTGACACACAACAGTGCATTATCAGTTATTATATCTGACCGTATCACTTGGCACACAACAGTGCAGCAACTGGATTTAAATAAACATCACCCAATTGTTTTGTTTTTGTTGACAATATATTATATAGAATAACAACATCTACATAATCATAACAACATCCACATAATGAGATTTTTCCATACAAATGGAGGTCAATCGACAGCAATGGATTTTTACATCACCAATACAGTATTCAGATTATCTCAAGTTTTACAAAACATGTCCCTCATAATATTAACTGTCAGCTCAAATCTGATTCTACTCATGTCTCCTTGTTTGAAATCCATCTTCTCATCGTATAGGAGACATTGAACATATTGCATGACAAAGAAGGCACAGTCCACGCTGAAATTAACAAACACTTTTTTAGATTTCAATAAGTCGGTTTATAAAATACTTTCTTATTTTTAAAAATTTTTAACCTCTTCCTCATTTATTTACCTATGTTCTTGTTGGGGACATTTTTGTCTGACGGAGGGCCATTTGTCCAAGGGATGATGTCTTTGTAGATATGGATGAATATCCGTAAGTTCCTCGCGAGTATATTGTTTAAGTTCTTTTACTTGTCAAACATATCATCAATTATTAATCACCATCAATGACATTTTAGACAAAATGATGACCATATATAAGAATAAAGGAAGGTTGCTCACCATTGTGTCAAATTCATGCTTATATTTACGGCCACTAGCAAGAGAATTAAAATGATTGAAAGTCATGGATTCTGTATCCACCGCCAACAAGTGAAAGTATGTATTATCACTGCACAAAGGGATTAAAATAAACCTAAACCCTTGTTCTAGCATATCAGTCTTCATCACTTGTTGCAGGGAAATCTTTCTTGACGATCTGATTGATGCCTACAAATATGCATTCACAAAATTAATAATACCCATATGATAATATTAGTTCTTCTACAATCTATCTGTTTAATTAATATACATCACTTAGTGTGAAGAAGGTTGAACAATATAGTGACTTGTTATATGACCTACCACATGCAGATGCTCCCCTAAATAAAATTTTACAAAAGGCATCAATGACCTCGCCTTTTGTAAAAACCTCTCCATTGAGGATTTGTAAGAATGAATGTAAATTCAAAGCAAAGGGTGCATCCTCCCAAATAAATTCATTTGCCAACCTGCCATGTAAATTGATAAGATTATATATTACATAAGAAGATATATTAACTAAACTAAACTATATTTTGTAACTTACTTTAGGTTCTCCAATCTATTTATCAGGTAGGTCACTTCTTTATCTTGATTTTTCTTCTTTGTATTCATAAAATGTTTCTTCACAAACTACATCGATAAAATTTATTTAGACCAAACTAATTATTGACCAAATTCAATACAATTGACGTATTTTAAATGAAATTAACACACTTACATCAATGCCTTGTTGCCTCATTTTGTATAGTTCGGAGGTTCTTCTTGTTTCCTCCTCTATGTCTTCTTCAGACATGACTTCCATTACATTAATGTTTTCTCTTGCTTCATCCATATCCTCCTCACTAAGTTTCCTTTTTCCCTTATCCATGACATTTGATATTTATTTTTTGTCCCGCTTCCCCTTAGGTAAAAGCTGGTGTCATACTGGACTGTCAATTGGAGTATCCCTATAATCATACCGAGATCGGTCACGTCCTCTCCTAGGTGTACAAGATACTGGATCAGAAAGAGGATCGACTACAGGATAGCTTTCTTGTTCCTCCATGCCTTTTTTTCAATAATTGAAAGTAATTCCTTAACCCTTTCATTCAAACATTTATTCTCCTCTGTTAGCTCCTTGATTCGGTTGTCTTTAAGAATACATTCACCACAAAGCCTAACATCTCCTTCTGATGTCTCCATTGGCCGTGGTATCTCATCACCAATATCAAGGTTCTCAAACAATGTGTTTTCATGTAGGTTAGGAATTAATTCAACAATAACCTGTCAATTACAAAGTACACAAATGTTACTACCTCTATATCAAACTAAGATAGATCACATTTAAGAATAATTACCTCTTCGGACGAGAGTCGGTCGACAAGGCCCCTCAACCTACTAATATGCGAAGGAATATTCCTCCATTTATTTATTCGGGGTCCTTCAACATTGAATGATTTTTTAATTGGTACATGTTCCAAAAACCATGCCTACACAAAGTTTTCCAGCCAATTACATTATTGACATCAAAATATTATAAAATTTAACAAGATAATTCTACTCACTGCCAAAAGCCCTGCAAATCCCTTTAGGTAAGGGAGGTTGGTGGTGCTCTGGTTTCCCTGAGTTGATGAAAATAAGTCCCCAATCTTAAGTAATTGTGGAGACAAAAATAGATGATAGCTTCTACCCAGTTGAATCTACCTAGATTGTCATAATCATCTACTATATCTACAAGACCTAGAGGAACCTTATATGTACTAGACGAAAATAAAACACAAACAAATATATACAAAATATAAAATTTACACACTAATAACACATCATCTTCTGATTCAACACTTTTAGAAAAATATTTAAGTAACTCCTCAAGTCTTGTTCTGGTAGGTTGTTTTTCTTTTGAGAAGTAAGTACGATAGAGGTCACCCGATGCTTTAGTTGAATTAATAGGGACCGAAACACCACGGTCCACCATACCCAGTATCAAAGCAACATCTCGTTTGGAGAACGCAACCGGTACACCTGAAATAATTACAATATTTAGTTATCATCAAGAATATAGGCTTGAAATTATTCCACGTTGGGCCTGAAATGAATTCAATTCAGGCCCAACGTGGGCCCGAGGTTAATACATTTCAGGCCCAATGTGGGCCTGAAATGCATTCATTTCAGGTCCCCGTCGGGCCTGAATTGAATTCATTTCAGGCCCGACGTGGACCTGAAATGTATTCATTCAGGCCTAACGAGGGCCTGAACTAAAATAACTTCAGGCCCCCGGTAGGCCTGAAATGATGTTATTTCAGGCCTACCGCCTTGAAATGAAATGATTAAAATTTATCAAAAACTAATCATTTCATGCTATCTATAATACTATTTTATCTTACTATAGATATTGTCTATAATTCATAACTAAAACTATTACCTGAGAATTTAAAAACTTGCGAGGTTGAATCTCAACTTTCAAATATATTAACCAAAATTTCACGGATATGCTGCAATTCTTGTATGTCCAAGAAAAAACTGAAAGGCGACCCTTTGATCTTCGCAATGTGTCGATCATTTAAAATTTCAAATGCTTCAAAAAATTGTTTAAAGTGGCCTAAAACACTGCACCAACGTAATTTTTGTCCAAATTCATCTGAATCCTACAGTTTATATACATTACAAATTTATTCAGCAAAATAATTTTAAACATGTTGACAAACTATGCTGGTTTGACCTAAGCATATCACTAACATACCTTGGTGGATAATGCCAAAGAAGAAGACGCTGAACTACCCCTTTTTCCTGACATTATCAAATAAATCAACCGTGCAGAAACCCTAATCCCTTGGTGGATAATGTCGATCAGTCTGGACTTCAACGTTAACACTAAAACCCGTCTCAGGATCACACAGAAACGCTTTCGAGAAATGTCTAGGTTTTGGTTGTCCGCAGGGATTCGGGGGATTAGCTCGCAACTATATCACAGCTAGGGCACGCACAATGTCCTCCACCTTCAAAACCTTCCATTTACGTTGTTGCGCTGACAGAGAATGGAGAAAAATTCGACTGCTACCCATCCGAACCATAAATTATTATTTTATTGATAAAATGGTCCGGTGTCTCAAAAATGTATTTGATAAAGCCATTCATTGGCGGGAGGGGTATAAAAGTAGCTTCACTATATGGGATGCGCCCTTTGGTATAATAGAAACCATGGTACTCCTTTTGATAATTACAAATTATTGGATACACCCTTTGATAAATTGTCGTATTTTTTTATATAAAATAAGGAGTACAATAGTGAATCGGTAGTCTAATTGGATATCTTTTATTAGGACAATGCGGCGACAAAATTTTACCAACTGCTTCGAATAAATAAGAATCTTATCAAATTCTCGCCATTCAGCAAAATCAACAACAACTTTTGGCGTGACCCTTGCTTTTATATAAATTTTCAGTGCAAGATCATTATCCACAGTCTACTACAACAAAACAATTATTATACAATTCAGACTTCAAAGATACATCTCCCTAAATACTATAAAATTGCATTGCACTGTTTATGCTACTTTAGTCGTTTTAATTGCTAATTCCTTAATTATAATGCTTCAATTTAGTATATAATAATAGTCACATTAACAAGATCCCCAAGTTCTGCACTATATTCATGCTTGTCTTTGGCCAACCAATTCTCCAATAGGTTCTTTTTGTTTTGGTTGAAAACAAGTTGAGATAGCTCCAAAGATTCAAAGGCATTAAGCTTTCCTCTTGTTAACAATGTTCCAAAACACTGCAACAATGGCGTCTGCACAGGCTGGATGGGAACACTCTACAACGTACAGCGATACCAACATTATTGATGAATCTCTTAGTAAAAGGCACATGACAAATATATTGACAAGAGGAAAAAAATACAAGAGTGTTCTTCGATAATAAATCAATAAATAGATACATAGTTAAGAAATATTAGAAAAAAATATAATAAAAGTATAACCTAAAATTTTACAACAGTTTCAGGAGTTCGAAGAATTCCTTGTGGAGATTCTGCAGCAAGTTTAGCATCTTCCATATATTTTGTTTGGGAAAAAAGTTCATGAAACCTTTGCACAACCTGCAAACACAACCATATATAGTTATAGAAACTTCTTTACAATTCTCAGTGAATGCTAAAAAAAAGAGGTGATAAAAATGAAAGACCATCATCAATCATCATTCCTGTTATCTCCATTGCAGACAAGAATAAAATACAAGAAATAATATTTCAAATATAGGTATATCTGTAGTACATGAGAGTTTAAGTATTAAAATAGAAATCTTCTCATAAATACAAGTGATAATAAATAACATAAAGCTTGGCATTCTATAGAAATTCTAAATGCAACTAGTGGAAATAGTTAAAAGGGTAGAATTCACCTCACGATTAATGAAGAAACATTTTGAAAAAACATCAAAGAAATACTTCTAATACATTTTGAAAATACATTACTATAGTACAATCAGAGAATTAAAGCATGCAAAAACATGATTGAAGAAAAAATTGAGCTAAGATGACCATCCCAAATACACTTGATTATTGCATCTAAAATGCACTTGATTGATGAGTCCAAAATAAAATATAGTAATACTAAGAAGAATGGAAGTATATTACTGGACTGCAGTAGTATAACATCCCTTAAATACTCATTAAAGATCTACGGTTTTATCAACACTTCAAAATTATGCCTTTCAGTTTGTTCAAAAACAATTCAAACTGCAAATTGTAGCACTAATAAAAAAATACAAAGAATATAACTAAAAAACCATCAAGTGATATAGTGATTCAGATATTTAATAACCATGGAAGTTCAAGAATCTTACAAGATATCTTAATTGAAACTTCAAAGAGAGACTATAAATAACAAAGTACACATGCACACTCAAAATATTAGGTCATATCATATAATGTCTATTATGTGGGATCGGTGCCGGTCGATAGAGGGGGGGGGGGGGGTGAATATCAACTTGAACTTAGTCGTCGAAACTTTGTCATTCAATCGTCTTTCTATCAAAGTTAGTATGCAGCGGAATATAATGTTGGTGCAAGATGCATCAGTGATGTCTTCCTCTAATGTTTCGATGTTTAACAATATACTTAAGTTAGTAATATATGTTAGACATGGTAATGGGCTAGTCAGGATTAATATGACTAGCAAAAGAAATCCTTATCAAGGTAAAGTAAAGTCCTAGTTAACCTAGGAAATAAGTCCTGGTTTGAGGAATTGGACACTAAGTCCTGGCTGAGGGCTGGGTACCTAAGACCTAACCAAGGGTTGGGCACGAAGTCCTAGTTCGCGGAATTGAGAAATAAGTCTTGGCCGAGGGCTGGGCACCTAAGACCTAACCGTGGGTTGGGCACGAAGTCCTGGTTCGTGGAATTGGACAATAAGTCCTGGCCGAGGGCTGGACACCTAAGACCTGACCGAGGGTTGGGCACGAAGTCCTGGTTCATGGAATTGGGCAATAAGTCATGACCGAGGGCTGGGCACCTAAGACCTAACCGAGGGTTGGGCACGAAGTCCTAGTTCGTCGAATTGGGCAATAAGTCCTTGTCGTGGATTGGGCATCGAAGTCCTGATCCGGAAGATCGAGCAAAAGTCCAACCGGAGGAGCTGGTTGGCAAACTTCTCTTGAGTGTAGTAGGTGAGGGCGCGCTCCTCAGGAAGGGAACACTAGGCGTCGATTCGACCTAGGGTTTCGCGAGAAATCCAAAGTCAGAACCAATCATTAAGGCTATAATTATATACTTGTTTGTCTTGTGTTTGTGTATCTTGCAGGTACCTAGAGTTGGAGGCAAAGCAGGCGAGCAAACACAAGAAATAGGCTGCTAGAAAGACTTTCCTGGGCGCCTGAATGTATCAGGCGCCCTATATGTGTCAGGCGCCCTACATGTGGTAGGCACCCTGGATGGCCCAGGCGCCCTACATGTGGTAGGCACCCTGGATGGCCCAGGCGCCTTACATGTGGTAGGCACCCTGGATGGCCCAGGCGCCTTACATGTGGTAGGCACCCTGGATGGCCCAGGCGCCTTGTATGGGTTGTTCTGGTCCATTTGTGAAGTTCACGATTACGGATAGATTTTTGACTGCATAGAGGTGCCCTAAAGGCTCTAGGGCACCCGAGAAGAAGCTATAAAAGGGGCTTCGACTCCTTAACTCAGTACAACATATGCTACAACATTCTAATCATTCTGAGCGAAGAAAAAGTGCTAGAGATGAAGCTCTGCAACCAAGGAGGCTCCAGGAGGAAGTGCGTTGCACTTCGGACTTCCAGATTGGTCGGGTCTTCGACTTTTGTTTGGTTTGCTTTTCATTTTCAAGTTAAAGTTATTTACTATTGTTTTGCTTGTAACTCTGAATTGTATGACGGGTTTCTCCGCCTCCGGAATGTCCGAAAAGGAGACCACTAGTTGACGGGCGCTACCCATGATTAGGCCTTGGATGTACTAACCCTGGGGGGTTGGGAACCAAGTAAAAACCCGCGTGTCTTCTGAGTTGTGTTTTTTGTTTGCTTTATTTTTCCACTGTGCTACTAACTCTCTAACTAGAACGAACGAACGGACATCGAAGTTTCCGACGAAGTTTTTCGAAAAGTTTCCAAGTCGATATTCACCCCCCTCTATCGACGACACCAATCCTACAAGTGGTATCAGAGCCTGGTCGCTCTTCACCGGACTAACAGCCGACGGAGCAAAGTCGCCAGGGGAGCAAGGGTGAATCAGGCATTTTTCAATTATGCCTGTATTTAAATTTCATATAATATGTTTTAAGTACAGGGGGAGAGTGTTGGAACTCAGATGGCTAGAGGGGGGGTGAATATAGCCAGACACTTAAACTTTAAGGCTTTTCAATTTCCTGCACCTCAATTGTTAGTAGCATAGCGGAAGCTAAGGAAAATAGAGTATGCAGAAATGAACCCTAAGCTAAGAACAAACACAAGTACGATAACAAGAGGGTTTATAAGGTTCGGGGATAACTTGCCCCTACTCTTTGGCGTGCCCGTAAGGTGGGCGATCCCTTGATCGTCGGCAGATCAAGCCCCGGAGAAATCCGGATAGTAAGCAACCTCCTTCTCGGTGGAGTAACCTCTCCACAATGTTTCAACAAGGATAAAGTTTTAAGCATAATGAAACACAAGAAGGATCTTACTTAGCACTGAGAACCACAAGAACACAAGCAAACTTCTCCGAGCTCCACCCAGGGACGATCTCACGCAAGACTCTCCTCTTCGTGTCTTCTCACTGATGGACTCAAGCTTCTTGTTTCTCTTCTCCCGAGTGCCCAAGTAACAGAGGGTTGCTTCAAAGATCACAGTTGCTTGCTCAAGATGATGGAACAGCTGATAGCACAAGCACGCAGCAAGAAGTGTTCGAAGTAAGCTCTAGCGAGAAGTCTTTTGAGCCCTTCTCCGCTACGCATCTTAAGTCTTCTCCACTATTGCCAGGTCACCACCTCACTATAGCCTCCAGCTGCTCACCTGCCAACGCCAACTACCACTGAGCTCTCCCTGGACTCCCTGAGCTTCCTTCAGCCAAGCTCCAGTTAGTAGCTCCAGTCGTTGCAACCTGAGATGGCAAACGGACAAACCTGCTCCAAGGAAAGACCTCCATTGACTCTCCTTGAGTGTTTGAATCCATCCCTGTCACCTGCATACTCAATCAGAGGTTTAGCAAATGAAATCAAACTTATATCAGTAATAGCAGAGAAGATCAAAGTGACATCAGTAGCGTATCAGTGAAAGCAGGCGCGATCAAAGCGTCTGACAGTGCGTTTGAATTAAAGTGATTGGTCACCGGACCGATCAGAATGATACTAGACCGATCAGGCTCCAGCCTGATCGGTCCCTAGTGAGAAACCTGGGATCGCAAGCCTGTATGATCGGTCACCCTGACCGGTCACCATATCGGTCACCAAACCGATCCAGAAATCAGCTTGCCACAATCCCACCAGAAATACACTGGCTGATCGGTCACCAGACCGATCAGGCTGATCCCAGACTGATCAGGCTCCAGCCTGATCGGTCAGGGTGAGAAACCTCGTGACAGTTGATCGTTCAGATTGATCGGTCATGGTTTCTCCCTGATCGGTCACCAGATCGATCAGGAGCCGATCAGTAGGTTTGCAAAGTTACTGGAAGCTCCCTGATCGGTCACCAGACCGATCAGACATCGCTGGATCAATCACCAGACCGATCAGTGAGGGAACTTCGTGCCAACTTCCCTGATCGATCACCAGACCGATCCGAGCAAAGCCAAACCCACTCTAAGTCAAGAGAACTAGCATCCAACCCATCTCCGACTCGTGCTTGATCCCTCGGACCAAGACTCCATGCCCAGCTTCACTCACTGGGACTTCAACCTAGCCCTCCAAGCTAGGACCTGGCCCTCCAAGCCGGGATTTCATCAACCTAGCCCTCCAAGCTAGGACCTGGCCCTCCAAGCCGAGATTTCATCAACCTAGCCTTCCAAGCTAGAACCTGGCCCTCCAAGCCGGGATTTCATACACCTAACCCTCCAGGTTAGGACTTTTCCACACCTAACCCTCCAGGTTAGGATTTTTCAACACCTAGCCCTCCAAGCTAGGATTTTTCCACACCTAACCCTCCAGGTTAGGATTTTCCAACACCTAGCCCTCCAAGCTAAGATTATTCAACACCTAACCCTCCAGGTTAGGACTTTTCCACACCTAACCCTCCAGGTTAGGACTTTTCCACACCTAGCCCTCCATGCTAGCAAATTGAAAGAAGTTCATAAGATCCCTACACAAGCTCAACTAGTGGAAGAGCCCGAAGAAACAATTTCGAGTGTCTAAGAAGTATCAACATTTTCAAGTGAGATAGAGGAATTGAGTGAGAGATCCTCCACCTTATCGAGAGAACAAGAGGAAGCTTCCACATCATCAAGAGAGGTTGAAGAAGAAGTCAACCTAGCCTCCACCTCCACCCCCACCAAAGCAAATAAAAAGGACCACATTATATGCTTTGGGTGCAATGAAAAGGGGCACTACAAGGACAAGTGCCCAAAAGGTAAAAAGGAGGTAAAATCTACACTCAGTTCAATTCCATTTAAATCTAACACGAAGTGTAGGATTGGAGAAGCCCAAGAGAAAAGGAAGAAAATCCGTTGCTTCACATGTGGAGAGCTAGGGCACTTTCACACCAAGTGTCCAAGAAAAGGAGAACTAAAGAAGATGGATAATTTGAGAAGATGGGAGAAGGAAGAGAGAAAGAAAAGAAGCCTACAACAAGGAGGAACTTCAAAGGTAAGGGAGGTAATCCCTAACTTTAAATTAAAATGTAATTCTAATTTGAGTTTCTCTATGCATGATAAAAATAGAATTAATCATTCATCCATGCATGCTAAAAATCATGAAAATTGCTTACTTGTGCATAATTTTGGATTTAGATATAATGATAGGATTAGGGTTAACAAGGTAGATCAAAACCCTAGGAAAAGCATGCATCATGATCAACCCAAGACCTCTAGACCTAAGGAACATGGCACTAATCTCAAAAAGGGAAGGAATGTGCCTAGGAAAATGGGTAGTTCTGAGGTTGTCTAAAGTGGACATATGGACTCCAAAGTTAAAGGTCTAGAGAGAGAAAATCAAGCCTTGAGGGCAAGGCTTGATAAACTAGAAAAGACCCTAGAAAGATTCACAGTTATATCAAAGGGTCTAGACATGGTGTTGGGTAGTATAAAACCCAACTATGATAGATCGGGGTTAGGCTACCTGTCTAAGACCTCCAAGGCCAATAGAAAGAAGTATGTTGGGGAAGCATATAATCATGGCAAGAAGGAGAAGACCAAAAATGGCAAGGGGATGCCATTTGAGGGTAAAAAGAATGACTTAACCAAGGACAAGGTGTCCAAGGTTAAGAAGGTTCATTTTGTAGGCCAAGAGTCACCGGGGGCACACCGGTGTGGTCTAGAATGGATCGAGTCACCTAGGGAGGTGGCTAGGACTCAGAGCTCAAGGGGGAGCTCTAGGAGTCTTTGGGGCCCATGGTAAATGTATTTCAAAAGTTTCTCTCCTAGGAAATTAGGTTAAATGTGCCAAATAGGGTTGAAAGACTTGGGTAAGTCTTAATCCTAGGTTTTGGCACATTAAAAAAGGATTTAAGGAGAAAAAGGTGAAAATGAAGTTATAATCGTTAAAATTAAGGTTTAATATGCAAATACCAGATAATTGAGTGCTAAAAATGTATCATGGCCAAATTTTTGAAGATATATCAAGGAAAGGCCACAATTAGGACTTTTGGGATGAGTTTAAATGATACATTTTAGAGAAAGTTGAGTTTCGTGCCAATCTTGGGATCCGGAGTATATTTGTTTGGAAACATATTTCTCCCAAGTAGGCATTGGCCCCACAAATCTCTCTACGAAATTTCAGAATTTTTAGAGATTTGTGGAATTGTTTAGGCATTACTAAAATTGGGCTGAAAACCCCAAAATTTAGGTGTCAGTCGACTGCCCCTGGGGAAGTCGACCGATCTCAGCCCAGAAACATTCTGTGAGTTTTGGGAGTTGATTGCCTGAGGGGCAGTCGACTGATCCAGTAGGGATAGAGAGAAAAGGTATTTTGGATGATAAGATATGTCCTTAAAGTTAAATCCTTGGTTATACTCTTTAAATAATGTCTTGCCTCATGATTTAATGATGATTACATAAAATGAGGCTATATAGATATCATGGAATTTAAGAAAAATTGGTGAGGGCTTTAAATTCAATAAATGATATCAAATGATAAATGCTTGATGAATGGAAAGAAAAGTTGAGGACAATTCCATGTGTCAGATTATGATGGTTAGACTTAGCAAACACATGGAATTCTAGATGAATTTGAAAATTGATACAAATGCCAAATCTTTTAGGAAAAGCAAAGTTGTACCAAAAGTCGAGCACATTTGTGGTTTTCATGGAATCATATTTTTCTAGGATAGGGTATATCCTAGCAAGTGTGCTTGCAAACCTTTTAGACCTTTCTAAGTGTGGTTGAGTTCTTTTTGGCACTAGGAATAAGGTTGCTTGGGAGCAAGCCTTTAATGGTGTCCAAAGGGGAAAGAACTTGGGGTGTCATGCTAGGTTTAACTTGATGAAAGGTGTTTGGAAATTAAGTTAGGTAGAACTTAACTTGGGAAAAATGAAAATTAGGAGAAGGCATAGGTTAAGGGGGAGGTTGCCTCCTTGTTTGCTTTAATTTTCATAGGAAACGTTTGAGTTTTGTGTCCAACTTGGGAACCGTGATAGATACATGGTGAAATGTATTTTTCCCAAGTAGGTATGGGTACCACAAAGTTCTCCACGAAATTTGGGAATTTTTGGAGATTTGTGAAATTTCTGGCGCAATTCTGAAATTGGCCAGAAAACTAATAAATCAGAGTATCAGTCGACTGCCCTGGGGGCTAGTCGACCGGTCAGGGCTGGTATGGGTATCCAGCAGCTGACTCATGTCCAAATGATAGGAAACAAGTGTATGGGGGTTTAGTACACTGTGTTTAGGATCATTGGGGGTTAAAAGAACCGATAATTAGGATATTATTGGAGTTCTTTTTGATGTTGTTGGGACCGGGTGCATGTTGACAAGGATACGGGTTCGTAAATTTTAAATATTTTACGTGCAGCGGAAGAATTAGCATAAATAATTTCTCAAATTATTTTAACCACGTATCTAGCATGCGACCTTATGATATGCTGACATGATCATAAATTAAAATTTTGCGAAAAGTAAACTAATTTACTTAGTACCTCACGTAACTCGAAGTAAGGGACGAGATCCAACCGTAGCGTCCCTTGGAAGCTCCGCCTCTATTCGCGTCCACGCCGAGTTCTCTTCGGGATGACTTCTCAAAGTCACGAGTTTTGTGCCGACGAGAACTGCTAGATTCTCCAAAGACACAACTAGAATATCAAGAGAGAGATATGGAAACTAATCACCAAGTAACGGAATCAAGATTCCGTGAAGGGAGGAAGGAGACGCGACCCGCTTCGTCTTGGTGGTGGCTCACGGCTAGGGAAAGGTGGCGCCAGCCCTAGAGGGAGAAAGTGGCGCCGGCCCTAGAGAGAGAAGGTGCGCCGACCCTAGTGAGAGAATGGGCGCCGGCCCTAGAGAGAGAGAGAGAATAAGGGAGAGAGAGAGAGCTTCTTAATCTCTTGATTAATTGGAATTCAAGGCTTGCCTTTGGTTCCTTTATATAGTAGCCTCTCCATTGCCAAGTCTCCCTTTTAACGGAATTAACGGAATAAATTTTCATAAGAAATTTATCTTATAAATTTTCTTATGAATTATTCCGTTATGCCAAGTTTTATTATAACTAACTTAATAATAAAACAAATACATCTCTCCTTTTAATTATGGAATAAAATTTGTATAAAATTTTCTTATCATGGAAAAATCAATTCATAATTGATTTTATAAATTAAAATTAAACCAATTCATGGTTCATTTTAATTTCCATAAAAAGAATAAATTTCTATAATTTTCTTTATATAAATTTCTTTATATAAATCTCTTAATATAAATTAATTTATTTATCCATAATTTTATAAAACAAATCGCGCTTGATTTATTTTATAATTTAAACCAAATAAATTGGTTTCCCTCCATGTGGTGGCCGGCCAAACCAAAGAGGGTGGGCACCCTCTTTGGCCGGCCACACCAAGTCATTCCCTTCGCGAATTAAACTCATTTAATTCGCCTAATAAGCCTTCAAAAGACTTAGCCATTTTAAGCTTCCGTTGCACCCTCTGATTAATTCAGATTCGATTTATTTCTCTTGATCGGAAAATCCAATTTTCAACTCGTTTTAAATCCCTCGGATTACTCGTAGTGCGTGTGACTAAATAGGCTTTCGATTTATGTTGGCCGTCTATAATTAACCAATTATAGAACGATCATGAGTGGCACCTAGTAGTACATCATGACCCCCAATTAATCGAAAGATCAACGGTTGACCTCAGAAATAATTCTGAAACCCTTCAGCAGCTCTAATGAATCGTGCCTCATTCCCTTCACCATCTTATACCCACTTGGTTCAGGACACGGTCTATGTGTGTCAGTCCCCACTAGGCTGACTACGTCACACCTAGCCCAAGTAATGTTCTCTCGTCCTTTGGATTTCTAATTACTCTCATGTATTTAAGAGACTCATACTCTAAAACATGTCATGCTCTGGCCAGAGGCTTTGAGTAACAATCCGACGATAGGCCTTGGGTATACATCTCCTCGCAAGGAGTGGTGAATCCTTTGTAGGCTGTTCAAACATCTTCGGGCACTTCGGCTTATACCCAACCATCCTGGGTCCACACCTCCTTGGAGATGCTTGCTTAAGATGTTAAAGTATAAGTCTCCATGACCAAGATGACTTGAACACCGCAAGTCAAAGGAACATCGCACTTAAGCTGCAGTAAGAACTTCACTGACATGTCTATATATAGATTACCATATGAAGTTTTACAGCCAGTCACTCCAATGAACTAGTTCCCTTAACTAGCATTCATGTTTATCTCCGGACATCCCAATGTCACCAGCCAGTGAGAATCAGCTGATTAGAGAATAACCCATGCTAGTCTCAACAGAATTGACAGTGTCCGTATTTATCAATTCATCGACTAGGGATATTTTCAATACTTCACAATTGCACATGTAGAGATAATCACTAGTTGTGATTCCATCACAAATTCTCTCATGCTGTGAATTGTATTGCGGACATTCAGTAAATGAGTTTAAGATCCCAATCAAATACACAAACATGTATACTCAAATAGTGAATTTTCATTTATTAAAGTAAATGATTACAATCATAAGGCGATTGCTTTAGGACACTTCTCTCATATTACTAACAAACTCCCACTTGGCCTAATGCCAATCGCTACGGTATCCAATACCACGGCTCTAACATAACCCTCAAACTTACTTTGAGGCAAGACCTTAGTTAAAGGATCCGTTAAATTCCTTTCAGTGGGAATTTTCTCAATTTGTATATCATTCCTACTTATAAATCTCTCTGATCAGATGATAGCGACGAAGCACGTGTTTGGATCGCTGATGAGACCTTGGTTCCTTTGCTTGTGCAATAGCTCCATTGTTGTCGCAGTAAACCGGCACTGCTTCATCAATGGTTGGAACCACACCAAGTTCGGAGACAAACTTCTTGATCCAGACTGCTTCCTTTGCTGCTTCCGAAGCTGCGATATATTCCGCTTCCGTGGTAGAATCCGCTACGGTGTCTTGTTTGGAACTCTTCCAACTTATTGCGCCTCCATTCAAAGTAAATACGTATCCAGACTGAGATTTGGAGTCATCCTTATCTGTCTGGAAACTGGCATCTGTATACCCACGTATTACCATATCTCCTTCTCCATATATTAGGAACACATCCTTAGTTCTTCTTAAGTACTTAAGGATTGTCTTGACAGCCGCCCAATGATCCATTCCTGGATCCGACTGGTATCTGCTCGTGACGCTCAGAGCATACGATACATCGGGCCTTGTACATAACATAGCATACATGATAGATCCTATCGCGGATGCATAAGGAATCTTATTCATGCAAATCCTCTCGTCTTCTGTGCGCGGACACATAGACTTTGAAAGGTTGATCCCATGCCTGATGGGAAGGTAACCTTTCTTGGATTCCGACATGCTAAACCTTTTTAGCACTCGGTCTATATATGTAGACTGCGAAAGACCAAGCAACCGTTTTGATCTATCTCTATAGATTCTAATCCCAAGGATATAGGTTGCTTCTCCCAGGTCTTTCATGGAGAAAGTTTTGGACAACCAAATTTTAACTGTCTGTAAGACTGATATATCGTTTCCTATAAGTAATATGTCATCGACATATAATACTAGGAATACGACTGCACTCCCACTAACCTTCTTGTACACACAAGGTTCGTCAGGATTTTGTGAGAAATCAAACTCTTTGATTGTCTCATCAAAACGGATGTTCCAGCTCCTGGATGCTTGCTTCAGTCCATATATGGATCGTCGAAGCTTGCATACTTTGGTTTTATCAACCGATGTGAAACCTTCAGGTTGTATCATGTATACATCCTCAAGCAGGTTTCCATTAAGGAAAGCTGTTTTCACATCCATTTGCCATATCTCATAATCATAATGAGCTGCTATGGCTAGGAGCATCCGAATGGATTTAAGCATAGCTACTGGCGAATAGGTTTCGTCATAATCAATTCCTTGTTTCTGACGATATCCTTTTGCCACTAATCTAGCCTTAAAGGTAACAACATTACCTTCCATGTCGGTTTTCTTCTTGAAAACCCACTTGCACCCTATGGGCTTAATCCCTTCAGGTGGGTTAACCAAGTCCCATACTTGGTTTTCGTACATGGAATCCATTTCCGACTTCATGGCTTCAAGCCATTTGTCCCTTTCTGAACTTTTCAGAACATCTTCATAACTGATAGGTTCGTCATCGCTTATGAGTAACACGTCGTTCGATTCACTTATGAGAAATCCGTATCTCTCTGGAATATTGCGTGTCCTATCAGACCTACGAAGAGGTGGTGTTGTTTTAGGTTCAACTGATAGCTCATCATTATGAGTTATTGGTTGTGGGTCTAGACTAGGTGTCTCTGTAATGTCTATTGGAGTTTCTTGAACTTCATCAAGTTCAATGCCACTCCCACTGTTTTCTTGTAAAAGAAATTCTTTTTCCAGAAATACAACATGCCTTGAAACAAACACCTTTTGTTCCAAGGGATGATAGAATTGGTAACCCTTCGTTTCCTTAGGGTATCCAATAAATAGACATTTATCAGACTTAGCATCCAATTTGTCTGATACAGTTCGCTTCACATAAGCAGGACAACCCCAAATCTTAAGGTGAGTTAAGTGAGGTTTCATACTATTCCATGTCTTATATGGAGTAGTAGAGACTACCTTGGTCCGGACTCTGTTTAGCAAGTAAACAGCTGTCTTTAATGTATAGCCCAAAAAGGATTTTGGAAGAGTTGCATGATTCATCATGGATCTAACCATGTCCATCAAGGTTCGGTTATGCCTCTCAGATACACCATTATGCTGTGGTGTATACGGCGGAGTCCATTGGGACAATATCCCATTGTCCCTAAGATAATCTTGAAACTCTTGACTTAAGTATTCACCACCCCGATCAGATCGAAGTATCTTAATACTTTTGCCAAGCTGTTTCTCTACTTCATTTCTGAACTCTTTGAATTTCTCAAAAGCTTCAGATTTGTGTTTCATCAAGAACACATACCCGAATCGTGAGTGATCATCGATAAAGGTGATGAAGTAGCTATAGCCTCCTTGTGCAAGAGTTGACATTGGTCCACATACATCAGTATGTATTAGACCAAGCAATTCTCCCACTGGATTACCTTTTCCGGAAAAGGGTAATTTGGTCATCTTGCCTTTTAAGCATGATTCGCATGTATCAAATGAACCGGGTTCAAATGATTCCAAAATTCCACATCGGTGTAATTTGGTCATGCGTTTCTTACTTACATGGCCAAGACGACAATGTCACGTATAGGAGTCTATTCGATTATCTATTCGAGCACGTTTGTTGCTAACTTCGATATTGAAAACGTCACCGGATAAATCTAACGTGTAGATACCATTGCACAAAGTTCCATTCCCATAAAGAACGCCATTTAAAGTTATGTAACAACAATTGTTACTAAAAGTTAAATGATAACCCTTTTCATTCAAACATGAAATAGATACAATGTTCTTTATTAACGAAGGAACAAAATAACAATTATCCAATTCTAAGACACGTCCAGTAGGGAGCTTTAGCAAATATGTTCCGATGGCAACAGCAGCAATCTTTGCTCCATTTCCAACTCGCAAATTCGCTTCTCCTTTGACGAGTCTTCTTCTATTCCTTAGCCCCTGTATGTCATTACATATATGTGAGCTACACCCAGTATCAAGTACCCAGGTATTTGAGGAAATAGAGTGACATTCAATAACGAAGATACCTGAAGAGGATGGGGCATCGGATGCCTTCTTCTTCAAGGACTCAAGATAAACCTTGCATTTCTTCGCCAGTGACCCTCCTTGCCACAGTGATGGCAAGTCCTTTTGGTGTCTTTTCAGTCTTTTTGGCCTTTTTCTTCTTTCCTTTATTCTGTTCTTTGGCCTTCCTCTTAGAACCTTTCTTCGAGGAACCAACTAACAGTACCGTCTTTGATCCTGCTTACAGAAGGCTCTACAGTCTTCAGCAGGTTGAGCAACTCAGGAATGGTAGTCTCCAGCTTGTTCATCCGATAGGTCATCACAAATTGTGAATAACTTTTGGGCAAACAATGCAGAATTAAGTCAATACTTAGTTCATGATCCATTGCAAAACCGAGTGTGCTCAGTCGCTCAATGTACCCCAACATCTTTAACACAAGCTGTGAGGCTGAAGTGCCTTCTTGCATCCTAGAGGTGAAGAGGAGTCTGGAGACTTCGAACCTTTCGGATCTCGCCTGCTCTTCGAACAACTCATGAAGATGGAAGATGATGGTATAAGCATCCATATGCTCATGCTGCTTTTGCAGCTCAGGTACCATAGAGGCTAGCATGATGCAACTCGCAAGTTCAGAATCGGTCACATGTTTCTGATAGGCCACTAACTGGTCTTGAGTTGCACCCTCTGGAGGACGGTTGGGAAGTTGATCTTCAATGAAGTTTGGCCCAGTTAGTTTATTGGTGTCCAAAATGGAACGCAAATTCAGAGAAGACATGATCGAGTGATAAACCTAGAAATACAAATTGAGCTTATGTGAGAAGATGATAAAGAATGTATCAACATACATTAATAAAATCCTATTTATTTTCAAATTGAATAACCCTTCTATCAATTCGGGAGATCGTAGGAACATCTCCAAATAGGTTGATATCCAACCATAGATAAGAACAACCATGGCCGTGGCCATCAAGTTATTCTTAGCTATGAAGGTAGGTAATTATACCGATTACATATCACATATATGTAACTATCACTTTATGCTATCAACTAATTGAATGTTTGCATAAATCATTGGGTTGTTAACTCATTAACAAGTATGCAACATTATACATAGCACCCAACTGCACCTCTCTTTACATCGACCTTGGCTGTGGCACAACAAATCGATGCTCCAAGCTTAAGGCTGACCCATTAATCAAGAAATAGTTTTAATATGGTTGGAGCTCATTCAACCGTTTAGTCAGGCTTGGATGTGTCCAACAACCAAAACTAAGGATTGACCTCTGACTCCAACTATATTATTCATAAACTAATTCCATGGTTTGAACATGTTGAGGTTCAAGCCGGGCATGGATGTGTCCATCAACCCAAACGAGAAACAAAACTCCGATTCTAACCATATTAATGGAAGGTGTTGGCCTTAATATTTTGTAAGGGGTTTTGGGTCTCATCCTTTCTTTTCTAAGCACATTCATGACATAGAATTATGTCATGACTAACGATTTCCTTAATAAAGTATGTATGTGACTTAATTTATCAAGTCTCATTAATTGAATTAGGAACCGGATTTCCTAATTCCAATTTCATACTTTATTCAAGGAATTGTTTTGGGAAACAATTTCCTAAATTGTCATAATCAATTTCGGAAATAATATGTTTAAGACTTTGATTTCTCTAAATCAAATCTTATTAAATTAAGAGACAATTCCCTTAATTCAACTACATATTATTTTCATGAAAATCTCTTTTAAGAAAACTCTATAGGAAACCATTTTCCTAATTAATTTTGGAGACAACAATATGTAAGAGCATCACCTCTTAAATCAAATTTCCAAGATTTGATCACATATTTTATTCATGGATTAATTAATTACAACAAATTGTTTTCTAAGGGTGGCTCCCCGAGGCTCAGATACCCAAAGAAAAGAAATTTATCGTAAATCCAATTTGGTCCGCTCCCCGAGGCGTAACCAAATTAAACATGACAATTTTATTCAAAATGGGAAATTAAATTACAACAACTAACTTTAAATTGGACGGCTCCCCGAGGCTCAATCCAAAATAAAGAATTTTGTTAATAATTTAAAACCAATTCGAATTTAATTGTCAATTAATGATCCATAAATTTGTCTAGACTTTCTTGAAAGAAAGTGCCCAAAATTGCGAGATTTCATAATAGGTTTTCAGAATAATTGTAAGTTTCTGGTACAAAGAAAACTTACATATTTTCAAAATTGGAAAATTTCCAAAATAGGAAATTTCCAAAATTGGAAAGTTTCCAATGATGGGAAGTTTTCACAATTATCATAAAATTTTAGAAACTAGGATATTTCAAAAGTTTACGAAATTTCATGAGGATTTCCAAACTTTGAAATTCCTAAATCTAAAATTTATCATAATTGGAAAGTTTCCATAATTGGAAAATTTTCCAAAATTGAGATCATGACAAAGTTTTTCGCAAAACAATTATATGATTAAGTCGAACTCTAATCGGCTCTGATACCACTGTTGGGACCGGGTGCATGTTGACAAGGATACGGGTTCGTAAATTTTAAATATTTTACGTGTAGCGGAAGAATTAGCATAAATAATTTCTCAAATTATTTTAACCACGTATCTAGCATGCGCCTTATGATATGTTGACATGATCATAAATTAAAATTTTACGAAAAGTAAACTAATTTACTTAGTGCCTCGCGTAACTCGAAGTAAGGGAAGAGATCCAACCTTAGCGTCCCTTGGAAGCTCCGCCTCTATTCGTGTCCACGCCGAGTTCTCTTCGGGATGACTTCGCAAAGCCACGAGTTTTGTGCCGACGAGAACTGCTAGATTCTCCAAAGACACAACTAGAATATCAAGAGAGAGATATGGAAACTAACCACCAAGTAACGGAATCAAGATTCCGTGATGGGAGGAAGGAGACGCGACCCGCTTCGTCTTGATGGTGGCTCACGGCTAGGGAAAGGTGGCGCCGACCCTAGAGGGAGAAAGTGGCACCGGCCCTAGAGAGAGAAGGTGCACCAGCCCTAGTGAGAGAATGGGCGCCGGCCCTAGAGAGAGAGAGAGAATAAGGGAGAGAGAGAGAGAGCTTCTTAATCTCTTGATTAATTGGAATTCAAGGCTTGCCTTTGGTTCCTTTATATAGTAGCCTCTCCATTGCCAAGTCTCCCTTTTAACGGAATTAACGGAATACATTTTCATAAGAAATTTATCTTATAAATTTTCTTATGAATTATTCCGTTATGCCATGTTTTATTATAACTAACTTAATAATAAAACAAATACATCTCTCCTTTTAATTATGGAATAAAATTTGTATAAAATTTTCTTATCATGGAAAAATCAATTCATAATTGATTTTATAAATTAAAATTAAACCAATTCATGGTTTATTTTAATTTCCATAAAAAGAATAAATTTCTACAATTTTCTTTATATAAATTGCTTTATATAAATCTTTTTATATAAAACAAATCGCGCTTGATTTATTTTATAATTTAAACCAAATAAATTGGTTTCCCTCCATGTGGTGGCCGGCCAAACCAAAGAGGGTGGGCACCCTCTTTGACCGACCACACCAAGTCATTCCCTTCGCGAATTAAACTCATTTAATTCGCCCAATAAGCCTTCAAAAGACTTAGCCATTTTAAGCTTCCGTTGTGCCTCTGATTAATTCAGATTCGACTTATTTCTCTTGATCGGAAAATCTAATTTTCAACTCGTTTTAAATCCCTCGGATTACTCGTAGTGCGTGTGACTAAATAGGCTTTCGATTTATGTTGGCCGTCTATAATTAACCAATTATAGAACGATCATGAGTGGCACCTAGTAGTACATCATGACCCCCAATTAATCGAAAGATCAACGGTTGACCTCAGAAATAATTCTGAAACCCTTCAGCAGCTCTAATGAATCGTGCCTCATTCCCTTCACCATCTTATACCCACTTGGTTCAGGACACGGTCTATGTGTGTCAGTCCCCACTAGGCTGACTACGTCACACCTAGCCCAAGTTATGTTCTCTCGTCCTTTGGATTTCTAATTACTCTCATGTATTTAAGAGACTCATACTCTTAACATGTCATGCTCTGGCCAGAGGCTTTGAGTAACAATCCGACGATAGGCCTTGGGTATACATCTCCTCGCAAGGAGTGGTGAATCCTTTGTAGGCTGTTCAAACATCTTCGGGCACTTCGGCTTATACCCAACCATCCTGGGTCCACACCACCTTGGAGATGCTTGCTTAACATGTTAAAGTATAAGTCTCCATGACCAAGATGACTTGAACACCGCAAGTCAAAGGAACATCGCACTTAAGCTGCAGTAAGAACTTCACTGACATGTCTATATATAGATTACCATATGAAGTTTTACAGCCAGTCAGTCCGATGAACTAGTTCCCTTAACTAGCATTCATGTTTATCTCCGGGCATCCCCAATGTCACCAGCCAGTGAGAATCAGCTGATTAGAGAATAACCCATGCTAGTCTCAACAGAATTGACAGTGTCTGTATTTATCAATTCATCGACTAGGGATATTTTCAATACTTCACAATTGCACATGTAGAGATAATCACTAGTTCTGATTCCTGTAGGACCGATGCACGTGAGAGGGGGGGGGTGAATCACGTGACTTTTAAAATCTTCGTTATAAAATCAGAGTCGATAGAAAATTGTACGATACTTTTTATAACGTGCGCAGCAGAAAAATTAAAACGAAATGCGAAAGCGAAAAATAAAAAAAAATTACACGAGGAGTTTTACTTCGTTCGGAGCCTTCGCCGACTCCTACTCGAAGGCCCAGGTTCCTTGAACCTTTCCTGTGAGAAATCCACTAAAAACCTCTACCGACAAACTACCGATAGAGTGATTCGAATACAAGATTGGGCGGAAGTGTAACAGCCCTACACTTCCCCCTTAAATAATTTAAGTGCAAAAAAAAATTCGTTACCCAACACTTAGATTTATCTGAAGCAGCTTGGGTGTTGGGAGCGATCTTCCAGCAACGGTCGGACAGCGTCGAGTCAAAGCAAAAACCGCAGCAGAGGAGCGTGGAAGGAAGAGAGCGCCAAAGCTTGAACCAGAATCAAATTTTCTTGTCTGTTAGAGGGCTTGCTTGCTTCTATTTATAGTGCCTCGATGCATGATCTTCTCAGCTCAAATTTTATCCATCAACAAGATAAAATAATAAAAAAAAGATAATGTTTCTATCCTTTTCTTCAATTAAGAAAATAATTTAAATAAAATATAAATACAGAATATTGAAAAGTTAACCGAGAGGTTTTATCCTCTTACAATTTTAATTAATAATTTAAAAGGAGATTTTATCCTTCCAGCTAAACTTTACGTGAGAATTTTAAGCATTAGTAGGAATAATTTTATTCTCTAAAAAGAAGGAAATATGAATAATTTTAAATGATAATTCATCCTCCACCAAGGCTTTAGATAAGGAATAATTTTATAAAATTCAACTACAAAATTCTAATTAAATAAATTCTGTAAAAATAGAGTTAATGCATTTAGAATCTAATTAAATAAATTCTGTAAAATAGAGTTAATGCATTTAGAATCTAATTAAATAAATTCTATAAAATAGAGTTAATGCATTTAGAATCTAATTAAATAAATTCTATAAAATAGAGTTAATGCATTTAGAGTTAATTAGACCCCGTCCAAACCTGGATAAGGATCTAACTGTAACGCCCCAAAATTTCCACTTTAAGTCCTCAAAGTCCTTGAAATTAGTTAGATTTGTTTTAGAAATATTCTAGATATTTTTAGGAATTTTTAGAATATTTTTAGGGAATTTTCCGAGTCCGTTTAGTATTTTTATTAAAAGAAATAGAGTTTTCGGCAAAAAGTTGCCTGGATGAGTTTTGAACCCGAGACCTCCCGTGGGATCAACGACTTAAGTTGGTCGGGTTAACCAGGAGCCCCAGCAGGGGTGTGCTGAATGAAAATAGAGAAATATTAACTTAAGTTATAAAGTTGGACTTAAATACCCTAAGTATAAATAGATCATTAAAGAGAGGAATTTTATTTTCTCTCAACCTAAACCCTCTCTCCCTCGCCCAAGCCCTCACGTCGACTCCCCCTCTTTCCCTCTCTTGGGCGCACGCCCCACACCTCCTCTCTTCCTCTAAGGGGGCGCCGGCCAAGGAAGAACCAAAGGGTGCAGAGCGTTTCGTTCATCTCGACGAGAGGAACGCGTAGGCGCGAACGGTTCATCGAGATCTCAAGATTCTCCCGAGCCCTAGACGTCAATTTTGGTTGTAAGTCCAAGATATCAATGTAAGTACTGCTCACCTGCAGTAAGAGGCGGTTTTTTCGCAAGTTTTTCCCGTTAGAAAGTTAAAAGTGTAATTTTCCTTGAGTTTATGATTTTGCATGTAACTCTAGTTTAATCTATGCTTGTATAAGTTTAATTAAGTACCCTATATGAGGTTAGGGTCTAAGAAAAGTTATGAGAAAAGAAAAGAGAAGATAAAGATAAGAAAGGAAAAGGCCAAGGCCTTAAGAAATCCCCAAAAGTCAAGACTTAGGGATTTGGGCACACAAGGTGCTCGTTAAAATGCCAAGGCATTCAAGATAAGAAAAAGTAAGTATTTTATTTTCTAAGGCCAGTACCCGGCGTCCAAGGGCGTCGTTAAAGAAATCCAGGTGTCCAATTCCAAGGTCTTGGCCCTGGTAGACCAAGGTCTGCTCTATTAGGATTGGTGGCTCGCTACCCCAACCTTTTAGGGAACGCGCATAAGATGGTACTTACGTCTTAAGTGGATCCAAGTGAGTTATTATTTTCAAGTATATGCTTTAGCAAAGTTTTCTAAAGTTTAAAGAAGTTTTCTAAAAGTTAAAGGAAGATTTAAAGTTAAAGAATTGCTAAAGTTCAAGTTAAGCCAAGAACAAGTAAGTTGAGACTTATTAATGCTTGAGTATACATGGTTTAGTTTTCTTTTAAGCATAAAAGTATCTCATGTGATTTCACATTGTTTAAAAAGCATGTTTGCACATTTTCGAGATTTTGTGAGCTAGATAGTACTTACTAAGCTTTTTGCTTATTAGTTGCATTTCCTCCTGCTGCAGGTAAAGGTAAAGGCAAGCAATTCTGAAGGAAGGCGACAAGGCGGTGCTGAGTGACGTGTGTGTGGTGGCTGACCTTGGAGAGGTCCTTGGGACAAGATGAATGAAGGACTTAAAGTGCATTTATTATAAAGTCTTAGTTTAAGTTAGATCATATAGCATTTATCCAAGTATTTGCGTTTTAGATATTTTGAATATCCTAAAACCATGAGTAAAGATTCCATGTCATTTTATTTAGCATACATATCCTTATGATTGCATTGGATGAGTATAAGTGTGAGTAGTTTTGAATATTGATACTTGATGGAGCTATTTGATGCATGTGCCAAGATATTGCGAGTTTCCCTTTGAATCAAGTTTTTATTGCTATAAATATGCCTAGAAAAGTTGCATTACATTCCAAAATGCTTTAGTAAGGTGTAGAACATGTGTTTTGGTATTATGAATGCATAGGAGTTAAGTTTGGTACAAAACTCTAGTTTAAAGTTCATATAGATTTTCATAACTTAATTTCTTCCGCAAAAGTTCTAATTTCGAGTTTATGAAGTTGTTTTGATTGGCCAAAATGTTTAGGAAACTAGTATAGAGTATAGAAATGGTGTTGTGTCTTTGTATGGCTTGAAACTATAAGTTTGGTGGACCATTGAGACAAGGTTTCGAATCTGAATTTCAGATTTTCAGGCGTGCCAGTCGACTAGTTCATATCAGTCGACTGCCCTATCGAACGGCAGCTTCTGTTCGATGCATCAGTCGACTGCCAAGAGGCCAGTCGACTGGTGCCGCGCCGAGAAACTTTCTGTGGCCGATACCAGTCGACTGGTTAGATGGCAGTCGACTGGTACCATTGCAGTGAAGTTCTAGAGAAAGGAAGTATGCCATTGTATCATGCATGACTATTAGAGTTAGAATATCATCCCTAGATGAATTTAAAAGGAAAAAAAAAGAAGTTCCGCATTCTTAGTCGTGCATTAGAGTCAAGAAGTAGATAAAGTAACGATCCGTCAAAGGTGGAGAAGGTCGGTCGCTACACTAACCAGGACTCAACCGAGGTCACCAAAATGGGCCTATGTTAGACCGCGCCTATAGTCCTAAAATAGGACCCGTCCTCACTGGTTCGCTCCTCCAGTGACTTACCTCACTTACCTCGTGCAGCTCTACTCAACTTCTTAACCCACCAGGTCTTCCTGCCAGGGCTCAACCACCCTGGTCTTTTTGCCAAGTTTCAACCAACTTGGGCTTCAGCCAGTTGTCAGGCCCCGTGAACCCAACTGGACTTCTCGCCAGGACTCAACCACCCTGGACTTCCCGCTAGGACTCAACCACCCTGGACTTCAGCCTGGTGTCAGGTCCTAAGTCTTTCAACCCTGCACACTTAGTAAAGAGGTCAAAACCAAAAGCAAGTCTAACTTTAACCTATTTGTCATTCATCAAAACTCAGGTTTAACTATTAGTGCAAATTGCACCAATAATCTCCCCCTTTTTGATGCAATGACAACCTGGGTTAAAGTTAGAAAATACTAGATAAAGCAATGAATCCAAGAATAATATGCAAATGACATGCTCTAAGATCAAAAATTTTTAATTTTCTAACTCAACCCTTAAACCCTCCCCCTTTGGCATTCATCAAAACAAAGAAATAATAAGTGCGCAAGCATCAGAAATAAAACAAGCAATCAAGTAATATGCCAGCCAAGTAAAAAATACTTTAAGTATTTGGGGAAGAAAAAATGCTTAAAACAAGAAAAAAATTTCAAGATAATTTTTTTATTTTATTATTATTTTTTTTAAAACCTTGTTCAATTATAGAAGATATTTTCTAAAACAGTTTTCACTAAACATTTTTGAGAGTTAGAATACAAAATATAAACTCAATCTCCCCCTGAACCAAGTAAGAAAGTTTAGCCCATTTTGAATGTCTAACCGTAGTTACTAGCTAACTATCTATAGGATAGTAGTTTTCACTAGGTTAGTCAAGTCAAGTACTAGTGTCTAGCTTAGCTTTACAGAAAGACTACTTGACTTGATCAATATGAAGTTGGTATTTAACGCCCAGACTTGCTACGATGCACAGGTTTAAGCATTCTGAAGTCCAGGCAATACCCTATGCATCTCACCCTGTTCTAAGTTTTAGCATACACAAACATGTTATACCTAATGTGCTTTGTGAGATGCGGCCTCTAAATCTATAGGAACATGCATCTCTAGGGTTCAAACTTAGGCTAAGTCCACCAGTCTCGAAAGTCAAGTTTGAAATCAAAGTTAATTTTTTAAAAATTAAGTGTGAAAATCAAAGTCAATTTTGAAAATCAAGTTTAAAAAATACACATTTTAGAGAGTACAAAAAATGCAAGTACAAAAATTAACTCTAACTCAAGCTATGTGTTAAACAGAATTTGTGAGTTGAGTAAAAGTGATTAGGTCAATCCTAGTTTACAACACACATTCCTATTAACCTTCTTAAATTGCTAAATTCGGATTCAAGAAGTGGTTTAGTGAATATGTCAGCTAGGTTAGATTTGGATTCAACATGATTAAGTTCTATTTCCCCTTTATTAACATGATCTCTAACAAAATGGTGCTTAATTTCTATATGTTTGGTCCTAGAGTGGTGAATTGGGTTTTTGGTTAGATTAATTGAACTTAGATTATCTATAAAAGTTTTGACTTTCTTAAAATCTAAGTTAAAATCTTTTAAGGTATGCATCATCCAGAGTAATTGGGCTACACATTCACCCATTGCTATGTATTCAGCTTCAGTGGTGGATAGGGCAACACAATATTGTTTTCTACTGAACCAACTAACTAGTGAGGGTCCTAGAAGTTGGCATCCACCACTGGTACTTTTTCTATCTAATTTACAGCCAGCATAATCTGAGTCAGAAAATCCAATAAGTTCAAACTGGGGCTGTTCTAGGGGTACCAAATTCCTAAACTTTCTGTCCCTTTGAGATACCTAAATATCCTTTTAACTAGGGTTAGATGTGATTCTTTAGCACATGTTTGATACCTAGCACACATACTAACTGCAAAGAGAATATCAGGTCGACTTGCAGTTAGGTAAAGTAAGCTACCTATAGCACTTCTATAATACTTAAGGTCAACAGGTTATCATTTGTGTCACTATCTATAGTTTGATTGGTAGCCATAGGTGTCTTAATTTCTTTAGCACTATCCATTTCAAATTTTCTAAGTAATTCTTTAGTGTATTTTTGTTGATAGACAAAAGTACCCTCACTAGTCTGTTTTATTTGTAACCCTAAAAAGAAAGTTAATTGACCTACTAAACTCATTTCAAATTCATTTTCCATTACCGTTATAAAATCTTGTAAAAAATTTGAGTTAGTTGAGCCAAATACTATATCATCTACATATACTTGAGCTATAAAAATATCAGTTTTTAGAGTTTTAACAAATAGTGTTGGGTCAATTTTGCCTTGGTTAAAGCCTTTAGATACTAAGTAGTTAGACAATCTTTCATACCAGGCCCTAGGGGCTTGCTTAAATCCATATAAGACTTTCTTAAGTTTAAAGACATAGTCAGGATATTCTAGGCTTTCAAAACCTTGGGGTTGGCCTACATAGATTTCTTCCTTAATCAGGCCATTTAGGAAGGCTGACCTAACATCCATTTGATACAACTTGAATCCCTTATGGGCTGCATAACTTAAAAGCATCCTAATGGACTCAAGTCTAGCTACAGGGGCATAGGTTTCATCATAATCAAGTCCTTCTACTTGGCTAAACCCCTTAGCTACTAACTTAGCCTTAATCCTGACTGTTTCTCCTTGTTCATTAAGTTTATTCCTAAAGACCCATTTAGTTTCAATAAATTTCTTGCCTTTAGGTAAGGGTACTAAGTCCCAGACTTGACTACGTTCAAATTGGGCTAACTCTTCCTGCATGGCTATGATCCAATCAGGGTCAAGTAAGGACTCTTCTATAGACTTGGGGTTCAATTTTTGAAATCAAGGCAATTTGACTAAGGTTCCTAAAAGCTGATCTGGTCTGAACCCTTAGCTCTGGATCACCTATGATCTGATTAGTTGGGTGGCCTGAGCTAACTCGAAATAGTTCTGGGTTGGTTAGGTTCAGATTCAGGTGCAGGTTCAGTCAGATCATGGTCTCGGTCCTCAAATTGGCTTTCATTTGGGTCAGTACTAACAAAATCAATTGGTTGGTAGGTGGTTTGATCATGGGTTATTTGGGCTAGACTTTTCATCAAATTTTACATTTGTAGTTTCTTCAAATTCTTAGGGTAGTTTTATTAATAACTCTATAAGCTCTACTGTAAGGGAATAACCTACAAAGATACCTTCCTCAACCTTAGAGGTAAATTTTCCTAAGTGTTCTCTAGTGTTTAATATATACACCTTTGCATCCAAATACTTTAAAATACTTAATATTAGGTTGTTTTTCCTAGATTTTTATTTATAGTTATTCTATTTTGTACATAACAGGCTGTACTAACAGCCTCAGCCCAAAAATATTAGGTAGATTGTATTCATTAGCATTGTTCTGGTTGCTTCTGTAGTGTTCTATTTTTCCTTTCTACTATTCCATTTTGTTGAGGTGTTTTAGGACAAGAGAATTCGTGATGGTAGCCATTTTCTAAGCAGAATTGGTTAAATTTTTGATTTTTGAATTCCCCGCCGTTATCGCTCCTAAGTCTTTTAATTTTAATCCCTTTTTCAATTTTCTACTAATTTACAAAATTGAGTAAACATATCAAAAGTTTCATCTTTATTTTTTAAAAATTTTTACCCAGGTAAATCTTGAATAGTCATCTATGATTACTAAAACTAATAAGGTTTCCACTAATTGATTTTACCCCATGTGAGTCAAATATGTCTAGGTGAATTAATTCAAGAATTGACTTAGTTTGAGTTTGACTAGTTGGTTTGTGGGTTGACCTAGTTTGTTTTCCTTGTGAC
>JAGFNQ010002006.1:576764-605611 GCA_024364735.1 Boesenbergia rotunda | reverse complement strand
AATTAATTAGTATATTTTGGGCCCGTCAATGCCCTCTATAAACGAGCTCACGCCCGACCATTACTCAAATGTCTGGGCGGCGAGGATGCAGATTACGTGCTCCGCGAAGTCCATATGGGGGTCTGCAGTAACCATTTGGGGGGCAGAGCCACCGCCCGGAAGGCTCTGTTGGCCGGGTATTATTGGCCAACTTTGCAGAAGGATGCTGACCGGCTGGCCGCAACATGCATCTCATGTCAAAAGCACCAGTGTCTGCCGCACCGGCCGACCGAAGTAATGAAGACATCTGCTATCTCTTGCCCGTTTGACCAATGGGGCATGGATATCGTAGGTCCCTTTCCGTTCGCCCCCGCCCAGAAGAGGTTCTTGTTGGTCGCGGTGGATTACTTCTCTAAGTGGGTGGAAGCAGAGGCGCTGGCCCGGATCAACGAGCAGGCGGTGATTAAGTTCTTGTGGCAAAACATTTTATGTAGATACAGGATCCCCCACAAGTTGGTTTCTGACAACGGTCGACAGTTTCAAGGGAAGAAAATCAAAGAGTGGTGCTCGGCATACGACATCCAGCAGGCCTTTACCTCTGTGGCGTATCCACAAAGCAACGGCCAGGCAGAAGTCGCCAACCGGGAAATCTTGAGAGGGCTCAAAACAAAGCTGGATCATGCAGGAACCAACTGGGTAGAGCAGCTGCCCGGGGTCCTTTGGGCAAACAGAACCACACCCTGAGAAGCGACCGGGCAGACGCCTTTCCACCTCGTCTACGGCAGCGAGGCGGTGGTGTCGGTCGAGGTCGGGTGTGAATCTGACCGGCGATTAAGCTATGACGAAGAGAATGATGAAAGAAGGCGCTTAGAGCTTGACCTCATAGAAGAAGTACGGGACAATGCAGCCGCCCGGATGTTCGCGTACCGTCAGCATATGAAACAAAGGTACAACCAGAAGGTGTTGCCGCGCTCATTTCGAGTTGGGGACTTAGTCTGGAAACGGATAAAGCCGGTCGGTGATGTTAACAAATTGCAACCACAGTGGGGCGGACCCTTCAAGGTAGTGCAGAAATTGCATTCAGGCGCTTACTACTTGGAGGATGAACATGGAAAAAGACTTGACCGACCGTGGAGCGCCCTACACTTGCAAATGTGCAGAGAGCCCTAGATTGGTGTAATCTTGTAAAACGCAGCATTCTAGCTATAACGAAAGGCTCTCCCGACCGAAATTGCCGGTCGGCACACAAGGCAAGTCATACCTGGACGGGACGCAGGCTGACGCGTCATACCCCTCCAGAAGCCTGAGTCGGCGACTGACTGGAAGCGTCAGCCCACTCGGAAGCCTGGACTGGTTCCCGGTCGGAAGCGTGGCGGCCCACGTGGAAGATTGGCCCATCCGGAAGCCTAAAGCGGTGTCCGGTCGGATGCGTGGCGTCCCACGCAGAAGATTGGTTCCCTTTGGAAGCCTGAGTCGGCGACTGACTGAAGCGTCAGCCCACTCGGAAGCCTGGATTGGTTCCCGGTCGGAAGCGTGGCGGCCCACGTGGAAAGATTGGCCCATCCGGAAGCCTAAAGCGGTGTCCGGTCGGATGCGTGGCGTCCCACGCAGAAGATTGGTTCCCTTTGGAAGCCTGAGTCGGCGACTGACTGAAGCGTCAGCCCACTCGGAAGCCTGGATGGTTCCCGGTCGGAAGCGTGGCGGCCCACGTGGAAGATTGGCCCATCCGGAAGCCTAAAGCGGTGTCCGGTCGGATGCGTGGCGTCCCACGCAGAAGATTGGTTCCCTTTGGAAGCCTGAGTCGGCGACTGACTGGAAGCGTCAGCCACTCGGAAGCCTGGATTGGTTCCCGGTCGGAAGCGTGGCGGCCCACGTGGAAGATTGGCCCATCCGGAAGCCTAAAGCGGTGTCCGGTCGGATGCGTGGCGTCCCACGCAGAAGATTGGTTCCCTTTGGAAGCCTGAGTCGGCGACTGACTGAAGCGTCAGCCCACTCGGAAGCCTGGATTGGTTCCCGGTCGGAAGCGTGGCGGCCCACGTGGAAGATTGGCCCATCCGGAAGCCTAAAGCGGTGTCCGGTCGGATGCGTGGCGTCCCACGCAGAAGATTGGTTCCCTTTGGAAGCCTGAGTCGGCGACTGACTGGAAGCGTCAGCCCACTCGGAAGCCTGGATTGGTTCCCGGTCGGAAGCGTGGCGGCCCACGTGGAAGATTGGCCCATCCGGAAGCCTAAAGCGGTGTCCGGTCGGATGCGTGGCGTCCCACGCAGAAGATTGGTTCCCTTTGGAAGCCTGAGTCGGCGACTGACTGGAAGCGTCAGCCCACTCGGAAGCCTGGATTGGTTCCCGGTCGGAAGCGTGGCGGCCCACGTGGAAGATTGGCCCATCCGGAAGCCTAAAGCGGTGTCCGGTCGGATGCGTGGCGTCCCACGCAGAAGATTGGTTCCCTTTGGAAGCCTGAGTCGGCGACTGACTAGAAGCGTCAGCCCACTCGGAAGCCTGGATTGGTTCCCGGTCAGAAGCGTGGCGGCCCACGTGGAAGATTGCCCATCCGGAAGCCTAAAGCGGTGTCCGGTCGGATGCGTGGCGTCCCACGCAGAAGATTGGTTCCCTTTGGAAGCCTGAGTCGGCGACTGACTGGAAGCGTCAGCCCACTCGGAAGCCTGGATTGGTTCCCGGTCGGAAGCGTGGCGGCCCACGTGGAAGATTGGCCCATCCGGAAGCCTAAAGCGGTGTCCGGTCGGATGCGTGGCGCCCCACGCAGAAGATTGGTTCCCTTTGGAAGCCTGAGTCGGCGACTGACTGGAAGCGTCAGCCCACTCGGAAGCCTGGATTGGTTCCCGGTCGGAAGCGTGGCGGCCCACGTGGAAGATTGGCCCACCCGGAAGCCTAAAGCGGTGTCCGGTCGGATGCGTGGCGCCCCACGCAGAAGATTGGTTCCCTTTGGAAGCCTGAGTCGGCGACTGACTGGAAACATCAGTCCACTCGGAAGCCTGGATTGGTTCCCGGTCGGAAGCGTGGCGGCCCACGTGGAAGATAGGCCCATCCGGAAGCCTGAAGAGGTGTCCGGTCGGAGGCGTGGCGTTCCACGCGGAAGATTGATTCCCTTCAGAAGCCTGGGTCGGCGACTGATTAAAACAACAGCCCACCCAGAAGCCTTAATCTGAATCCGGTCGGACGTGTGGTGACTCACCTTAGTCAGATCAACCAGCCGTCTACCTTAACCATTTTTCCTGCGCTTAAATCGGCTCTCTGGTCGGGCTTAAGGCGATCCATATCCCCCACCCGGCTAGCCGATCAGCAGCATCTGCTTAGTCGCTATCTAAAAGTGACACGAAGGAAAAGGCTTTTCATTGCTGCTTACTCGGAAGCATTACAAAAAAAGAGAGCCCCAATCGGCGGCTCAAGATTACATAATTAAAATTAGGTAAAAGGCTGGAAGAAGTCTTTAGGGAGTAGCTCCTTGACCCGGCTCACTAGGACGGCATTGGCAGGAAGGTCGGCAGGCAGATGGCCGCTCTCTTGGAGCTGCAGAACAGCGCTGTTAAGGCCCATCTGGAACATATTAGATGTCCGCTTGCCCAGCTGCTGGCCGAACTCTTTGGAGTTGATGTAAGCCAGGCGATGTGCGTCCATCCGGGCGGGCTCGCCTGCTTGGTACAGCTTCAGGCTGTCAATTTCCGCCCGGAGGTTAGCTAACTCCTTGTCCTTGTCCTCCAAGGCAACGGCTTGAGAAGCCAGCAGCCCTTCAGACAGACGGAGCTCGTCTCCTCGTAAGTCTAAAGCCTTCTCCTTGGCATTCAAGTCCGACTCCCGAGTCGCCAGCTCCTGCTCTTTTTCGTTCAAGGTCGTCCGGAGCTCCTCCGAAGACTTCATCAGCGTGTCCAGTTCCGCCCTCAAGGCTTGGGCCTCGACAGCCTTCTGGTCGAGGTCCGATCGGGCACGGCGCTGCCTATCCAAAGCCTTCTTCCTTTCTTGCTTAAGGGTCTCGTGCAGGGAAGAAGACCGGGCATACGCCCGCTCGGCTGCCTCCGCTCGGGTGATTTCCTCCGTCAGTCGCGCCTCGGCGGAACGGAGTTTCTCCTTAAGGTCCAGTATCTCCGAACGGAGAATAGCGGTGCCCTCCTCGCCGGCCGGTAAGTTCGCATGCGCCTGGCGGAGCTCCCCTTCCTCGATCCGCCGCTCGGCCGCTCGGCGTCCCCTGGTGTTGGTAACCAAGGCGTAGGCGATGCTCGAGCAGGAGGCCCAAAACTGCAATAAGAATGTTAGAAAAATGCAAGTTAGTTAAGCAGTGAAGCATTGGACTTACATGCGTAGCGTCCTGAATGAATTGGTCGGCCAGTCGGATCGGGGGTCTGGAAGTCCCCTCCCTCATACCCTGCTCCCAACAGTCCGCCAATTCCCCATAAAGGGTAAGCCGCTGCTGGACTTCGAAGGGGGCCACTGGGTCGGCCGAGGGGAGATATACGCCATAGCCACCCGTCTGTGGACGTTGTCCCCCCGAGCGCGACGAACCCGGTGCGTCAGCTGACCGGCTATCTCTAGCCGGACTGGCAGCTGCCTCTGCAGGCTGGGAGCGAGAGCCTGACGCAGAAGTCCTCGGGCGCTTCTGCAAAGGTTGCGGGTCAGGAGAATCAGAAGAGGATAGGTCCGCCTCCGCCGGTTCCTCAATACAGATAGAAGCACTGGCCTTCCGCTTGGAAGGCAGGGACTTCTGCAGGGAAGGCCGAACCTTCTGCTTGCCGGAGGATCTTGCGGGGGCAGGAGATTTCGATGAGCCGACCGGCTCCACAGAACCGGTCGCCGCTGGTTGGGCAGGAGCCGGAGGGGCGGGCTCCGCGCTCTCAGGAATCGGGGGTTGGTCGGGCAGACCGGCCTGGCGCAGACGCAGTTGCTCGGCCGCCCGGGCATTTATTTCTTCGTCTGCCATGCCCATGGCCGCATCGAGGGCCGCTTCCCACATCATCTTGGCTGCAAAATCAGAAGATATTAAGTTAGGGAGAAAGAAGTACGAAACAAAAAATGACTTACAGAAGGTGTCGGGCAGGGCGGCAGGCACTCGGCTTAGCCCAAATATATACAAGACGGCGTCGTTAAGAAGTTTCATGCCGTCGAAGCGGAGACCCCCGAGTCGAGAAAAAGCCATTATAAATAAGGGGTCGGACTTAAAATTTCTTAAGGGAGGTATAGGGGGCAGGTCTTCAACCCATCCGATCGGGAACCCGGGGCTGGTCGGAGGGCTTATGAAGAAAAAATGGGTCTTCCACCCCTTATTCGAGGAAGGAATATTCTCCACTATGGATAATTTGGCCCGGGCTTGGAGAAAGAAATTCCCGGCCTCCTGTTTCTTCGGATAATAAAAGAAATAAAGAACATCCGGTCGGAGGGGGACTCGGTAAAGGGTAAAGAGAACTATTAGGTTACATAGTATACGAACGGCATTGGGAGAGAGCTGGAAGACAGGCACATGGAAAAAGTTACAGAACTCTACAATAAAGGGATGAAGAGGGTAGCGCAGGCCAGACGTATGTTGGTCCCGGAAAAACACAAAGAAGCCGGCCGGGGGCTTGTGTGGTCTGTCATCCAAAGTCGGAACCGCAATGCGGTAGTCTTTTGGAATATCGTAAGCTAATCGGAGGTCGGAGATGGTCTCGTCGGTAAGGGTAGACTCGACGGAGGTATACCACAGAGAAGTAGCCATGGAGCAGGAAGAAAGGGAAGAAAAGGGGAGAATCTGACCGTAGGTGGTGGCGGAAAGGATTAGGAAACAGTCGGAGAAGAACGAAAGCGGCGGCGACACGCGAAGACAGCGGCAAGGAGCGAGAAGCGCCGAGTTAGAGAGAGAACAACGAAGAGCAAATGAGGGTTTCGGTGAATATGGAGGCCTATTTATAGCTAGGCCGAAAGAAGGGCGACCGTCCGATGGCGATCCACATGTACGGTGATCGCCTCATCCAGGCCGTTGAGGCGTCACACGATCAGCCTCGAAAAGACGTGCCGCAGGCGCTGACGTCGTCTGCAACGGCGACAGGGCGCGCCGTTCGGTCGGCCAGCCAGAAGCTGCCGCGTGGCGGAAAGAATTAAGCGCGTTAATGGTCATTAAAAGCTTGTAATCATGGGGATAAATCGCATCCCGGTCGTCCAACCAGCGTGCGCCACGTGGCCTGGATCATTAAAGCGGATGTGATGCCGTTAAGGCGCCGGTCGCATCGAGCACGTCACATCGCCTCATTCGACTTAGAATGTCGCGTCTCCATTAATTGACTGACACAGGCGATCACAGGAAAATCGTCTTGGGGCCCGTGGCACTCCACGTTCTTGACGACCCAAGACCTACGTTCACCCGACCAAACGTCATCAACGCACAGCCTATAATTCGACGACACGTGGCAAACCACTCTCTCACCAACTAACAACACTCGTCCGGTCGGACGCATTCACAGTGTACGGACGCGTGGCGACCCACGCTCCTTTCAATCGGGAATAATTATTTTGCCTATGCGAGACAATTTGAGGGCACGTGGCGGCCCACGTTCCTCCAGTCAAAATTTTCATCCGCGCGGACATCTTCATCGTATCAGTGATTAGTCGGGAATGCGTGGCGGCCCACGTTCCGGTCAGCGGCAAGGAACTGTTTGCCCACTCAGACCTTATCAACTTCAGCTGTTGAGCATCATGTAAAGCCGGCCGGATATTAAACGGGCAAAAGTAGCTCGGCCGCAGAATGGTTGTACACAAACAGTCCAGTCAGTCGGACTGATTGCCTCCTTCGACTAGACTCGAGGGGAAGGCTATTGATCCTGCCCTATCTTTGGCACCGTACGGACAGCCAACGTGGCAAACGGCCTGGCCAACTTCAGGGTTCACGTCATTGTACGGGTAGCCAGCTTGGCAAATACCCTGGCCGGTCCCAGGGTCTCTGCCGGCCGGTCGGACTCAAGGCGGCCGGTCAGAATAAATGTAGCGGTTCATCCGGCCGGTCAATCCCGGTAGGCCATATTAAGGTTATTACACCTCATGTATCCGGGTACTTCCGCCCGGCCACAATAGGGTTTCTGTGCCCTCTTTCCTGGGTACTGCCGCCCGGCCACTTAGGGGCTCACATGCCTAATCATCCGGGTGCAGCCGCCCGGACATCCTTCATATACATACTTAAAAGCCCCCCAGGCTTGTTCGCCTGGCGCCCACTCGGGCTCTCCCGGAACCACCCGGAGATAAAGACAAAACACACCTGCACCTTCCTGCAGGTAACAGACTGTCATCACTCGTGTGAACTGGCACTCCCTGGCACGCCGCCTTGTCGCGCCGTTGGTGCCAGGCGGCGCCGGTCGGGGACGTACAGGAACCTATCTTTGTCCTCGCATAAGACAAGCAGTATGCGACAAGGAATGTTGGCTACAAATCGACATAATCATACAGTATTCCCTGACGCCGTCAAAGAATCCTGACACAGGGCAGACAGAATCAGGGAATATCCCCCGACCAGGTCAGAGAATCCTGACACAGGTCAGACTTGGTCTATTTCCCCGGCTATATAAGTCGCTCCCCTCCTCATTATCAGGTACGCGCGAAGCCCCTCATCTACAGTGCTCCATTATTTTTCCTGTTCATCGGAGTACTGACTTGACCGTCGGAGTGCCTTGCCGGGACCTTCCCGGCTAGGTTGCTAACGGTCATCTTCCCCGCAGGTCTACTTCCATTCGGTCGGCGGTTCACCAGGCGACATCCACTTATGTCCGGTCGGACGACACCCCCCACTCGCTGAGTCATTCTGAGCCAGGGCATCAAGTCAGCATCCACGTCATTCATCTCTACACCGTCATCCGGTTGCGGCCCCACTCCACTCGGCGACAGGATCATTACAAATCTGCACACTCAAATATATATATTAAATATAAAAATAAATCTAATTTAAATCTTCTACTCAAATATTAAAATATATAATCATTTCGAACTATAGAATGCTCCAATAGACAGTAAGCGTTACCGGATGGCGACAATGAGTAGTGGTCGATGGGTGACGATCAACAGGCAGCAAGAGGCAGTTGCAGGACGGCAAGAGTCGGGGATTGGGAGGAACAACGATTTTTTTTAATTTTAATATTTTAATTAAAATTTTAGTATATTAAATTAGCTGTAGTTGGGATCACGACTAAAATAAAATAATTATCTAATTATATATATATATATAATAATAATATTATTATTATATATATTTTGAGATTTTAATTTTAAGGAATAAAAATAAATATAAGTTGATCCGATGTCATATAATTTTTTTTACATAAATCAAGGATACGAACAAACATACAATATATATGCTTAAGATTAGAACCAAGAGTAATACAGTAAAATATTACACAATATTGTACACTAAAATTTCTAAACAAAATCTTTTTTTCTTAATCATCTAAATTGAATGAAATAATATTTAATTATATTTTATTCTACATAACCAATTTATGTGATTACTTAATAATCACATTACCAAAGTTATACCTGATAACTTAGAACCAAACAAACTCTTAGAATTTAAGGGTTAAATTATAATATCCAAGTTAAAAAAAAATAAAATTAAAAAATTTTAAAAGCTTACATTATATAGAATATGTATTTATAATTTAGGTATATATATATATATATATATATAGTGAGTTCTGTTCTCTTACGAACTATGCATCTATGCGTGCGGATCCCGTGCGCGAAGGGGGCGCGTGACCGATCAGGGGCTTCCCTGATCGGTCATGCATGACGTTGCGCTCTGTGTCCATCGGCGGCCGCCTTCTGCCGTCGCCCCTGAACAAAACTATAACCCTAGGGGGTGCGCTGAACCTGTCGGCGCGGTGAACCCTAGGGGTAGCAGTGAATCCGTCGGCGTACCGATGAACCCGTCGATTTACGTGACCGATCAGGCAATGGCTAATAGGTCATCGTGATCGATCAGTCGTTGTCCTGTACACGATCCGCTGGATAGCAAATTCGCATATATATATATATATATATATATATATATATATATATATATATAATATATATATATATATATATATATATATATATATATAAACGGTTGTTTATATATATATATATATATAAACGGTTGTTTATATATGGATGACCCTATTCTGTGTGTCTCCCACCATGCCTCGCGTGCACGTATTAGAAGAGCGGCCGATGTGACAACAGAGGGTGAGCCCTCCACGTGATCTCTCCCCTCAAGCGCGCATGCGAGACGAAAAAGGGAAGGGGGTTTATATATATATATATATATATATATAATATATATAGGGAGAGTGAATGACGTGACATTTTATATGCAGCGATTTTTGACGGGTTCACCGTGCCCCCTAGGGTATAGTTTGATTCGGGCCGGTTGCCGAAGGCCGTCGATGGTGTCCAAGTGATAATCGGACGTGTACATGTAAAATGTTATGTCATTCACTCAAGTGCCACATCATTTATTCTACTATTCACTCTCCCTATCCTAACGCTCTCTCTTTATATATATATATATATATATATATATATATATATATATATATATATATATATATATATCTCCCCTAAAATGCACATGCGAGACGTGAAAGGGGAGTCGACAAGAGTATATATATATGCGAGACGTGAAAGGGGAGGCGGCAAGAGTATATATATATATACAAGAGTATATATATATGCGAGACGTGAAAGGGGAGGCGGCAAGAGTATATATATATATATATATATATATATATATATATATATATATATATATATATATATATAGGCAAGAGTAAAATTCTGATATATATTTTCGATGGATAATCTGTAGGTTGTTACCTATGTAGGTTTTTATGATTGTGTACTATAAGTTAGGCACTATATCATTACTCATATATATAATATAATGATATGGTGCACAATCATGAGTACTGCATAGGTGGTGGGATCTTGATCATCCATCTCTATTAATTATTTTCGATGGATGATGTGCAGGTTACCACCTATGTAGGTTTTCATGGTTGTGTATCATAAGTTGGGCATCATATCATTACTTATATATATACAAAAATGATAGATAACATGAATTTTTCAACGTGAAACCTAACGTGAATGACATGACATCCCGTCGGTGTCCAAGCGGCAATCAGACGTGTACATGAAAAATATCACGTCATTCACGTTATAATTTCACGCTTTCTATCATAGCTGGTGTGTGTGTGTGTGTGTATATATATATAAAGTTATTTAATTTTGATTTACTTTTACTTATTTTATTTTAATTTATTATAATTAATCATTATATTATTTACACAATGCATGAATTACACCTTGTTTACGGAATACTTACATACCATTAAACAGCCAAAGTAGTCATGATGACACAAGAAAATACTCATTCCGTTGCTATCCCTAATTAAGATTTTAGATCTATCATTTAATATTAAGAAGAGGTTATTAGTATTAATTATAAGAACAATGTTTTACTACGTAATTGTCGTGGTATTTAATGCTTCTGAATTATTTTTAGAATGAAGAACTAGAAACAGAGAGAATTCCGACCCAACAGGCTTGTTCAGTAGAGGAGATGCCAACCTAATGCCGGATGAATCAACAAGTTTCCATACCATCAAATGAGATGGGCACAAAGTGGATAAAGATCAGATCATCAGAGAATGTCGACCCGATCTAATCTAAATATCTTAAAGAGGAGGCCATGTTGGAAGGGCTGCTTGAACAATTGTTGCAGCCCATAGCAGCTTAAAACCGAAACAATGTCAAATATGCCACACTGTACAAGCAGCGGCGAACGGTATCGCCTTTTCAATTCCTTTCGACTGTGGGGTATGCTCTTCCGGAACTACCTTCGCCTAGCGACACTGATGCTAATGACTGGGAAGCCCAGGCTCTTGCGTTCATCGCACCTTCCTGCAAATTGCTTTGCTTGCACGGATGCAGCCTACTGAAACCCCGCTTAGCTTGTTCCATGCAGGCCTTGAGGCAATTCCATATGTTCCGCAGGCTTGCGTATCGCATCTGCCTCCTCCAAGCTCTCTGGAAACAAGCATTAAGGCTCGGAAGGAAAAGATGCAGTAGTCTCATCAGCAGGAAGAAACTTGCGAGCGCCAAATAACCATCCTGCTGCAGCAATTTCTCCGGCGACTTTGCCCACGAGAATGGACAGTTTTCCTGCATGTCTTCCATGGGTTCAGTAGTCCTCGGCGTGTCCCTAATTTCATCGAGGGGTATGGGTTTTGCTGATGGGTCAACACCTGAAAATATAACAAAAGGTATAAAGGATAGCCTTTAGAATATGTTTGCAAACTCTGTGGCAGATTGGATTCCCCCAAGCAGAGAACAAAGACCAGAACGAACATCATGATGTATGATTGTGAAATTTGACCTACCACCATTTCTTGCTACAGATTTTCGGTCCTCCAAACAATTTTTTCACGATCCTCAGTTGAATTCTTTTAGTGTCCAATATTCATTGTAATAAATGAAGCAACTTGTTAACAAATCAATTCTAAAATAGACTAAAAGATAACCACCGTGAAAAATAGTTATAGAGTTTGCAATCTAGTAATCAAGAAAAAAATTTCAAGGGCCAATAACCGCATGAAGAATACAATATACCTGTGACATGATTGTAAAAGGCAACAAGAGAATTCAAGGTTCGCGGACCACGATAACGGACCATCATAGTGGAATTCAGTAGAAGAAGGGTTGGAAAACCATGCACTCCATGCTTTGATAGTATACTGCAATTGACAACTTTCAGATATTACCATATGAACATTATTACATTTGAGGAATCTTGTTATTTTAACAAACTTTTTGATGTACCTTGGCCTGATAACAGATTCTTCGAATGCAAAATGATGAATAGCTGGAAACCAGTTGGACAAGATGTGGAAATTTGGAGTAAAGATTTTAGAGAAAGGACACCAGGATGCATAAAAGAGCAAAGCCACATAGCTGTCTCTGTTTGTCTGCACAATGCTCAATGCCCGTTGAAAAGCCACTTCATCACCCTATGCATACAATAGAAAAAATATATAAAGACCATTGCAAATAAGAGCCAAGTAATTCAATTTAAAGGAAATAAATTAGAAGTATTTTCATGATTAACAAGGCTGTTACAATTATGCAACACAGCTGACATCCCTTTTTATTTTTTGGACACTAGATTTAAGCCGAGTACTAGGAGTGTCAAATCAGGATATTAGGTGTTGCTGTGATACATGTTCCAGCTTCTTATATTCCCAATTCAGTACGTAGTTCGTTTCTTTATCTCTGTCTGTAGATTGGCCGAGTATGTACATTAAACATTTCAAATTCATAATTCATTTTGAAGCTATTTATAGCTATTTATATTTACTGAACCTGTTGCCATTTGTTCTATGCTTGTGTCTAATCTTACGTTGTGTCTTGTGCAGTATTTTTCTAATGTTTTGTACATGGATCAATATCCATCAGAAGTTATGCTGCTCGAATTGTAGGGGCTAGTGAATTCTATTCCGGTCATGGGAAAGGAGGCATTTGGATTGTGAAACTTAATGTCTTGCTTAGTGCTCATTTTGTTAACTGCTAATTTTAACATAATGTGTCTCAAATTGTAATTGCAAATCCATAATCCACCTCAGCAAGAAGGAATTTCATGCATGGGCTTCTATATAATACAGCAAATTGTTTGATCCCACGTTAACTTTAGACAACATCCAATATGAGCAGTATTATCTATAATCGTGAGGAAAATCAAGGTAATGCCCCAAATTAGCAAATATTAAAAGGGGTGCGGGTGCCCTTTTTATTATTTTTCATCAAAATGGTATCCCTGTTACAGTAAAGTTCCATAATTAGTTCACTAGATCAAATAAATCAAACTGGTTCAAAATTCTCAACCGATTCAATTTCATCCAAAAGAGCAAACATGCGGGATTCCTCTCTCTTGTACCATCGTTCTCCCTCTCACCAGCATACATCATTTTCTCCATCTTGTGCTGTCTCCCATTGGCTTCCTCTTCTTTCTTCATCTGAAAGAGGTGATTAGTCAGTAAGGAAGGAGTCTTCTCATTGTTAGGATCTTCTTGTTCCTTTTCTTCTTCTCCTTCCCAGTGAAAGATATTTAGTAATCCTAATCTTACATTAATTCTCCCTTGTTATGTTCTACCTTGAAGGTTAGTCATTGAGAGAAGAGGAAGGATCGTTTAAGGCGTGTTGAACAAGTGAAAGAGGGTCGAAGCCCTAAACTCTTAAGTCTTGTCGAAACTACATGTGTCTGAAAATTGGTAAACTTTAAACTCTTATGAAAAACTCATCACACTACATGCATTCTGTATAAATCTATTATCCCAAAAAGAAGAGTAAAATGGCTATTGTGAAAATTGAACAAACTAAATAGAACAATTTAACGCCTCTTTGATTTTATTGTATTGATCTTGAATTCAACCCAAAAAATAGATATGCTATTGTGCATTCTCTCATCATAGTACATGTGTTCTATATTAATTTGTCCGAAAAAGTAATAATGGTCACTATGAAAAATAGGCAGGATGATATTGAACAGTTCGGGTGAATTTGTCCATGTTTGTTATACTTCCCTTAAAAGGATGTGAATTTGTTTGGTTTGTTATATTGCTCTTAAATACAACCCAACTTTGTCTGGATCTTCATAATAACATTCTCTCATCAAACTACACATGTTCTGTGTGAAATTGCCCTAAGAAAATGTAGCATTTTAGCCAAATTGACAAAATGCATAGTTTTGGACTAAATATATCATCATCCTCATCAAGCCATATTTGTCCTAACCATTTGGGTCATCCACATAAATTCTATAACTCCTTTGAAGTCTATGCAAGACAATTTCACTAGTAATGTTATGTATGACAACTTCAGAAAAAACAATCAAATGTTAGAAATGATCTAGATTTACAATTTATTAGTGGTAGTGATATTATTTTAGAGAATTAATTTAATTTTAAGATAAATGGAGTCAAGGTGTAACTATATATTTTTTTAGTAGTTAGTGAGTCTACCATGTAAGTCTTGTGATTAAGTTCAATGGGGTTAGACCAATCTCGATTGGAATTCAATATGGATGACAATTAGAACTAGGGTACAAACGAATTGAGCTGGTTCACAAGCTTTTTGAGCCGGCTCAAAAAATCCTTGATTTGTATTCAGATATCCAATTCAAGCAGAACTTGAACAAGTTTGATAACTTTTCGACCCGAATTTGAACCCATAATATTTTGTTCGTTTTTTCATGAGCCAGTTGCGAGTTTTATTAAATATATTTATATTCTGTAGTACACAACTTTGATTCAAACATGCTCAAATTAAAGTTTGAATAACTCAAACTGAACTTGAATTTCAATTATGCTTGAATCATAAATCAAACAACTGGAACCAAACTCGAGATTTAATTTCGAACTGAGCTAGAGCCAAAATTATTTGTATTTTCAAAACTTCAAATCAAATTTAAAAAACACACATTTTTTTTTAGCTTGAACTTGAATATTAATATTTTTATACTATTTGGCTCAATTTGGTTCATTTGCACCACTAATTAGAATGATATCGATTTGGACTCAATTTGGATGAGTTATGGTTGAATCAAACCACACAATTTGTGTCTATTTTAGTCGTATTCTTGGGTTCACTGGGTCTAGAGTTTCGAGATTATTCGTATGCACGGGTAGCTTAACCTTTCCCTATTATGCTTATTGCATGCCTTTGCTAGTCGTGCGTCATGGTTAGATGTTGTTGACAAAGTCATCACACACAGTCGCCGCCCCTGCCTACGAAGTCTCTCTTTCAGTGAGTACACCATTCTCTTCACTTGCAAATCATCACAACAGTTACTCATCAGCAACAATCGCTAATGACTATGAGCCCTGCACCACCTTTTGGTGAACTTGCAACAGCAGTAGCCCCTTTCTTACGACCTCATCAATCCATCTCAATTGTTGTCCACAATGCATCTTTGAAAGTGCTTTAGCAACCGAAACACATCCCTCATCCCCTTCCCACTTCTGACAAGTAGTCTAACCCCATTTCCTCTTTCGAGTAGGGCCCCCATGTATCTTCGAAAGCACTTTGGCAATAGAAATCTATCCTCCTTTCAAGCAATTGCCAAAACCTATTTCCACTCTCTGTATGAGCAACAACAATCGAACCTTTCTCTTCAACTCTTTTGAGTGGCAACAACCACTTAGTGTCTTGTTCCAAATGTGAGTAATTAGAGTCCCCAATCCCCTTCGCTTTCCCCTTCGTAACCTTGTTGTGAATGTAAGTATAGCAAATTCAATAAAAATACTTTGTTCAATATTATATTTTATGCTATAATGTGTTATGACTCTTCTTGATAGGATGTTATGGTGTGTACTTGTAAAGCTTGGGAATCTACTAGTTATCCCTTTTGATGTTGATTGGATGTAGAGTGAGTGTCTCTGTCATGATGATTGATTTACGGTGTAGAAGCATAATAAACAACCACACTGATTATGTTGCATATTTAGTTGTTAGAAGAATGTAAAGGTATTTAGATTGATTAGCTGGGATGTGGATTTTTTTCCGAGGTGGGTGCTTTCTAGTTGTTTCATTGCACGTACCTCGTGTTTGATTAAATTGCTGAAAATAGATAATGGAAGTGTCCGTGAAAAAGAGCTTGATTTTGAAATTGTTCCACTCTTATTATTTGCTACTTGCTTTTAAGTTGTTAGCCCTTTTGATATTTCATAGCGTTTGCCTATCTTAGATTGTTTTTGTTCACACTTGTTGATAATAAGTTAATTAACAAGAAAGAACACAGACATGTGAAATTTAAAAAAATTAAAGCATAACTACTTCTATCTAACCAATCAATCAACGAAGGAATTATTATACTATAGAGATTTGGCTCCACACCCCAAACGAGGTTTGGTGACTACTTATACTAAATTAATAAAATAATAAATGAATTATTTATACTATAGAGTTTAGCTCTATGCTCTAAGATGTTGGTATCTCAATCTATTTTTTATTATACCATATTTCAATTTAATTTTTTTCATTTTGTTAGCTATTAAAGCTACACTAAATTGCTCAAGAATATTAATATTTTTTTAATCAAACTTTACTAATAAGTGCACATGTTCATCTTGGAATATATAAAACAAAAAACCTAACATCGATTGTATCAAAAACAAGATTTATTTTTTCCACTTGGCATTAATTGAAAGTAAAAGTTTATCGTTTATGCTCACAAATAGCATAGCTTCTATTAGTAGTATCAAACATGTCAGTCTGCGCACAAGTCAGCTCAACCTAGCATGTACCAGCTTATTAGGTCAACTGTGCCCATCACTATGTAGGACTGGGCGCATGCCATGCAGCAAGGGCCAATCCCAGGTGTTGGGCATGGTCTCACCGCTATTTCTCTCTAAACTTTCTCATTCAACTTCCTTAATAACCTTACAAATGGCCAAGATTATTAAAATCACAAGGTTGTAACAATCATTTGGTTGTAAATAATAATAATAAAATCTATAAAAAATATCAATTTTTTTTCTATAAATAAACTCTCACCTCAACTTATCCCTCATCTAAATACGTTCATCTTCATCTCAAAGTCTTAACTCTTGAACACTCAGTGTCATTCTCTCACAATATTTTCCCATAATCTTCTCTTGATCTCTTGTTATTTTTCTTTGTTTTACCATCAATACGTAAGCACCAATTTCATCCCAAACTCTTATCTACATTGTCCACTCTTCTTTGACACAGTTTGACAGGAGTCAAGCTGGCTGGGCACAAATTGATTCCTTGAGTTTCAATTACCAGACCATTGCATGAGGTAAGGATGATATCTAACTGCATACTGGCGGCAGTACATAGGCTGGTCAAAACTACGATTATATTTCAGCCCTTTTCCCTCCTATCTCCTCATCTATTATTTATATGTTTTCTCCCTCTATTCCCGTCTCGCCTTTTCCTTGTTCATCAGACCAATCTCTTCCCTCCTTCCTCTCGTCTTTTCTCTTTCATTAATGGGGTCAAATGGTACAACCTGTACCATACCCAACACACTACCCAAATATTTGGTACGGACTGAGACATGAAACCTTGTGAAATACATCATGTTTTCATAAGTATGAAAATCTAGCATAGATATTAGGCATAAATATTAGTTTTATTTTCATTAAAACATCTACTGTTACGCTCATTACATGTGGGTAATCTGGTGCAGGTATTGCAAAATTTAAACTTCATAAAACCAAAAGCTTGTGGGATTCTCATAAGCTTCGCGTGCTATCAAATCTGGAGTGCGACAAAAAAAAATCCCTAATGTATTTCAGGATCATATACCCAAAACAATATTCCAGACGGGGCATATTTTCTCAGGAAATCCAATTAAATAAGACTAGAATTAGAGGTGGAAAATAAAATAAACATGCGAAAATAAATTTATGTAAAAAAGGGAATATTATCAGCACCTCAACGACGCCGATCCGGTAGTTAGGACGCATCATCGATGGATCCAAATCCCAGCAAGGGGCCGGGCGACCCAAGATCGAGTCCCCAACCGAGGGAACGGGGCAAGCAGGCGATCCCGTCCCCAGGACGACGAAGCCGGCCAAGAAAAGAAGAGCAGCGGACAGAGCCTGCGTCTGCTTACCGATCCCCTCCATGATCCGGTTCCAACTCCCGCAAATATGAAGATCCGGACAAGAGAACGGGAGAGGAAGGGCAGGAGGAAGGCCCTAGGTCGAGGGGAGGCGAGAGAAGCGGCAGAGGACGGGGCGACGTCGATGGTGCCGGCGTATTCAGCTCCGCGACCACGGCCGGCGACAGATTTATAAAAGAATTTTTTTCCCTTAATTTTTTGGTCCTCTTTTCTTGGCAACGTCGACGGGGGAAGGAAGCAGCGTTAATAATGGTGGTGTTTTCGGGAGAAGAGATCTCTACCGTCCGTTCCAGATCGGACGGGCAGTATGAAGAGGAAATCAGCGATGGGGCGGAGAAGAGGGTGGGGGCGGAAATGAGGTGGGAGCCTTTTCGATCGGGTCTAAGTGTCGACCCAGGAACACGGATTTTAGTCCTTATGATGACGTCATGGTGTTTCATCCAGCTTCATTATTGATCTGCCTGTCTTGAATGATGCAGGAGATGCTCCGTCGTGCTAGTCCGGGCGAGGGTCCACGCGGTCGTCTGGCGAAGAGGACTTAGACGAAAATCGACCGGCATTGCCATAACGTTTTTATACTTCGTCCCCTGAATTTTATAGGAGAAAATATTTGATTACGACAAACGTAAGATGTTATCATCTGTTGGTCTAATAATTATTTTTTAAAGTAGGATAAAAATCAAAAAGACGTTCTAAATTAAGACAAACGTAAGATGTACATTGTTTTCCAAAAAAAAAAAGCACCCTTCCCATAATTTTATCTCAAAAATACCTTTGATTTAACGTTATTGTAGAAACTATCAGTAACTACTACAACGTATTTAAAATGAATTTACGATTAAGATTTAAGATTTACGCCGTATAAAAACTACCAAATAACTATTACAACATATAGAAACTACCTAGTAATGGCTAGGTGTTTAGGATGAATTTAGGATAGTAATAACTATATAATAGTTTCTACCATAGTTTTAAAGTGATTTTCATAAACTTTAAATAATTTGTTAAATAATATTTTGATACATTCATATATCTTAAATCCTGAATCATAAATCATAAATTTTAATCTCATATAAAATATATTGTAATAGCTACTGAGTAATTTTTATACAATGTAAATTTTAAATTTTAAATTCATTCTAAACATGTAATAGCTAATGTAGCTTCTACATGTTATATAAACTACCCAGTAACTTTTACATGACAATGTTGAGTCAACAAGGTATTTTCGATAAAATCAAGTTAGACGCACCTATTTGATTTTTTTTTTTTTTTTGAAAAAAAAGCGCCATGATTTGTAAAATATGGAGCATTGATGTGCGTATTTTGTATATGATTTTTGCTATAGTTTGGCGCACATTTTATCCTAATTTAAATACATATATTTCATGATATTATCTCTTTATATTTCATTCTGGTACTTTCCTATCCCAGAGAACTTCTCATATATTTCTTATGATATGGCGCAAAAAGGAGAAAAAATAGAGATTGAAGCCCAACAAGTGATGTCACCATGACTGCCATAAGTGCCTATGCCAGCCGAAACTAAGGATGACAATGAGTAGGATTTGGGTAGGATTTCATATTCTTCGTACTCATCCCCACTTATTATATTCATTCTCATCCTCATACCCATTGGGTATTTAACTTTTATACTCATTCTCATACCCATCGGAGGATCGGTTATCCATATCTTACACATCATCCTATTACTACCTACCATTCTCTTTAAAAAAATAAATTATTTCAATGTACTTATCTGCTCTTCTTCGTTTCGTGCTCCTTCGATCGGATGAGCATTTCTCGTGAAAAGAAAGACGAGATACACATTGGTGATCGGATAAAGATGCAAACAAAGTTTTTTTTTCAAGGTGGGAAGCGGCTAAAGTTTTTTCTTTCAATATATATATATATATATATATATATATAATATATATATATATATATATATATATATATATAGGATGTTACCATATCCGCCTCCATACTCATACTTGATTACCCAATTACTATAATCGGGTATAAAAATTCCCTCCAATCCTTCATTCAGATCCGATGTCGAATTCCCCATCGGATTCAAAGAAAATTGTCATCCCTAGCTGACATGGGTCATGTTTTGTTCGCCACACCAACCACAAGCACCTGTTGCCTATTGGCAGGGCTCGTGTTGCTCACCTTCTACAGTAGTCACGCCCAACATGGGCGCCTATGCCCATTGACACGACCAATGTCGGGGACCCACCTATGGCCTATAAAAGGATGATCACCACTTCTTCCGAGGGGATAATCTTGGATCCTTGTGAGAGGATTTTCTCCTCTAGGAGAAACCCTAGAGCAGCCATCATCTATACTGACGATCCGTCCACCTTCAGAGAGGATTTCATCCGAAAAGACTGACAATCACATTGATAAACATTTTCTTCTCTTTATCTTGTGTATTGAGTTGTAGATTGTTATTTTCTTTATCTCTTGGTTGTATTTCCTTTTCCATAGAGTAGATCTCCGAAGTCCAAGATTAGAAATTAGCCCTTTGATATGTAAACACTAATTTGTTTAATCTATTGAATTTGTATGTTTCTTGTTTGATAAAAGATGTGTTTATAGTACAAGCCTAATATGTACACACGATCTCAATGCCAAAAGCATGAGATTCTAATCCCATGAGAATTCGGGGATGAACCAAAAGGAGAATTCAATTCTCTAACTCGTCTAATACGTAGAAACCCGAGACGTGGAGAGTCATCTACGATAGTAAATCGGTATGCCACCAGGATCAATAGGTTGTCATAGATCTTAATGGATCTATTCTACTTCGTCGCCATAGAATAAGCTTAAGGATTGTAGGATCACGTGGTTATGTCTACTAAAGAAAACAATCTCCTTGTTGTGTTGTTCTGAAAGTAGACGACGAAGTGGAATTAATATGCCATTGTAATTCCAAAAGTTCACATTGTATATCATAGAATTGTCTACCTACATGAACTACTATTGAGAATAATTAGGTGTTTATTGTTGATGCAGTCTGACCTTATTGTTGTTTTGGTGTTGGCACCGATTTAAGTTTAGTTGAGTAAGATAAGTTTGGATTAAGTCTTGGTCGGGGACTGGGCACGAATTTCGGTGAGTGAAGCTGGGTCCTAGTGAGTGAAGCTAGGTGAAGGAAACCCCGGTGAGTGAAGCCGGGTCCTAGCGAGGGGAGCTAGGTGAAGGAAACCCTGGTGAGTGAAGTCGGGTCCTAGCGCGAGAAGCTAGGTGAAGAAAATCCTGGTGAGTGAAGCCGGGTCCTAGCAAGGGACGCTAGGTGAAGAAAATCCTGGTAAGTGAAGCCGGGTCCTAGCAAGGGAAGCTAGGTGAAGGAAATCCTAGTGAGTGAAGCTAAGTTGGAGCTGGATCGATCTGAAGTCCGATCAGGGAGTTGGCTCGAACTCCTGCGGTTGTGGATCGGTCTGGAGTCCGATCAGGGAGTTGGCACGAACTCCCTTGATAGTAGATCGGTCTGGTGACCGATCCAGGATGTTTGATCGGTCTGGTAAACGATCAGAAATAGATCAAAAACATTCTGTGTGGTGGCTGATCGTTTTGGTGAACGATCAGAAACAGATCAGAAACATTCTGTATGGTGGCTGATCGGTCTGATGAACGATCAGAAACAAGTTAAAAGGGTTCTGATTAAACCCTGATCGGTCTGCATGATCGATCAGGGCCATCCTGGAACGATCAGGATTGTTTCTGATCGGTCAGGAAGTGACCTGATCGGTCACTTTGGCCGATCAGACTCTAACTTGATCGGTCAAGTGACAGATCAGGTGGCTGTGGCCTGAAAGATCAGGCCATGGCCGATCGGTCAGTGGACCGATCAGGGGTCTTGATCCTCAAAGCCCTGAATTCACACAGAAGGTTTAAGGATCGATTTGGTGACCGATCCCTGAACTCTGATCGGTCAGTGAGACCAATCAGAATGGAGTCTGATCGGCCAGGAGGGTGACCGATCAGCGCCTTAGAACTGTAATTTGAATTACTGTCAGACTTCTGATTGCTTCTGATTTCCTGCTTTCTGATATGGTTGATTTGCTTCGCTAATCAGTCTGTTGAGTGTGCAGGTGATATAGAGACAATACTAAGCCAAGAAGGAGGGTCAATGGTGACTTTCACCGTGGCAGGTTTGTTTGTTATCTATTTGTAGGTTTCAACGGCTTCTGGCGCAGCTGGCGACTGACCTGAGGCTCAGCTGAAGAGGTCTTCAGTGGACTGGGCGCTCAGTGGGGGTCAGTGGGTCAATGGTGATGAAGCTGTGGTTCAGTGGGTGCTGACGCGCCTGGTGATGAGCAGAAGGAAGGTTAAGAGGAAGCTGGCAAAGCAGAGGAGATAACAACAAACAGAAAACGAAGCAAGGGCTTTGTTGTGGGTTTTGACTGTGTTGTTGTTGTGCTCTCTCTGTAGTGTTTCTTCTTCCTTGAAGCTTTCTGCTACAATTGTTGTGCTACCTTCTCGTGGTCTCCTATACTCAACTTGATTCATTTCTGAGATATGTGGAGAGGTTACTCCACCGAGAAGAAGTTTTTCTTATCCGGAGTTCCGAGGCTTGATCTGTCGACAATCAAGGGATCGCCCACCTCACGGGCACGCCAAGGATTAGGGGCAAGTTATCCCCGAACCTTGTAACTTCTTCTGTTAGCGTCTGGTTTGCTCTCTTTTAGTTTGCTTTTTGTTCTGTTTCTTTGTTTCCGCTGCTAACCTAAGTGCAGAAAGAAGCCAAGTTTTAAGTGGGTGGCTATTCACACCCCCCTCTCTAGCCATCCCAGATCCAACAAGTGGTATCAGAGCCTGGGGCTCTTTCCAACGATTTAACACCCGAAGAGCAAAGAAGAATGGCTTTGAGAAAAGGCTTCAGCACCAACATACCCCATTCTTTGATGGAGCCGACTTCTAATATTGGAGGTCAAGAATGGAGTATTATCTGAAAATCGATATTGGAATGTGATTTTCAGTCAAGGAAGGATTCACCTCTCCAAAGGATGCTGAAGGCAAGGAACTTGACTCATCAAGGTGGTCATCCGAACAAACCAGAAAGGGAGAGGCTGATGCTAAGGCTGTGGTCACCCTGCAGTGTGGGATGACCAAGGAGCAACTCATCAAGGTTGGTCCTTTCACCAATGCCAAGGATCTGTGGAACAAACTTATTGAGCTTCATGAAGGCACTAGAGATTCCCGAATAGCAAAGAGGGATCTCTTCCTCAATCAGCTCCAGAACCTCACCATGAAAGAGTCTGAAACTGTAAGTGAACTTCATGGTCGATTCAAGGAGATACTTAATGGTTTGCATTCCATCGATGAGAAGGTCGAGAATCGCGACCTTGTAAGGTATGTACTTAAATCTTTTCCTAGGAATGTCTTGTGGTCATCCATGGTGGATGCCTACAAGGTATCCAAGGACTTGTCCATTGTAAAGTTAGATTACTTCTTCTGTGAAATGGAACTGCATGAGATTGCTACCAAAGGCCCAAAGGAGAAGGGTATTGCTCTTGTTGCAGGGGACAAGGCAAAGAAGAAGAAAGAAAAGAAGAAGGAGAAGGAGGTCTCAGCTTCTTCATCCGAATCCGATGAGGACGGGAGCGAGTCTTCATCATCTGAGATGGCCAACTTTGTGAGAAGGATGATGAGGAAGAGTCGGCGCTACAAAGGGAAAGGTAACACTAATGAAAATAAGATTGATAAATCTAACATTACTTATTATTAGTGTAGGAAAAAGGGGTACTACAAAAATGAGTGTCCTAAACTGAAGAAGAAGGAGGAGAAGGCAAAGAAGAAGAAGGCTTTAAAGGCCACATGGGATGAGTCTTCATCCAGCTCATCCGAAGAAGAGAAGGAGGAGAAGAGCACCCGTCACGTGGCTCTTATGGCCTTAGAAGACATGGAGAGCAGTGATGAATCAAGTGAGCCATCAACCGCGGCTTCATCATCTTGATGAAGAGGTAATGTCTCCCGAACTTGATAAATGTTATAGAACATAGCATGTTTAACTAATTTGCTTAAGAAGTCCAAGGACAAGGTGAAGTCCTTAAAATTAGAGGTAGAACAGTTAAAAACCTCTAAGGATGAGGATATTGATGATTTACATGTTGAAGTCCTTGAGGATGAAAACAAGACCTTGAAGAGTGAAGTTGAGAAACTCAAGAATCTTCTTGAGAAATTCTCAACTAGCACCAAGACCTTGGACATGATCCTTAACGCTCAAAGAGCGGTTTACAACAAGGTCGGTATAGGTTACCGACCTAAAGAATCTAGCTTTGTTTCATTAATGTCTAGAACCCATTTTAGATCATCAAATGCTTCTAGGGTTTAAGGAATTAGAAAGAAAATGACCAAGGCATGGGTGCCTAAATCTTGCATTGTAGGAGCATTAGGTCCTAAGGTTTGGGTACCTAAATCATCCGTTTTTCGTGTTGTGTAGGCATTGATTGAGGGGGAGCATCTATCAACTTGGTTTGTTGATAGTGGGTGCTCCAAACACATGACCGGGGATAAATCTTTATTCACTATCCTACAAAGTAAAAGTGGAGGTAATGTATCATTTGGTAATAATGGTAATCTTAAGGTTGTAGGAATAGGAGGCATTCAAATATCCGAATGTCTTAGGATCAAAAATGTCCTTCTAGTCAAGGGGATGACTTTCAATCTCTTAAGTATCAGTCAATTGTGTGATGCGGGATACACAATTGAATTTCACCCAAGTCAATGTCTAGTTAGACATAATGACACACATGGCATGGTACTAGTAGGCACAAGAGTAGACAATATTTATCAAGTTTTATTTAAAAGTGATACTAATGCCACTATTAAGTGTTTCATGTCCAAAGAAGAAGAGTCATGGCTTTGGCACCGGAGGTTGGCTCACGTGAACATGAAAAACATCCGGAAATTGGCCACCAAATGACTTGTACGAGGTTTGCCAAGCATCAAATACGAAAAGGAAAAGCTATGTGATGCATGTCAAATGGGTAAGCAAACGAAAGCGTCTCACAAAGGTAAAAGCGCTGTAAGTACTTCTACTGCTTTAGATTTATTGCATATGAATTTATTTGATTGCAGTACTATAGTTTCATTGAATAGTAGTAGATACTGTTTTGTGATCATTGATGACTATACTAGATATACTTGGACTTATTTTCTAAAATATAAGGATCAAACTTTAGATATTTTTATTTCTTTTTTAGAAGAATTGAAAATGAAAAATCTACAACAATTAAAATCATTAGGAGTGATCATGGAGGTGAATTTCAAAACCATAGGTTTTTAGAATTTTGTCAAGAAAAAGGATATAGACATGAGTTCTCTACCCCTAGAACACCACAACAAAATGGTGTTGTAGAGAGGAAGAACCGAGTCTTACAAGAGGTTGCACGAAGCATACTTAATCAGTACTCTTTACCGAGCTACTTATGGGTTGAAGCTGTAAACACAGCTTGCTATGTGCAAAACCGAGTCCTCGTTCATAGGTTTTTAGGAAAGACTCCACATGAACTTTGGTTTGGAAGACCACCTACGGTTAAACATCTCCGGGTGTTTGGGTGTAAGGTGTTCATTCTAAACACTAAGGATCATCTTGGAAAGTTCACAGCGAAAGCTGATGAAGGGATACTGGTCGGGTATTCCCTTGTCAGCAAAGCTTACCGAGTCTACAACAAGAAATCTAGGTTAATTGAAGAATCTTCTGATGTTGTATTTGAGGAGATTCCAAGAGTGATTGATCATTCAGAAGATGTAGAGGGAGTTCAATTCGAACTTAGGAGATTAGGATTAGATGAAAGTCCAAGTATTGGGAATGTTGCGGATGAATCTGATAATGGTGAGCCTGGACGACATGGAGCTCAGCCTGACCTTGAGTCTGAGCCTGTGTCTAGTGAAACCATCCAGGAAGCACCTCCAACACCAAGGTAAACTAGGTTAGCCTCTAGTCATCCCCAAGACCAAATTGTTGGAGATATCCATCATGGGGTTAGAACTAGATCATTCTTTAGGAATGAGGCTAATGAGGTTGCCTTGATCTCAGAAATTGAACCTAGAATAGTTGACGAGGCATTGCATGATCCCGATTGGATTATTGCTATGCAAGATGAGTTAGGTCAATTTGAGAAAAGTCAAGTTTGGAACTTAGTTCCTAGACCTAAGAAGACCATAATTATTGGGACTAAGTGGGTCTTCAAGAATAAATTGAACCATAAGAGAGAAATTGTAAGAAACAAGATACGCTTAGTAGCCAAGGGCTATAGTCAAGTTGAAGGTCTTGATTACGATGAGACCTATGCTCTCATGGCACAATTGAAATCCATTCGATTGATGCTTGCATTTGCAGCACACAGAGGTTTCAAACTCTATCAAATGGATGTAAAATCGGCTTTCTTAAATGGTTTCATTAGAGAAGAGGTCTATGTTGAACAACCACCGGGGTTTGAAAATTCCGAATTTCCAAACCATGTGTTTAAGCTCAAGAAGGCTCTTTATGGGCTAAAACAAGCACCTCGTGCTTAGTATGAGCGGTTATCGACATTTTTAATTGAAAAAAGCTTCGTGAGAGGTCAAATAGACCCTACACTATTTTTCCGTAGAGATAGTGACAATATCTTTGTAGCTCAAGTATATGTCGATGACATAATCTATGGCTCCAACAACAAGGGCTATTTGAATGAGTTTATTGGACACATGGAGAGTGAGTTTGAGATGAGTCTAGTGGGAGAATTGACTTTCTTCCTTGGACTTGAAATCAAACAAACTCGAGACGGAATCCATGTACATCAATCCAAATACACTCAAGAGATGCTCAAGAAATTTAACATGAGTGACTCTAAGGAGGTAACCACTCTCATGGCGACTAACACACGATTAGATAATGATGAGAGTGGGAAGCCAGTCGATTTGACTCAATATAGAAGTATGATAGGTAGTTTGCTATACCTCACAGCGAGTCGCCCAGATATTCTTTTTGCTGTGGGTATGTGCGCTAGGTACCAAGTATGTGTCAAGGAATCTCATTTAATTGTTGTTAAGAGAATTTTGAGATACCTTAAGGGCACAATTGGAGTTGGTCTTTGATACCCCCATACAGAGTCGTTTGATTTGATAGGTTATACCGATTCCGACTATGCTAGGTGCAAGTTGGATCGGAAAAGCACAAGTAGGGGTTGCCAATTTTTAGGGTCATCTTTGGTAAGTTGGTCAAGTCAGAAGCAACATTGTGTTGCTCTCTCCACGACCAAGGCAGAGTATATCGCCATGGAAGAGAGTGTATCATAATTGTTGTGGATGATACACACTTTAGAGGACTATGGATTATCTTACAAAGGTGTGCAAGTGTTGTGTGACAACATAAGCACAATAAACCTTACAAAAAATCCAGTCCACCATTCAAGGACCAAACACATTGAAGTGCGTCACCACTTCATTAGGGATCATGTTGCTAGAGGAGATATTGTACTCTCACATGTGGAGTCAAAATCGAATCTAGCAGACATCTTCACTAAACCACTCCTTGAAAATGAATTTAGTTTCTTAAGGAGAGAGTTAGGGACGTGTCGTGCACAATAGGATGATAAAAACCCTTCATGGGCATTTCTAATTGTTGGGCAACTTGGCGACATCTCACACAAACTATAAGGTTTAACAAAATATTTTTGTATTGCTAGTAATGGGGTGAGATGTTAGGATCAACCAAATTACTCAAAATGTATCATGCATCCTTTGAGTAATGAGGTTGAAGAGATAAAAATCATTAATTTGACCAAGTATGGGAAAAACCAATGCATAATACATGTGTATTTGGTTCCAAGAACATACTTGGGCATTCCAATCAAGAAAACTTGGTTGGAGATTTGTTTTTGATACAAACTTGATTCTGAAGCAGTTTTTCGATTGGTTGGAACATTGATTGATACAAATTTGGTAAGGGTTTTTGAATCCATAAGGAAACAAATATCACTTGATTCAGGGAGTGGTTGAAACAATCTAGGGTTTAGGGGTGTTTGAAACGAGAGTTTCTGAAATGTATCAGAGTTTCAGAAACTCATCTGAAATCTGATCAGTCCATAGACCGATCAGGAATCACCTCAGATATCGTTTTATTGGGTCAAAACCTTCTGTATCCAACCTGATCGGTCCACCGACCGACCAGGACTCTCCCTGATCGGTCACCTTGACCGATCAGGGCTGCTCCTGATCGGTCAGTAGACCGATCAAGAGTTTATGTATCGAATCTCAAAAGTCCTTCTGATCATCCTCCTGATCGGTCCACAGACCGAACAGGGACCCTCTTGATCGGTCAAGCGGACCGATCAGGGATCCTCCTGATCGGTCACCAGACCAATCAGGAGCCTTCTGATCGGTCACGCTGACCGATCAGGTCATTTTTGATCGATCAGGGAACTCCCTGATCGGTCCAAAAACCCCTCAGAACGATCAACCGTCCGATCCCCTTCATTAAAATTGGTTGGTGATCGGTCACCAACCCTATTAACTCTTAGAAAGCCCTCATTTCCTCCAACCCTAGCCGCCGAACACCTTCCTCTTCCTACTCTTTCTGTGAGTTCTGTCTCCTGAGCGATCTGTGAGTTCTTTCTCTCTGAGAGTTCTTCCTCTTGCAAGCTCTCTGTGAGTTCTTTCTGAGCTCTTTTTCCTGTGAATTCTCTTTTGAGTTCTTTACGAGCTCTCTGTGGTGTTCTTCTCAACCAACCATGTCACCCAAGTAAGATCTTCTCTCGTTCTTGTGTGGTTTTTCTTTCCTATTTATTTTATACTTTGTGATTTTGTAACTAACCATCTTGTTTAATACTCGTGTCGTGCCCTTAACCCCAAATCCAACTTCAAATCCTAGTCATTTTGGTATTTTGGTTGTGTGGTTGACCTTCACTGATCCAACCTACCGTGACCTTCACTGATCCAACTTACCGTGACCTTCACTGATCCAACTTTGTGCCGTGACCAAATCTCCAACCTTTAGAAAATCTTCCAAGGGTAAGGCTCCGGCTGAGGAAACCTCAAAGTCCAAGGCTCCTTCATCATCTAGACCTCCCCAATCATCCTCCAGACCCCAACCCTCTACCAGTTCGAGATTTCCCAATGCACATTTCGAACAAACCTTCCGAAACTCTACTTTTAAACTCCTCCCCTGTCGTTCGGTGGACAAGTCATTTGTATATGACCACTGTCCATTAGTAAGACAGATTAT
>JAGFNQ010002006.1:326624-576620 GCA_024364735.1 Boesenbergia rotunda | reverse complement strand
ACAAACTGCCTTCTGTCGATCACCTCAAAACCCTTAGCAGAGATCCGTTCTTGTCACTGCTTGATGCTCTATGGGATGCATCGACACCTGGATTTTGACATCATGTCGAGCATTTACCAGTCCATTATCTACTATAAAGATCCCGGGCATCGTACAGTTTATATGTCTTTTGGTCACATTATTACTGACTGGCTCCAGTCAGTCGGTATTGATGTGTCCAAGGGCAGGACTGTGCCGATGGTTCGGCAAGACTGCAGACTTGGGAGACGCACGTTTTCCAAGTCTGGCATCATTGCCGATGCTCGGGGGATTAGGTGGAAGGATGGGAGGAGTATTGGGGAGCTTCCACGGGTGCCACATGTTCAGGTAGCCACAGATCCAGCTGGATATCATGGTGCGTCCGCAGCTACAGCAGGGGACGACGACGAGGTGGAGCCAGATCTCAGATGGCAGATTGTCGTGCTCGAGCAGACGATGGACCATAGATTTCATATGTGGGAGCTCGAGCAGCAGGCGACCCGGTTTGAGGTTTCTGTGATGCATGCTGAGAAGTGGGAGATGTTTGCAGAGATACGCGCATGGATGGTTGGTCATCCGCCACAGCAGACATTGCCTTGCTTTCAGCCATCCAGCAGCACTGCTCCGGGGAGCTTCCTGCCTATCGATGACACTGCATTCGATCTGATGCAGTCTGATGTTCCCCATGATCCGCCGATCAGGATTGATATCTTGTGTTGTATTTTGACTTACTACTGTTTCATGACTATGTGTGACTGATGACTTTTGGTGTGTTTGCTTGTATTGGTGTTATTCAATGGTAGTCTATGATTTACTCCATTATCATATGATGCATATGAGTGTTTGCCTTGCTATATTTATTTTATATGATTTTCATATGCCTTTCACTTATTACTCCTTGTTTATTTTGGTTTTGGGGAGAAACCCTAGGTTAAGGGAGAGATTTTTAAACTTAATTACCAGTCTACACCCTTTTCGGTGTTTGACAAAGGGGGAGAGAATGGTTAGTTAAGTTTAGGGGTTGTTAACGAATTTAATTATTGTAGAGGGAGGACAATGATTCCCTTGCGATAACGAATTTAATTCAGAACGCGGTCAGAATTCTGACAGCGGATTTGAATTAAAGTTATCAGTTACTGATCGGTCCACAGACCGATCAGAGAGGGCCCTGATCGGTCACCAAACCGATCAGGGAAAGCCCTGAACAATCAGCCTCCTGCCTGATCGGTCCAAAGTGAGAATAGAGGGATCGCGGATGGAACCCTATCGATCACACTGACCGATCACAGATCAGGCATCGGTCACCAAGCCGATCCAGCAGTTTGCCTGCCACAACCCGCAGGAAACACACGCCTGATCGGTCACCTGACCGATCAGGTTGTGCCCTGATCAGTCTGGTGACCGATCAGGTCACTCCCTGACCGATCAGGAGCCATCCTGATCGGTTAGGATGAGGAAAGTCCGATATTTGATCGGTCAGAAGGACCGATCAGGGTTTCTGTGAGAAACCTATTGTCCCTTCTCTGATAGTTTACCAGAACGATCAGAAGCCAAACAGAAACCTTTCTGTTCTCTCCCTGATCAATCACCAGAACGATCAGACTTCACTGGATCGGTCACCAGATCGATCCACAACAGGGAGTTCATGCCAACTCCCTGATTAGTCTCCAGACCGATCCAGCTTCGACCAATTCAACCCTATGTCAAGAGAACGGGCTCCCTAGCCTTCTCTGACTGATTCTGGTCCCCCGGACCAAGACTCCGTGCCTAGCTTCACTCACCGGGACTTCATTCAACCTAGCTTCACTCGCTAGGACCTGGCTTCACTCACTAGGGTTTCGGTCACCTAGCTTCATTCGCTAGGACCCGGCTTCACTCACCGAGATTTCAGGACCCGGTTTCAATTACCGGGGGTTCCTTCACCTGGCTTCACTCACCAGGGTTTCCATCTCCTGGCTTCACTCACTAGGACCCGGCTTCACTCATCGGGGTTTCCTTCACCTGGCTTCACTCACCAGGGTTTCCATCACCTGGCTTCACTAACCTGGACCCGGCTTCACTCACCGGGGTTTTCATCACCTGGTTTCACTTACCAGGACCCGACTTCACTCACTGGGGTTTCTGTAATCCGGCTTCACTCACCGGGAGTCGTGCCCAGTCCCGACGAGGACTTAAACCAGACTCATCTTGTTAACCTAAACTTAAATCGGTGTCAACACCAAAACAACAATCAGGGTCAGACTGCATCAACAATCTCCCCCTTTTTGTTGTTTGACAACCCAATTTTAAGTTTAGGTAATTGAAATCAATTGTAATGAAATTTCACTATCGTAGGAGAATCACAGTCCTCCCACTACAATAGTTATACTCGTATTAATCCTAAACTTAACTAACCACACTCTCCCCCTTTGTCAAACTCCGAAAAGGTTGTAGACTGGTTGTTAAGTTTAAAATACCTCCCCCTCAACCCAGGGTTTTCCCAAAACAAACAGAATATGATTAATTTAAAAGCATATGAAAAGCATATGAAATAATGATAGCAAGACAGATCAATCATATGCATCATATGAAAAGTAACATAGGTAGCAAAATCATGAACTAACAGTCATACATAACATGTCATGGAAGCATAATCGAAATCAGAGTACAACCAAATACAATCAATCCTGAGATAGGGGGATGTCAGACTGCATGGGGTCATATGATGTATCGTCGATGGGTAGGTAACTCCCCGGGGCAGTGCTACTGGAGGGCGCAGATCCAGGAAATGTAGGCCGGTACGGATGACCAGCCGCCCAAGCGCGCCACTCAGCAAACCACGCCTACTGATCAACACGGATCCCAAAGACGTCAGACTCTATCGAGTGTAATCTACGGTCGATAGTCTGCTGACCTGCCTGTAACTGAGAAACCTCAGAGCGGATCTCCTGTCACCAGAGCTCGGGCACATGAAACTCTTGTTGCATAGACTGCTCGAGCTCCGAGATATGCCAGCGTCGAAAGCTCAGCACGGAAGCTCGTTCTCTGGGATCAGACTGAGTCAGAGAAGGCAAGGGAGCCTGTTCTCTGGACTCATGGTCGAAATGATTGGAGCTGGATTAGTCTGCTGTCCGATCAGGGAGTTGGCATGAATTCCTTGATAGTAGATCGATCTGGTGACCGATCCAGGATGTCTGATCGGTTTGGTGACCGATCAGAAACAGATCAAAAACATTCTGTGTGTTCACATAATGTTGGCTGATCGGTCAGGTGACTAATCAGCATAGATGATCAAAACATTCTGTGGAGACTCTGATCGGTCAGTGTGACCGATCAGTTCATGCCTAGACCGATCAGGCAGGAGCCTAATCGGTTAGGCTCTAGCCTGATTGGTCAGCTTGACCGATCAGGCCTTGACCTGATCGGTCAAGTGACCGATCAGGTTGTTGTGTTGGTTGTGGCTAGAAATTCCAGCCACATACTGATCGGTCAGTGAGATCAATTAGTGTCTTGCTGGAAATCATCTGGAATTCACAGTAGGTTTGAGGATCGGTCTGGTGACCAATCCACTCTCTCTCATCTGCCAGTGAGACCGATCAGAAATTTGTTGATCGATCAGAATGAAGTCTGATCAGTCAGGAGGGTGCCTGATCGGTCCGGGTGACCGATCAGCGTCTCAGAACTTTAATTTGAATCACTGTCAGACTTCCTAATTGCTTCTGATTTCTGTTGATTTCCTTCTAATATGTTTTGATTTGTTTCGCTAATCCATCTTATGAGTGTGCAGGTGATACAGAGATGATAATAACCAAGAAGGAGGGTCAATGGCGACTTTTGCTATGACAGATTTGTTTGTTTTCTGTTTGCAGGATTCAATGGCTTTTGGCGGGCTGGCGACTAACCTGAGGCTCAGCCGAAGAGGTCTTCAGTGGACTGAGCGCTCAGTGGATGTAAGTGGGTCAGTTGTGACGAAGCTGTGGATCAGTAGGTGTTGACGCGCCTGGTGACGAGCAGAAGGAAGGCTTAAGAGGAGTCTGGCAAAGCAGAGACAAAAAACTTGGAAAGTTATCGGAAATCAAGCAGACACAACGAGAACGAAGAGCTGAGTGAAGGTTCTTGCGTTAGGGTTGTGTTGTGTTATGCTCTGTGAAGCTTCTTCTTCGTGCTTTCTGTGATTGATCTGTAAGCTTCTTCTCTAAGTCTCTGTGTTTAATTTGATATCTGTTTGAGACTGTCTGTGGAGAGGTTATTCCACCGAGAAGGAGATTTACTTATCCGAATTTATGGGGCTTGATCTGTCGATGATCAAGGGATCGCCCACCTCACGGGCACGCCAAGGAGTAGGGGCAAGTTATCCCCGAACCTTGTAAATCTTTGTGTCATTTCTGTTTGTGTGTTTCTTTCTGTTTGTGTGTTGTTCCACTGCTAATCCAAGTGCATAAAGAATTGCAAGAAGCCAGACTTTTAAGTGGCTGGCTATTCACACTCCCTCTCTAGCCATCCAAGATCCAACAAAGACTTCGTGCTTAGGTGAACTAGGACTTTCTTGTACACTTAGTAAATTCATTAGATCACCACATAAACTTAACTTTGAACCCATTGCCATTAACAAAATTAGGTTCGATATGGTGCTTCCGGCACCAACAATCTCTCCCATTTTGATTTAATGAAACCCGGTTAAAGGTTAAATTAAAATAATATATAAACAAGAGATAAACCATAGTTACGTAATGGAATGAAGCAATTTTCTTTAAGACATGATAAGATTTTGAAAAAAGCTTTTAACTCTCTCTCTTGATTAGTAATCTCCCCCTTATTTTTTAGAACATTTGCAATTTTTGAGAAAAACCTTGAAATATTGCATAAAACTCCCCCTTGATTTGAAATTCTCCCCCTGAAGGTTTTGAAAAAAAACATGCAATTTCGACTTTGAAAGATGTATTAATTTTTTTAAAAAAAATCTAAGTTTGTAAACGTTCATTACTTTGAAAAATAATTCTAAGTATAATTTTCAAAAAGTGTTTTAAAAAAACTTCTGAGTATCATAAAAGAAACTCTAAGTTAATGTGAAAATATTTTTTTTAGAAAACAAAGTTTCTTTGAAAAAGGTAAAAATTTGAGTTTTAACTTTACTTTTTCTACTCTCCTCCTTTGTCATATATCAAAAAATTGTAGTAGATATTCCTTTTGAAAAACTTTGATTAAAGAGAATATTGAATATCAGAGCCTTTGAATTTTGAAAGCCATAAGAAAATTTTGAAAAAAATGTCTGGTGTTAATTTTTAAGAAAGTAAATGATAGAGAATAATTAATAAATTATGAAATAATTGAGCAAGAATTAATGCTAAAGAACAGTTTGTTAAACCAAGTAATAAGATTTGAACCAAGTTGATATTCCTATTGAGTCTAAGCATGATTTATGTCTAAAAAGTAAACCATTAAAAAAACAAAAATAATATGAAAAATAATCAAATCATGATTCCTTGGGTCCCTATCTAACCCAAATTGTTACTTACTGACTATTATAAAATAGTAACTTTCACTATGATTAGTCAAGTAGTCTTATGAAGTTAGACATTCTAAGCTTAATTACTTAACCTGATTCCTGTTCAATTGTATGTATTGCCCCAACTGCTCTTGATGTACTGACTTAAAGCATCTTGAGTCAAGGCATAGACCTAAGCATCTCAACCCAGTCTAAGTTGTTAATCAAAGTATCCAAATGTGTTTGCGAGATGTTGACTTCTAAATCTATAGGAGCATGCAGAGTAAGATTAAGTCCTAAGCTAAGTCCATAATGACATAATCCCTAGTTTTAAAGGGGGTAATTTTTTTAAAAAACTAAGTCAGAAAATAAAAAATAAATCAGTTAAAACAATATGTTTTTAAAACTATGAATTTTTTAAAAGTAGTTAATAATTTTTTGAAAAATGAAAAGAATGACAAGAATCATTTCAAAAATACATAAATGAAAAATAACCCTATTCTACTGAGCACATCCCAAACTACCTTCTTAATGAACTAAACTCAGACTCACGTAGTGGTTTAGTGAAAATATCAGCTAGGTTAGATTTTGATTCTATGTGTGCAAGTATAATTTTGCCCCTAGCTACATGATCCCTGAGAAAGTGGTATTTTACTTCAATATGTTTAGTTCTGGAATGGTAAATGAGATTTTTTTTTGATTAATTGAACTAATATTATCAATGTAGAATTTAGTGTTAGTGTAGGTCCATTGAAAGTCCTTAAGGGTGGATAATGTGTTGCATCATCCATAGTAATTGAGCTACACATTCTCCCAGGACTTTATACTCAGCTTCAGTTGTGGATAATGCAACACAATGTTGCTTTTTACTGCACCAATTAACTAAGCTGTGACCTAACATCTGGTAACTTTCAGTAGTACTTTTTTCTATCTAGTTTGCACCCTGCATAATCTAAGTCAGAGTAGCCAAGTAGGTCAAAATTAGAAGTCCTAGGATACCAAATTCCCACATTTAGGATGCCTTTAATGTACCTAAAGATTCTCTTGATAGCACTTAAGTGAGATTCCTTAGCACAGATTTGGTACCTAACACAAATACCTACTATAAATAAAATGTCAGGTCTGCTAGCAGTTAGGTAAAGTAAGCTGCCTATAGCACTTCTAAAGTGCTTCAAGTCCACTGGTTTTCCTTCTGGGTTACTATCTATTTTAATATTTATTGCCATTGGAGTATTTATGACTTTAGAGTTTTCCATTCTAAATTTTGTAATTAATTCTTTTGCATATTTAAATTGATGAACATAATTTTCATCTTTAGTTTATTTAATTTGAAGTGCTAAGAAAAAGGTTAGTTCACCTGTTTAGGTTGTTGCTATGCAGGAAGAATTAGCTCAATTTGAACATAGTGGAGTCTGGGATTTAGTTTCCTTTATCCAAAGATAAAAAATTTATTGAAACAAAATAAGTATTTAGGAATAAACTAAATAACCATGGTGAAATAGTTAGGAATAAGGCAAGATTAGTAGCGAAGGGGGTTTAACCAAGTAAAGAGACTTGACTATAATGAAACCTATGCCCCAGTAGCTAGGATTGAATCTATTAGAACGATCTTAAGTTATGCAACCCATAAGGGATTCAAACTTTATCAAATGAATATTAAGTCAGCTTTTCTAAATAACCTAATTAAGGAAGATGTTTATGTAAGGCAACCACCTGGCTTTCAGAGTCTAAAACATCTTGACTATATTTAAGAGCTTAAAAAGACATTATATACACTAAAACAAGCTTCTAGAGCCTGGTATGAAATACTAATCAATTACCTAGTTTCTAAAGGATTTAACCAAGGTTGAGTTGACTCAACCTTATTTGTAAAAATCTTAAAATCTGACATTTTGATAGCCCAAGTTTATGTAGATAATATAGTCTTTAGATCTATTAACTCAGACTATTTACAAGAATTTACAAATTTAATTGAACAAGAATTCAAAACGAGCTTAGTAGGTCAACTCATCTTATTTTTAGGCTTGCAAATAAAACAAACAAGTGAAGGAACTTTTATTTATCAACAAAAATATACTAACGAATTATACATAGAAAATTTAGAATGGAAAATACCAAAGAAATTAGAACACCCATGGTCACAAATTAAACTCTAGATAGTGAACCAAATGGTAAACTAGTTGACCTCAAATATTATAGGAGTGACATAGGTAGTTTACTATACCTAACAACAAGCAGATCTAATATTTTATTTATAGTTAGCATTTTTGTTAGATATCAAACATGTGCAAAAGAGTCTCACTTAACCCAGGTTAAATGAATTTTTAGATATCTTAAAAGCACACTCAAATAGGAATGTGGTACCTTAGAACAACTCACTTTGAACTTATTGAATTTTCTAACTCAGATTATGCCAACAGTAATTAAGATAGAAAAAGTACAAGTTGTGGATGTCAACTCCTAGGACCATCACTTATCAGCTAGTTTAGTAGAAAATAACACTCTGTTGCCTTATCTACTACTGAAGCATAATATATAACTTTGGGTGAGTGTATAGCTCAATTATTGTGGATGATGCACACATTAAAGGATTTTAATCTAGATTTTAATAAAGTAAAAATATTCATTGATAATTTAAGCTCTATCAACCTAACAAAGAATCCAGTGTATCATTCAAGAACCAAACATATTGAAATTAAACATCACTTTGTTAAAGACCATATAACTAAAGGTGAAATTGAGCTTAACTATGTTGAATCCAAGTCTAATCTAGTAGATATATTTACTAAACCACTTTCAAACTTGGTTTTTACTTAGTTTCTTTTTCAAAACTTTATTTGTGTTTACAAAATTTAATATATTTCAAAATTTACACTTTGATTTCAAAATTTATATGTATGAAAAGTTGATGTGATGTACCTAGCCTAGGCTTGACCCCTAGAACAATATGAACCTATAGTTCTAGGTAGTTTGCATCTCACAAAGCATATTAGGTTAACTTATTTGTGATTGCAAAAACATAGAATCATATGAGATGCATAAAACTTTGCCTAGACTTCAGAATGCTTATATTAGTATATTATAGCAAGTCTGAGCATTAAATACAAAATTACAGTGATCAAGTTAAGTACATTTGATTAGTAAAATATTAACTTGACCAATCAAGTAAACACTACTATCTTTTGGATAACTAATTAGTAAGTAAGAGTTGGACATGTGATTAAAGACAATACTTTTGATTATCAATTTAAGGGGAAAATCTAAAATAATTTATCATGTTTTTTTTTTGAAACTTTGTTTTGAAATTATCTTTTAAAACTGCTTCTTACAAAAGATTTTGAAAATCCTGTTTGAAAAATCCTTTACAATTACTGTTTTAAAAATTATCATTGCTTTTGAAAATCTTTTGAAAAATTCCTTTTGAAATGACTTAACTAATATTGTTTAAAAGTTATTGAAAAATATTTTCATTGCCTTAAAATGCAGATCCTTAGTGTATTTGAACTCAATGCCACTTTTATTATGTGGATTCATCACTAAGACATTATAGGAAGTTTATCTTATAGTTAACAAGATTCCTAGGTAAGTGTCAAGTTGAGGGGAGTCCTATTCGAAAGTTTAAATATCTACTAACAATTCTTTTGAAAATCTTTTTTAAAAGACCTTAAAAGATCTTAAAGTTATTACTTTTCCAAGGATGCTTTCGAAATGAAAAAGTTTTTGGAAATACTTTACAATTAGAAAATATTTCTTTCCTCAAAAATGATTTAGTGATTTGAGAATATCTTTTCAAAATTGCTTAATCTTTCTCTCCTTAAATCTATTTTCAAATATATATATATATCTTTCATTCAAAGTCTTAAATTTTTTGAAAAGTTATTTTTTTATAAATTTATTTTCTCTCCCCTAGAATATAAATCAAATGAACTATTCTTTTACTTAGTCTCTATCTTTAGATTTTGGTTGAAAAAGAATACTTAATTTGTAATTTTAAAATTTTGGTGAAATTTTAATTGAATTTTTTTAGAAATCATCTTACTATAATATTTATTTTGCTTTAGAATTATTCTATGTTTGAATGTTAGGATTTTAAAACTATGTTTTTTATAGCATTCTGATATGCATCCCCTTATTGTCCGTATTTAGTCTCTTCGGTTGTGTTATTACTTTCCTAGATCATGATTGTACAATCACTTATTTCTTTTGATGAATGCCAAAGGGGTTGGGGTTAAGGGTTAAAGACTAGAATTGAAAAACTAATCTTGATTTTAGAACATAGCATTGCATTTTTTTGCCTATACTATTATGATGGTTGTTTTTTTAACTTTAACCCAAGTTATCATTGCATCAAAAAGGGGGAGATTGTTATTGAAATTTGTACTAACGGTCAAACTCGTATTTTGATGAATGACAAATAGGTTAAAATTAGGTTAGTTATTTTCTAAACTTGTTACCGAGTGTACAAGATTGAAAGGCTTAGAACTTGACACCAAGCTAAAGTCTAGGGTGGTTGAGTCCTGGAAGAAAGTCCAGTTGGATCTGCGGGGACCGACAACTAGTTGAGGCCCAAGTTGGTGGAGACTAGGCATGAAGTCCAGCTGTGTCTATGGGACCTGACAGTTGGTCGAAGACCTGGTGAGTTAAGAAGCAAAGTAGATTTACACAAGATAAGTGAGGTAAGTCACTGGAGGAGTGAATTTCAGTGAGGACGAGTCTTGGTAAGGGACTTTAGGCGCGGTCTAGCTTAGAACCATTTCGGAGCTCTAAGTTGAGACCTTGACTAGATCTTGGTTTTGAGAAGATAGAGTCTATTTAATACTAAATTTATTTACTCCTAATTACACTTGTGTTAACCTTGTTTTGTAGGGAGTTTGTTGTTTTGGACTAACATGATTTTGCAAGGGTGTTTTTGTAAAATTTATCCTAGGATGAACAGTGTCTGAAGTGCCTTAGTTGGGATTAGAGGTGCCTCGAGTGGTTGAGGGTGCCTCCGTGCAATCTTCGCTGAAGATGAGATTTCAATAAACTAAGACACCTCAGGTTGGATCCAAATCGCCTCAATTGGGAATTAAGGAATCTCGAAGTGAATCTAAGGCGCCTTCTAGAGGATAAGTGGCAAAGATGCAGGCTTTGGATTGGCATCAAATTTACCTGATCTGAAGTGCCTCAGATACCCTTTATAAGGGTGTCTTGTGGAGAACTTCAGGATATCAATTATATTAATTCTTTCTACCTCATTTGCGCTCCTATGCTTGTTCTACTTCAACATCTTCTTGTTGTGGCCCTGCTATGACTCGTCTATGTCCGACCACTACTGGAAGATCAATGCTAACACACGAGCTGATCAAGATCATACTGCAGTGTTAGGTAACAAACTTTAGTTCAATTATTTTGTACTTAAATTGCTCTAAGTAGGAAGTGTAGGGTTGTTATACTTCCTACTCTCATTATACTCGATCCCTCTACTGAGAGTTTACTAGTAGAGGCTATTAGTGGATTGTCCGTCGGAAAGGCCCAAGGGCTCCAAAGCAAGTAAAACCCCTTGGTGTTTTTCTTGTATTTGTATTTTCATTTGTTTCTTTAATTTCTGCTGCGCTCATATTTTTATAAATTCGAAAAAGCGACATTTTTAAAAATCACACGATTCACCTCTCCCCCTACCCATTAAGTAAACTATAATATGAATGTCAGAGTGGCTTGCTGGGTTCTATTTTTGGTGTCATTCTAATACTTTGTTAAAGTACGTTTCCGATTCCCCATCCTATTCCTCGACGATCTCCAGAGATCACGCACGTTGAATTATTCATTGACTGATGGTTTGACCATCCACAGTATTAGTCAGAACATGTATCAATTAGTCTTATGATAAAAAAACACTAATTAAGGATAAAGATATTTCCCATTATAAATCTCTAACTATCATTGAGACCTCGATCGATCGAGATACGGTAATTTACCAAAGGGCGTACACAACAATCGGTAATTACCAACGGGCGCACCAGAGTTTTATTTTCACCAAAGGGCGCACTCATTATAGTGAACTTCCTCTTATACCCCTCATGTTATCTATTGCTTTTCACTTTCTCTCTCAGTAATAAATTCTGAGACGTCAGCACATGCAACGTGATTTAATTACTGACTTTTATTTTAAAATAATATCTAATGGAATCGGCGCTAAATTAAAAAACGTAAGGTAAAAATTAAAAAAATATTTCACTTTAAAAATTTCTCATCCAACGTGATTTAAAAATATAAATAAATAATTTTTATTTTTATTAATAGAAATTAATATATTAAATAATATTTAATAAATATATTAATGTATAAAAAGTTTTTGGAAACAAACGGTTGGATTTAAAAATATAAATAAATGATTTTATATTTGATTAATAGAAATTAATATATTAAATAATATTTAATAAATATATTAATGTATACATATTTTTTGAAAAAACTGACCGTGGTAGCTTTCAGGCCCACGCTGGGCCTGAAATATTTTTATTTCAGGCCTAGCGTGGGCCTGAAATTTTTTATTTCAGGCCCACGTTGGGCCTGAAATCTTTTGATTCAGGCCCGACGTGAACTCAAATTTTTTTTCTATTTAAAAAATATATTAATATATAAAAAACCTATCAAAATACTTAATTTAAGATTCAAACGCAGGGCCTGAAGTCATCCCAGGAGGGTTTGAAGTCAAATAACATCAGATCCTATAAATAATTAATTTAATAAAAAATAATTAAATATAAAAAATATTTTTAAAATTAAAAATTTTTAGTGAGGGCCTGAAGTCATCAGTGACTTCAGGCCCTCTATCTAAAAAATTTTCCCTTAGGCCTGAAGTCATCCGACTTCAGGCCTAAGGAGGGCCTGAAGTCTGATGACTTCAGGCCCAAGGAGGGCTTGAAGTCTGATAACTTCAGGCCCTCCAACATTAGATATATAAAAATAATTAAAAAAAATTCTAAAAAAAGGTATAATATATAATTACATAATAATAAAATGTTATAGGAGTGGTTTAGGTATATCAGTGAGTTTTGAGCAAAACTCACTAATGGACCTATCATATTTGGAATTCTGAAAACTCTATTTCAGTAGACAGGGTTGAGCTAGGAGATGAGATTTTGGGTGTCGAAACCTCTAATCTTGCCGTATCACCAATGCTATAGTAGTGGTTTAGGTATATCAGTGAGTTTTGAGCAAAACTCACTGATGGACCTACCATATTTGGAATTCTGAAAACTCTATATAAATAGACAGGGTTGAGCTAGGAGATGAGATTTTGGGTACCGAAACCTCTAATCGTGCTGTATCACCAATGCTATAGGAGTGGTTTAGGTATATCAGTGAGTTTTGAGCAAAACTCACTGATGGACTTACCATATTTGGAATTCTGAAAACTCATTATCAGTAGACAGGGTTGAGCTAGGAGATGAGATTTTGGGTGTCGAAACCTCTAATCTTGCTGTATCACCAATGCTATAGGAGTGGTTTAGGTATATCAGTGAGTTTTGAGCAAAACTCACTGATGGACCTACCATATTTGGAATTCTGAAAACTCTATATCAGTAGACAGGGTTGAGCTAGGAGATGAGATTTTGGGTGCCGAAACCTCTAATCTTGCTGTATCACCAATGCTATATAGTGGTTTAGGTATATCAGTGAGTTTTGAGCAAAACTCACTGATGGACCTACCATATTTGGAATTCTGAAAACTCTATATCAATAGACAGGGTTGAGCTAGGAGATGAGATTTTGGGTGCCGAAACCTCTAATCTTGCTGTATCACCAATGCTATAGGAGTGGTTTAAGTATATCAGTGAGTTTTGAGCAAAACTCACTGATGGACTTACCATATTTGGAATTCTGAAAACTCATTATCAGTAGACAGGGTTGAGCTAGGAGATGAGATTTTGGGTGCTGAAACCTCTAATCTTGCTGTATCACCAATGCTATAGGAGTAGCTTAGGTATATCAGTGAGTTTTGAGCAAAACTCACTGATGGACTTACCATATTTGGAATTCTGAAAACTCTATATCAGTAGACAGGGTTGAGCTAGGAGATGAGATTTTGGGTGTCGAAACCTCTAATCTTGCTGTATCACCAATGCTATAGGAGTGGTTTAGGTATATCAGTGAGTTTTGAGCAAAACTCACTGATGGAACTACCATATTTGGAATTCTGAAAACTCTATATCAGTAGACAGGGTTGAGCTTGGAGATGAGATTTTGGGTGTCGAAACCTCTAATCTTGCTGTATCACCAATGCTATAGGAGTGGTTTAGGTATATCAGTGAGTTTTGAGCAAAACTCATTGATGGACTTACCATATTTGGAATTCGGAAAACTCTATATCAGTAGACAGGGTTGAGCTAGGAGATGAGATTTTGGGTGCCGAAACCTCTAATCTTGCTGTATCACCAATGCTATAGGAGTGGTTTAGGTATATCAGTGAGTTTTGAGCAAAACTCACTGATGGACCTACCATATTTGGAATTCTGAAAACTCTATATCAGTAGACAGGGTTGAGCTAGGAGATGAGATTTTGGGTGCCGAAACCTCTAATCATGCTGTATCACCAATGCTATAGGAGTGGTTTAGGTATATCAGTGAGTTTTGAGCAAAACTCACTGATGGACTTACCATATTTGAAATTCTGAAAACTCATTATCAGTAGACAGGGTTGAGATAGGAGATGAGATTTTGGGTGCCGAAACCTCTAATCTTGCTGTATCACCAATGCTATATCAGTGGTTTAGGTATATCAGTGAGTTTTGAGCAAAACTCACTGATATACCTAAACCACTCCAATAGCATTGGTGATACAGCAATATTAGAGGTTTCGGCACCCAATATCTCATCTCCTAGCTCAACCCTGTCTACTGATAATGAGTTTTCAGAATTCCAAATATGGTAAGTCCATCAGTGAGTTTTGCTCAAAACTCACTGATATACCTAAACCACTCCTATAGCATTGGTGATACAGCAAGATTAGAGGTTTCGGCACCCAAAATCTTATCTCCTAGCTCAACCCTGTCTATTGATATAGAGTTTTCAGAATTTCAAATATGGTTGGTCCATCAGTGAGTTTTGCTCAAAACTCACTGATATACCTAAACCACTCCTATAGCATTGGTGATACAGCAAGATTAGAGGTTTCGGCACCCAAAATCTCATCTCCTAGCTCAACCCTGTCTACTGATAATGAATTTTCAGAATTTCAAATATGGTAAGTCCATCAGTGAGTTTTGCTCAAAACTCACTGATATACCTAAACCACTCCTATAGCATTGGTGATACAGCATGATTAGAGGTTTCGGCACCCAAAATCTCATCTCCTAGCTCAACCCTGTCTACTGATATAGATTTTTCAGAATTCCAAATATGGTAGGTCCATCAGTGAGTTTTGCTCAAAACTCACTGATATACCTAAATCACTCCTATAGCATTGGTGATATAGCAAGATTAGAGGTTTCGACACCCAAAATCTCATCTCCTAGCTCAACCCTGTCTACTGATAATGAGTTTTCAGAATTCCCAATATGGTAAGTCCATCAGTGAGTTTTGCTCAAAACTCACTGATATACCTAAACCACTCCTATAGCATTGGTGATACAGCAAGATTAGAGGTTTCGGCACCCAAAATCTCATCTCCTAGCTTAACCCTGTCTATTGATATAGAGTTTTCAGAATTCCAAATATGGTAGGTCCATCAGTGAGTTTTGCTCAAAACTCACTGATATACCTAAACCACTACTATAGCATTGGTGATACGGCAAGATTAGAGGTTTCGGCACCCAAAATCTCATCTCCTAGCTCAACCCTGTCTTCTGAAATAGAGTTTTCAGAATTCCAAATATGATAGGTCCATTATTGAGTTTTGCTCAAAACTCACTGATATACCTAAACCACTCCTATAACATTTTATTATTATGTAATTATATATTATACCTTTTTTTTAAAAAAGTTTTTATTATTTTTATATATCTAATGTTGGAGGGCCTGAAGTCATCAGACTTCAGGCCCTCCTTGGGCCTGAAGTCATCAGACTTCAGGCCCTCCTTAGGCCTGAAGTCGGATGACTTCAGGCCTAAGGGAAAATTTTTTTAGATAGAGGGCCTGAAGTCACTGATGACTTCAGGCCCTCACTAAAAATTTTTTAATTTTAAAAATATTTTTTATATTTAATTATTATTTATTAAATTAATTATTTATAGGATATGAAGTTATTTGACTTCAAACCCTCCTGGGATGACTTCAGGCCCTGCGTTTGAATCTAAAATTAAGTGTTTTGATAGGTTTTTTATATATTAATATATTTTTTAAATAGAAAAAAAATTTGAGTTCACGTCGGGCCTGAATCAAAAGATTTCATGCCCAACGTGGGCCTAAAATAAAAAATTTCAGGCCCACGCTGGGCCTGAAATAAAAATATTTCAGGTCCAGCGTGGGCCTGAAAGCTACCACGGTCAGTTTTTTCAAAAAATATGTATACATTAATATATTTATTAAATATTATTTAATATATTAATTTCTAATAATCAAATATAAAATCATTTATTTATATTTTTAAATCCAACAATTTGTTTTCAAAAACTTTTTATACATTAATATATTTATTAAATATTATTTAATATATTAATTTCTATTAATAAAAATAAAAATTATTTATTTATATTTTTAAATCACGTTGTATGAGAAATTTTTAAAGTGAAATATTTTTTTAATTTTTACCTTACGTTTTTTAATTTAGCGCCGATTCCATTAGATATTATTTTAAAATAAAAGTCAGTAATTAAATCATGTTGCATGTGCTGACGTCTCAGAATTTATTACTGAGAGAGAAAGAGAAAAATAATAGATAACATGAGGGGTATAAGAGGAAGTTCACTATAATGAGTGTGCCCTTTGGTGAAAATAAAATCATGGTGCGCCCGTTGGTAATTACCGATTGTTGCGTATGCCCTTTGGTAAATTGCCGATCGAGATATGAGTACTCAGGCATGGGGGGACATAGCATGATGCCGTAGTTAGCTTAGGATTGGACTACGTAGATCATCGTGCCAATTAACCTAGGTGCCTATGATATCAATCATTACTATTATTGTCTCAATCATTCATTCTTACATGACAAGTTCTGAAGATAAGTTCAAATAATACAACATCAATGAGTAATTAGTAGACATGGATGTTGTTAACTATAACGCGCATCACACACTCTGAATGTTGTTAACATCAGTACGCACCACATGTCATGAATGATAGTAATCGTAATGCACACACCACGTTGTAAATTGAGTTAATTGTAGCATGCTTGTACACACTGTCAATGTCTTATGACTTTTAACGATGTGTGCTACAGATAAAATAATAGCACAGTGACAAGTCAAAATTGTGGTAGTTAGAATAAAACGTGATATCATTCATCTCAAATGATCCAATATCGCCAGCCCCCATAAGATATAAGCAGATAAATCATGAAGTATTTTTGTCTTAACACAGTAGCTCTTTGCATAGGAAGGTCAAACACCAATAAGACATTTTGTATCCTTTAAAATTTAATCACAAAATCTATTACAGTAAATACAATACAAATACTAACTATGTTAACCATTGAGGTTAATTTTGTGATAGTGATTCTTAATTCACAAGATAATTAATTTCTTAAGATAAGTTCAAATAATACAACACCGTAATTAGTAGACGTGGAGAATTTAAAAATGTGATGCAAATTATATTCGATCGGTGATTTAAACTAGGGTTAGAATTGAACAAAATATTCGATTTGGTGTTCGAATGATTGAGAATTTATTTATATTTGTTTAGTATACATAAGATAATAAATAAAAAATAAATAATTTGTTAAACTAAATAAATAAATTTGAATACCTATATTAATTAATGTTTTCAATGTAATTTCTATAAATTCACTTTTGCAATTTCCTGAATTTATCAAAATATTTAATTTCACCCCGAAGCCAATCAGCCTTTTGCAGTCCAAATATTTCTCTTTGTAATCAATCCACTTTAATTAATTAAAACGAAAAATTCAAAACAATGGCCCGGACCTAGGAGAAATCCTTAAAGATGATAGCAGGTTTTGGCCCAGCCCAAACACACTCATTATTGGATTCAATATTAAAACCTTTTTATTAAGGTAATTTACTGGCTAATAAATTAAATTCAGAATTATTTAATTTTTTAATATTATAATTAAATCATCACAATAAAATTTAATTTTATACTAGATTCGCTTACCAACTTAAATTATTTATAAAAAATAATTAACTTCCTTTTTACAATATCTTATCGCATCGGCTTTAATTAATATACTACTCTTTTGCAAAACACACTTATAGCAATTAAATTTTTAATGACCTATGAGTGTCATGTCAAGAGTTGTGGTGTTTTTTAGATTTATTTGGTATGCGAAGGAATCGATTATTTTAGGATTAATCGAGTTATAAAATTTAGATAACTTGTTATTTTGGTTTTTGTTTTTTTACAATGGCATTGAATGCATGCCTTGCTTGTTAAAAGAAAAAGGGTAATGCTAAATGGCTAGAATCTAGCCGGCTAGAATTTGTCCTTCTTAAGTTCTTTTTTAATTTTTAAATTATTATTAAAAATATTTAAAATTAATTTATATTATAGTAAATGCTGCAGCAAATGGCCAAGAGAAAATTAAAAATTAAAAAAAAGGCTGCCGTTACTTTTATTTAGTTCTTTTAGAGATTAAATAGCCTTATCAGTAAATATTTATTAATTATATACATCTTACTAAATCTAACAAATAATATTATAAATTATTATCTCTTAGATATTTCATATTTATCATTACCAATTATATTCTTTTCATATATGTTCTACAAACCATCCAAACACCATAATATATATATATAATACCAATAATCGGCAATTTACCAAAGGGCGTATCATGGTTTATTATTTATCAAAGGGTGCACCACCTTAAGTGAACTTCCTAATATACCCCTCCCGCTACACAATACCTTTTTCGATCACAATTTCGAGACATCCGAACCACTTTTACATTAAAATACGAATTTATGGTTCGGATGGCCAGGTAGTGAAAATATTGGTCATTCTCTCTCAGCGCTAAATGATATTGTCGAAGGAGGAGGAGATTTTGCATGTCCTAGTTGTGCTTTAGTCGCGAGCTCATCCCTCGAATCCCTCCGCCCAACCAAAACCTAGGCAAGTATCGAATGTGTTAGTGTGTGATCCTGAGGCGGCTTTAAGTGTTAACGTTGAAGTCCAGACTGCTCGGCACTTTCAAAGGAGGATTTAGGATTTCTGCAGGGTTGATTTTTATGAAAATGGCATGAAGAAGGTCTGTGGGTGGTTCATCATCTTCTTCATTGGCATTAAGCACCAAGGTATGTTAGCGATAGACTTATGTAAGAACAACATAGTTTCTGAAAATGTTTAAGTTATTTTTGCTGAATAAATTTGTAATGTATAAAAATTGTAGGGTTCAGATGAGTTTGGGAAAAAATTACATTGGTGCAGTGGTTTATGTTGGATCGAGAAAACCGATAGAGGGGGGGTGAATATCGGAAATCGTTCGGATTTTAAGTAAGACTAAGTACGCAGCGGAAATAAAATAAACAGCACACAGACACAATCGATTTACTTGGTTCGGAGCCTATGTCGACTCCTACTCCAAGGTCCACGGTCGTTGACCGTTTACTTTGGGCAATTCTATATAGGCGCAAACAGTTTACAATAGTTTGATTGAAAAGAAATAAGTGCAGTAAACAAAACACGCTCTTCTTTACCGACGTCCGAAGTAGATTGAATTTCTCGGAGCAGCAGGACGTCGTCGGCTCGTGTTGGAAGGTTTCCGGAGCAAGTCGCGAGAGCAGAAGAGTTTTGAGGCGTTGAATGGAAGTGTTGTATTGAAGCCTTGGTCGAAGGTCCCTTATATAGGGCCTGGGGGCGCCCGGGATGTCGGGGGCGCCCCCCACGTGGCCTTCGATCCGCCAAAGTCTCGGTCGCGTCTGATCCTCTGGATCCGCTTTGACCGGGGCGCCCGCAGCGCTCGGGGCGCCCGGATTGACCGGGTTAAACTCTATCCTTTGGCTTCGCTTGGCTTCGAGGGGTTCGGGTTCGATGTATGTGCATGGGGGCACCCGCAGCGCAGGGGGCGCCCGAGAGCAGCGGGGGCGTCCGGGAGCACGGGGGCGCCCTGCCCAGTATGTATTCGAACCATTTTTCTTGTTACTTGTTTTGTATGGCCCTTGGGGGCGCCCGGGACGCTCTGGGCGCCCTACTCAGCTACTGCCTCTCTCCTTTGAGGCTTTCTGAGCTGCAGACACACGTTCCTTCGGTCTTGCATCCAGGGTTAGTCCAAAACACAATAACATAATAATTTATTAGATTTATACAGCCTTAGCTATCTTGGTTCTGACTTTGGTCTCCAAAATGGAGCCCTAGGTCAAACCGACGCCTACTGTTCCCTCGACGGGGAACGCGTCCTCACCTACTCCTCTCGGGAGAATTCACCTGATGCCAACCGTTCCTCTGGTTGGACTTTTGTCTGACGGTCCTTTGTCAGGTCTTGGATGCCGAGCTGCCCTTCACTCAGTGCCTAGCATTCCTTCGCTAGGGCTTCAATCCCAGCCCTTCGCTAGGACTTGGTTTCCTGGCAGCCCTTCGCCAGGTGCCTAGCAGCCCTTCGCTAGGACTTGGTTTCCTGGCAGCCCTTCGCCAGGTGCCTAGCAGCCCTTCGCTAAGACTTTGTCTCTGCACACTTAAGTAACAACATTAGATCACAAATAACACTTAACTTTGAATCTTTTGCCAATATCAAAACAAGGTTCGATATGGTGCTTCCTGCACCAACAGTTTAGGCCACTTTAATCATTTTGTTGAAGCATTTGAAATTTTAAATGAGCGACACATTGTGAAGATCAAATAGTCACCCTTCAGTTTTTTCTTGGACATACAAGAATTGCAGCATATACGGGAAATTTTGGTTAATATATTTGAAAGTTGGGATTCAACCTCGGAAGTTTTTAAATTCTCAGGTAATAGTTTTAATTATGAATTGCAAACAATATCTATAGTAAGATAAAACTTAGATAAAGATGACCTTAATTAATTTATATTTGATCAATTTAAATGAGTGAATTTCAGGTGAAATTCACTTAAGGTCCTCGGTAGGCCTGAAATAAAAGCATTTCAGGCCTACCGAGGGCCTGAAGTAATTTTACTTCAGGTCCTCGGTAGGCTTGAAATGATTTTATTTCAGGCCTACCGAGGGCCTGATGTTGTTTGACTTCAGGCCCTCGGTAGGCCTGAAATAAAATTATTTCAGGCCCTCGGTAGGCCTGAAATAAAATTATTTTAGGCGCACCGTGGGCCTGAAATTAAAAATTTCAGGCCCAACGGGGCCTGAAATATTTCTTTTCAGGCCCAACGTGGGCATGAAATGAATCATTTCAGTCCCATCGTGGGCCTGAAATGATTCATTTAAGGGCCAAAGTGAAGTGAAATAAGTTGAATCCTATATTGTTGATGATAACTAAATATTTTAATTGTTTCAGGTGTAGCGGTTGCGTTCACCAGACGAGATGTTGCTTTGTTACTGGGTATGGTGGACCGTGGAGTTTCGGTCCCTATTAATTCTACTAAAGCATTGGGTGACCTCTTTCGTACTTACTTCTCAAAAGAAAAACAACCTACCAGAACACGAATTGAGGGCTTACTTAAACATTATTCTAAAAGTGTTGAATCAGAGGATGATGTGTTATTAGTTTGTAAATTTTATATTTTGTATATATTTGTTTGTGTTTTATTTTCGTCTAGTACATATAAGGTCCCTCTAGGTCTTGTAGATATAGTAGATGATTATGACAATCTTGGTAGATTCAACTGGGTGGAAGCTATCCATAAAATTTTGTCTCCACAATTACCTAAGATTGGGGAATCAACTCAGGGAAACCAGAGGACCACCAACCTCCCATACTTAAAGGGTTTTGCTGGGCATTTGGCTGTGAGTAGAATTTTCTTGGCAAAATTTATAATAATTTGCTGTCATTAATATAATTGTCTGGAAAACTTTGTGTAGGGATGGTTTTTGGACCATGTACCCATTCAAAAATCATATAATGCTGAAGGACCCCGAATAAATAAGTGGAGGAATATTCCTTCGCATATTAGTAGGGTCAGGGACTTTGTCAACCAAATCAGATTAGAAGAGGTAAATATTCTAAACTGTGATCTATGTTAGTTTGATATAGAGGCAGTAAAATTTGTGGACTTAGTTATTGACAGGTGATCGTTGAAATAATTCCTAACCTACATGAAAATACATTGTTTGAGAACCTTGAGATTGGTGATGACATTCCACGGGCAATGGAGACATCAAAAGGACATAACACAGATGATGTAAGGCCATGTGGGGAATGCATTCTTAAAGACACCCTAATCAAGGAGCTAATAGAGGAGAATATATTTGAATGAAAGGGTTAAGGAATTAATTTCAATTATTGAAAAAAAGGGGGTGGAGGGTTAAGAAAGCTATCCTGTAGTTGTTCCTCTTTCTGATCCAGTATCTTGTAAAACAAGGAGAGGACGTGACCGAAGTCGGTATGATTACAGATATACTCCAATTGAAAGTCCAGTATGACACCAGCTATTAGATAAGGGGAAGCGGAGAAAGCAAGAAATATCAAATGTCATGGAGAAGGGAAAAAGGATACTTTGTGAGGAGGATATGGATGAAGCAAGAGAAACAATTACTGTAATGGAAGTCATGTCTGAAGAAGATATAGAGGAGGAAAAAAAAGGACCTCTGAACTATACCAAATGAGGCAACAAGGCATTGATGTATGTGAGTTATTTTCATATAAATTACGTTAAATTTATTGAATTTGGTCATTTATTAGTTTGGTCTAAATTTTATGGATGTAGTTTGTGAAGAAGCATTTTATGAAGTTGAAGAAGAAAAATCAAGATAAAGAAGTGGCCTACCTGATAAATAAATTGAAGAACCTAAAGTAAGATATGAAACATAGTTTAGTTAATAGATTTGGGCCTTTAATATATAATCTTATCAATTAACTTGGCAAGTTGGCTAACGAATTTATCTGGGAGGATGCACCCTTTGCTTTGAATTTGCATTCATTCTTACAAATCCTCAATGGAGACGATTTTACAAAAGGCGAGGTGATTGATGCCTTCTGTAAAATTATATTTAGGGGAGCATCCACATATGGTAGGTCATACAACAAGTCAATTTTTTGTTCAACCTTCTTCACAGTAAGTGATGTAAATTAGTATCAATTAATAGATTGTAGAAGCAATAAAATTATTCAGTGGTTATTAATAATTTTGATTATGCAAATTTGTAGGATTCAATAAGATCGTCAAGAAAGTTTTCCCTGCAACAAGTGATGAAGACTGATATGATAGAACAAGGGTTTAGATATATTTTAATACCTTTGTGCAGTGATAATACACACTTTCACTTGTTGGCGGTGGATACAGAAGCAATGACTTTCAATCATTTAAATTCTCTTGCTAGTGGCCGTAAATATAAACATGATTTTGACTCAGCGGTGAGCAACCTACCTATATTCATATATATGTTCATCATTTGCTCAAAAGTGTCATTGAAAATCATGATCTATTTTACAGGTAACAGAACTTAAACAATATACTCGCAAGGAACTTACGGCTATTCATACATATCTTCAAAGTTATCATCCCTTGGACAAATGGCCCTCCGTCAGACAAAAATGTCCCCAACAAGAACATAGGTATGTAACTGAGGAAGAGTTTAAAAAATTCAAAATCATGAAAGTATTTTATTACCCTACTTATTGATATCAGAAATACTATTTGTTATTTTCAGCGTGGATTGTGCCTTATTTGTTATGCAATACGTCCGATGTCTCCTATACGATGAGAAGATGGATTTCAAACAAGGAGATATGATGAAAATGAGATTTGATCTGACAGTAAATATTATGAGAGACATGTATTGTAAAACATGAGGATGTCAAGCAGTTGAAGTAATGTTGTATGACGAAAAGCCTTTCATGGTGATTTTGCTCCATTTGTATAGAAATTGTGTAATTTGTATGAATATCATTTTTTGTCCAAAAAATAAAACAATTGTGTGATGTTGATTCAAATCGAGTTGCTGCAATGTAGGTTACCAACTGATACGGTCAGAAAACATAACTCATAATGTTGGGCACTAAGTTTGCTCACCAGAAATCTTCATCAGTGGGTTTCTGAAGCTCTATCAGTGGATTACTAAAATCTTCTTTACAACACTCCTACTGCAACGTAATTTGAAAATATGACTTAACGGTCTCGAAGGAATTAAAATTTGCTTTGCATTCTGTATTTACTTAGTAAGATGGATTATGTCTACCATAAAATTAAAAAAATTGTTTCAAATTATAAAAAATAGTAATAATGTTTTGATAAAATATAATAAATAATTAAATTAGAGGGTTTGGAGTTTATCTTGTAGATAAATATAGAATATATTATTGTATAAATCATTATTGTATTTAATGGCCACGTTGGGCCTGAAATAAAATAATTTAAGGTGTATTTCAAGCCCAAGGTGGGCCTGAAATAAATTAATTTCAGGCCCACGATGGGCCTGAAATCAAATGATTTCAGCCCCACACTGGGCCTGAAATCAAATGATTTCAGCCCCACGCTGGGCATGAAAACAAATGATTTCAGGCTGAAATAAATTGATTTCAGACCCACCGTGGGCCTGAAATAAAATGAATTCAGGCCCAAAGTGGGCCTGAATAGCTTCAATTCAAGCCCAACATGGGCCTGAACTAAATTTATTTCCGGCCCAAGGTGGAACTAATTGGTTAGACAACAAGATTTGAGGTTTGGGCACCCAAAAGGTCATCTCTTAGCTAAATCCTGTCTCTTGATATAGGGTTTTCAGAATTCCAGATATGTGAGGTCCATCAGTGAGTTTTGCTCAAAACTCATTAATATACCAAAACCACTCCTATAGCATTGGTTAGATAGCAAGATTAGAGGTTTGGGCACCCAAAAGCTCATCTCCTAGCTCAACCCTGTCTACTGATATAGGGTTTTCAGAATTCCAGATATGGGAGGTCCATCAGTGAGTTTTGCTCAAAACTCACTGATATACCAAAAACACTCCTATAACATTGGTTAGACAGCAAGATTAGAGGTTTGGGCACCCAAAAGGTCATCTCCTAGCTCAACCCTATCTACTGATATAGGGTTTTCAGAATTCCAGATATGAGAGGTCCATCAGTGAGTTTTGCTCAAAACTCACTGATATACCAAAACCACTCCTATAGCATTGGTTAGACAGTAAGATTAAAGGTTTAGGCACTCAAAAGGTCATCTCCTAGCTCAACCCTGTCTACTAATATAGGGTTTTAAGAATTCCAGATATGGGAGGTCCATCAGTGAGTTTTGCTCAAAACTCACTGATATACCAAAACCACTCCTATAGCATTGGTTAGACAGCAAGATTTGAGGTTTGACAACCCAAAATCCCATCTGCTACCTCAACCCTCTCTACTGATATAGGGTTTTCAGAATTCCTGATATGGGAGGTCCATCAGTGAGTTTTGCTCAAAACTCACAGATAGACCAAAACCACTCCTATAGCATTGGTTAGACAGCAAGATTAGAGGTTTGGGCACCCAAAATCTCATCTCCTAGATGAAATCAATCTCTTGATATAGGGTTTTCAGAATTCCAGATATGGGAGGTCCATCAGAGAGTTTTGCTCAAAACTCACTGATCGACCAAAACCACTCCTATAACATTGGTTAGATAACAAGATTTGAGGTTTGGGCACCCAAAATGTCATCTCCTAGCTCAAATCAATCTCCTGATATAGGGTTTTCAGAATTCCAGATATGGGAGGTCCATCAGTGAGTTTTGCTCAAAACTCACTGATATACCAAAATCACTCATATAACATTGGTTAGACAGCAAGATTAGAGGTTTGGGTACCCAAAATCTCGTCTCCTAGCTCAAATCAATCTCCTGATATAGGGTTTTCAGAATTCCATATATGGGAGATCCATCAGTGAGTTTTGCTCAAAACTCACTGATAGACCAAAACCACTCCTATAGAATTGGTTAGACAGGAAGATTAGAGGTTTGGGCAGCCAAAATCTCGTCTCCTAGCTCAAATCAATCTCCTGATATAAGGTTTTCAGAATTCCAGATATGGGAGGTCCATCAGTGAGATTTACTCAAAACTCACTGATAGACCAAAACCACTCCTATAGCATTGGTTAGACAGCAAGATTAGAGGTTTGGGCACCCAAAATCTCATCTTCTAGTTTAAATCTATCTCCTGATATAGGGTTTTCAGAATTCTAGATATGGGAAGTCCATTAGTGAGTTTTGCTCAAAACTCACTGTTAGACCAAAACCACTCCTATAGCATTAGTTAGACAACAAGATTAGAGGTTTGGGCACCTAAAATCTCATCTCCTAGCTCAAATCAATCTCCTGATATAGGGTTTTCAGAATTCCAGATATGGAAGGTCCGTCAGTGTGTTTTGCTCAAAACTCATTGATATACCAAAACCACTCCTATAGCATTGGTTAGACAGCAAAATTAGATGTTTGGGCACCCAAAATGTCATCTCCTAGCTCAAATCAATCTCCTGATATAGGGTTTTCAGAATTCCAGATATGGGAGGTCCATCAGTGTGTTTTGTTCAAAACTCACTTATATACCAAAACCACTCCTATAGCATTGGTTAGACAGCAAGATTCGAGGTTTGGGCACCCAAAAGGTCATCTCCTAGCTCAACCCTGTCTACTGATATAGGATTTTCAGAATTCCAGATATGGGAGGTCCATCAGTGAGTTTGCTCAAAACTCACTGATATACCAAAACCACTCCTATAGCATTGGTTAGACAGCAAGATTTGAGGTTTGGCCACCCTAAATCCCATCTCCTACCTCAACCCTCTCTACTGATATAGGGTTTTCAAAATTCCAGATATGGGAGGTCTATCAGTGTGTTTTGCTCAAAACTCCCTGATAGACCAAAATCACTCATATATCATTGGTTAGACAGCAAGATTAGAGGTTTGGGCACCCAAAATCTCATCTATAGCTCAAATCAATCTCCTAATATAGGGTTTTCAGTATTTCAGATATGGGAGGTCCATCAGTGATTTTTGCTCAAAACTCACTGATAGACCAAAACCACTTCTATAGCATTGGTTAGACATCAAGATTAGAGGTTTGGACACCAAATATTATGAAAAATACTATTACTACTCCTAAATTATGAGTTATGATTTATGACCCAGTGTGGGCGTCAAATAAAATGATTTCAGGCCCACGGTGGGTCTGAAGTAAATTGTATTCAGGCCCACGGTGGACCTGATATCAATAGTATTCAGGCCCACGGTGGGCCTGAAGTAAAATATATTCAGGCCCACTGTGGGCCTGAAATAATTTCGATTCAGGCCCACTGTGGGCCTGAAATAAATTGTATTCAGACCCACTATGGGCCTGAAACAAATTGTATTCAGGCCCACTATGGGCCTGAAATTAATTGTATTCTGGCCCACGGTGAGCCTGAAATGAAGTGATTTCAGACCCAATTTGAGCCTGAAATAATTTTATTTCAGGCCCTGCGTCGTTCATCTATATGTGAATTGGTTAGTGTATTGTAAAATAAATATAAATACATAATCAATAAAATGCACATGATAAATCCAAAAATATATATGATAAATAACAAATTGATATATTTGAAATTCAATTAGATAAAACCTAAATTATTTTTATAATACATATAAAGAAAAAAGGCCTGCCTAGGGCCTGAAATCCTTTTATATCAGGCCCAGCAGTCACTCAGCTTGATAGCGTCCCTTCGAGCCTACTGCTAAGCAATCGTCTTCTAGCTCTATATTTGTTGCGATTTCAAGGTAGAATGTTTGTCTTCAGTGGAGTAGTTGTCGGCGACATCCTCGTCATCGCACTAGTCGATTTGTACGTACCCTAATTTGTAGTTTGTGATTTTGGTTCTTACTTGTCACCTAGGGTTAGCGATAGTTTTCAGTAATAGACTATAGATTTGAGGAGTGCCTTTTATGAACGAACTCTAAGTGTCAATTTTGTTTGTGTCAAATAATTTTTTGTTTGATGGTTGCTAAGTTCGGTATGGGTCAAAAAAGATCATCTTTAAAGAAAGCTCCTCCCACCAAATCTAAGAAACAGCAAGTCCTGGGGGGAAGTCATGGGAAAAAGCAGCTGCCACACCGAAAAATCAAATTGCCTACCGAGTATACAAGTTTTGCTAACAGAGATCGAAGTAAACGAATGAACTGGAAAACTAACCTTTGCCATTTCAAAAATTTTATTGAATCTGTTCCACCCACACTAGCACAAGAAGAGTTGCTTTGAGAAACAACCTTTTCTTGGGTCCTCGACCTTCCTACTAGTTCTTGTGTCAGACCCCAGGTTCAAAACATGTTTGATAATTGGGATGAAGAAGAACAGATCTTTGTATTCCATGGGAAAAACTAAATTTCACGAAGGTTGATATATCACTTATTCTAGCACTACTTGACCATGGAGAGATAGTTCAACTTGATTTGAATAAGGCCTCCAACCCACTGTACAAGGAGTATTTTGAAGTTTCCAGTTGTTCTGCACGCAATTTGGAGAAACTGCTAATCAAGTCTACATCCAATGACAAGCTGTACTGTCAGTTGTATATACTCTATTTTTTTTTGTAGAGTGCTATTTTGTGGTACTAGCAGCATACTTGTCATTCCTGTCCTGTCACTTATTGATTGTGTAGATGATTTTGACAATCTACGAAACTATAATTGGTGTAATGTCGTGTACAATTTCATGGCTCCTTAGTTGGGAGCCATTGGAAAGGAGGTGACATTGAGGCATAGACCAGATGTAGGTGATTCAAACCAACCGGCCAAGGCTCCCTTGCTCAAGGGATTTCCAAATATTTTGGCTGTAAGTTAGAGTACATATACCTGCTCATATAATTTGTTGATGGATATTAGTTAATGATGTTGCAGTTATGGGTTACTGAACATATTAGTATTGCTGCTCCTGAACATCCTCATAGATTGCCAAGAATACTTCGCTGGACTTGGCCTAAGGCCCATGTTGAGAGTATCAAGCGGATTATAGACCGTGTGGCCACACATTTAATTATTGTTGATTTAATTCCCTTTGATATATAGCATGATTTGATACCTGACTACTCTCCTCCAACTCAACCACTTGAGGTACACTGTGAGGTATTACAGCAGGCACCTGAAGGAAGCCAGACAGCACAAGGAAGGCTACAGGACTTACAAATGGAAGCCTGCAATACATGTATACAAAAATAAGAACAAATTGACATCTTACAGCAACAATTAAATATAGCACTTAAAAGTTTGGAGGAAGCCAAAAGTGAGACGGCAACATCCATCAGTGTCAAGGATCAAATTATTGCTCAGAAAGAAACAATAATTGCAGATATAGAGTCCCAGCTTAAACAAAAGGATGACATGATTGTTGAAAAGGATAAAATCATTGGTGACAAAGAGTCGCAGCTTAAAGTACAAGAGGAGCATAATGAAAAAAGGCTAGCTGCAAGAGAGAAGATCATACCTCAGTCTAACAAAAAAAATCAAAGAGTTGTATGAACAATTGCAAAGCAAAGGGTCAGATGAAGGTGAGCCACTTGCCAAAAAAAGAAAAATAACTCAGGTCAGACAAGACTACCAGGCCAAAGGCAAGGGTAAACTAGTTGTTCAGGATGAGGATGAGGATGAAGATGAAGATGAAGATGACAAGGCTCCTGCCCCATCAATGTCACAAACTACAACGCAAACAACAAAATCTGCGACCTCCACCCAAACAAACTTATCTGAACACCAAAAAGCTAAAGCAAAAGAATTTCAAAAGGTGAAAAGCAAAATCTTGAAGACTTCCAGGGCATTTTTTAAGAAAAATAAAGATGCAGAGATTGCTGAAACATTATTAAAGCTTAGTAAATTAAAGTGAGTCAGTTGCTATTGCCTTTGGAAAAATATTATAAAACAATGATGATTATTGACATTCATTAATAAAATTTATTCATTCACATTGTTATTAAGTTGCTTATCTTATTTGCATGTAGGTTTGAGTTGAATCCAGTATGGTCCAATGGGACCTTTAAATTAGATATGCAATCTTTTTTGACAATATTTGATTGGAATGACTACACCACCGGGGATTGCATTAATACATACTGGACTATTCTTGCAAATGAAGCAAAAGCGTGTAACTCAGCATACCAGTCCTCCATATTCTGTGGGGTGGGGTTTGATGTAAGTCAATTAGCTACTTGTTTTGTTATTTTTTGTATGATTTAGTCCACTGATACTTCGTTTTTAATAAACATAGGAACTTTTTGAGGCGATTCACGCTCAGGCTTTTGAACAAACTATTGTTACTGATACGGAAAAGCCAATTAGATATATCATCTGTCCTCTAAATAATACAGATGATCATTGGCATCTAATGATTATTGACCTCGTGGAAGGTAGTATCCATCATTATAATTCTCTCGGCACCACAGAAGGGTACACTGCCCAATTTGAAAAAACTGTAAGTTTTCTATTTCATAGATATACCTTAACAAACAGTTTCAGACCAATATAATTGTTACTATTGTCATATCTGTGTAGGTGGCGTTTTTCAAAAATTTAAACTGGTCATATTACAAGATTTGGAATAAAGGATTGCCTTCCATAGCTGGGACAGAGTTTAATAAAATTGTAGTCGAAGGACCGACCCAAACAAGATCGTAAGAGGATGTTTATTTGTAACGTCCCAAAATTTCCATTTTTAGTTCTTAAAGTCCTTAGAATTATTTAGAAATGGTTTAGAAATGTTCTAGATATTTTTAGGAATTTTTAGAGTATTTTTATGGAATTTTCTGAGTTCGTTTGGTATTTTAAAAAAAGAGAGAAAGAAAAAAGAAAGGGAAAAACGTTTAAAGGGCAGCCGGAGTTCGAACCCGCGACCACCACGAGACCAAGAGAGCGCGCGACCAGCTGGGCTAGGGTATCAAGCACAGAAAAGGAAGGAGAGACATGTATTTAAGTTGTAGTTAGGTCAATCTGCCCCATAAGTATAAATAGATAATTAAAGAGAGAAGTTTTATTTTCTCTCAAACCCTCTCCCTCTCCCAAGGTTGCGCCGACCCCTCTCCCTCTCCTCTCTTGTGCGCACGCCACACCAAGGCCTAGAGGGCCGGCCAAGGCTTTTCTCCAAGAGATCTTCCAATATTTGGAATCCCCGCGACGAGAGGAACTCGTAGGCGCGAAGAATTCTCCGAGATCTCAAGTTTCTTCCGAGCTCTAGACGTTAATCTTGGTTGTAAGTCCAAGATATCAATGTAAGTACTGCTCACCTGCAGTAAGAGGCGGTTTTTCTGCGAGAATTTCCTTTAAAAGTTTTTAGAAGAGATATTTCCTTTTTGTTTGAGTTTTTGCATGTGATCTTAGTTCATTATATGCTTATATATGTTGATTAATACCCTATGTGAGTTTAGGGTCCAAGAAAAGCTATGAGAAAAGAAAAGAAAAGATAAAGATAAGAAAAGAAAAGGCCAAGGCCTTAAGAAATCCCCAAAAGTCAAGACTTAGGGATTTTAGCACGCAAGGTGCTCCAGAAAATGCCAAGGCATTTACAGATAAGGAAGAAAAGAAAGAAAAGCTATTTTATTTTATAAGGCCAGTACCCGGCGTCCAAGGGCGTCGTTAAAGAAATCCAGGTGTCCAATTCCAAGGTCTTGGCCCTGGTAGACCAAGGTCTGCTCTATTAGGATTGGTGGCTCGCTACCCCAACCTTTTAGGGAACGCGCATATGAGATGGTACTTACGTCTTCAGTGGATCCAAGTGATTATTATTTTCAAGTAAATGCTTTAGCAAAGTTTCGAAAATTTAAAGAGTTTTCAAAAAGTTAAAGAATAGCTAAAGCTTCCAAGTTGAGCCAAGAAAAGTAAAATGAGATTTATTATTGCTTGAGTATGCATGTTTTGAGCTATACATGTCCTTAGTTTTTCTTTCAAGCATATTAGTATTTCATATGATGTTCAGTTTGATCTAGAAGCATGTTTGCATATTTCGAGTTTTTGTGAGCTAGATAGTACTTACTAAGCTTTTTGCTTACTAGTTGCATTTCCTCTTATTGCAGATAAAGGTAAAGGCAAGCAATTCTGAAGGAAGACGACGAGGCGGTGCTGAGTAGAGTGTGTGTGGTGGCTGATTATGGAGAGATCGTTGGCGCAAGACAATTTAGCTATTAATTCACAATGTTATAGATCATTTGAATTTCAAGTTCTTGCTTTATAAAGTTTAGCGAACATTTGAGCTTTGGGTAGTTTTACATGCTCAATTTCTTAGAGTAAAGATTTCATGTCATTTCATTTAGCTTATATATTCTTATGCTTGCATTGGATGAGTGGAAATGTGAGTAGATGGAGATATTGATACTTTGTTAGGATAATAGACACATGTGCCAAGATAGTATCAAATTCTCTTTGATTTAAGTTTTATTGCTTATAAATGTTAGAAAAGTTGCATTCACATTTCATAATGCTTTAGCAAAGTCATAGAACATGTATTTGATGTTATGAATGTATAGAAGTCAAGATTGGTACAAACTTTAGTGTTAAAGTTCATATATCTTGAATAGTTTATTTTCTTCCGCAAAAGTCCAAATTTCAAGTTTATGGATTCGTTTTGATTGGCTAAACTCATTAGAAAACTGTCATAGAGTGTAGAAATGGTGTCATGATTCCATATGGCTCGAAATATTAGGTTTGGAGGAGCTGTGAAGTAACTAGCCGAAACCTGAGTTTCGAATTACAGGCCTATCAGTCGACTGATACAGTATCAGTCGACTGATTCAGTATCAGTCGACTGATACCTGCAGTTTGAGTTGGGCGAGGCAAGCTTCAAGTGTACCAATTGCGAGCTTTCGAGATAGTAAGTGTGATATGTTAATATGCATGATTGCTTAAGTTAGAATATGATTGTTAGATAAATTTAAAAGTAAAAAAAAAAGACTTCCGCATTTTTAGTCATGTATCAAAAGTAGAGAAGTAGAGAGAAGTAACGATCCGTCTGAAGCAGAGAAGGCGGGTCGCTACAGGTGGTATCAGAGCAGTTCCCATTCTCCAGCATCACACACACATCAGCATCAACCTTGCCGTCTTCAAGTAAGAAAGCTTTAAGTTTCAGTTTTTCTATTGCTCCTTTACTTAACTTCAGTATAGAGAAATGCTTAAGTACTTACTCATATGTGCATAGAACAAGGAAGCATGTTTAATCCCTTAGTATCACGGAATCATGTTTAATCCCTAGAATGGATATCAGGTTTCTAAGTAAGAAGACAAGTTTATACCTAGAGATGTAGTAGTGATTTCTTGTTCCTTTATGCATTATTAGATGGCAAGAAGAGGCCGAGCTCCTAATGCTAATAACAGAACTCCAGTTCAAGATAACAGTGAGCCTGGCACAGAACAGCCAAACCTGATGGCAGTCATTGCTCAAATGCAAGCTCAGATTACAGAACAACAGAAGACCATCGCCACACTGATGGCGAATCAGCACCCAGTGCCCCCTACACCACCCACAACAGGAGTGGGAACTCCAGTGGTGGCTGAAGTTCCACCAGTCACACAGGAGACCCCTGTCGAGAACCGAAGACAAGAAGCATACCTCGTCCAGTGGCAGAGGCTGAAACCCGAAAGCTTCTCAGGCACGACTGAGCCCTGGGATGCCCAGGCTTGGTTCAAGACTTTAGAGAGCACAATGGAGCTTCTTGACTGGCCAGAGGTTGAGAAGGTCAAATGTGCCTCCTTCTGCCTAACTGGAGATGCTCGTATGTGGTGGGAGCGAGTCAAGAGTAAGAAGATAGTCAACCAGATGAGCTGGGCAGATTTTGAGCACGAGTTCTATGAGGAATTTTTCCACATGAAGGTTACCAACAAGCACTTCGAGGACTTCATGGAGTTCAGACAGGGTAGCCTACCAGTGGGAGAAGCAGTCGCAAAGTTCAACAGACTAGCTCGCCTCTGCCCAGAGCTAGTCAGCACAGAGAAGGAGCGAGTCAGACTGATGCTCCGCATGCTGAACCCTGAGATAGCACTCAACGTGAACAGCGGGATGCACCGACCCCAGACCAGCGAGGAGTTGGTCAGTAGTGCTCTAATCTCAGAGCACTACCTGAATAGCATCAAGGCACAGCAAGCACAGCAGAAGCCAGTCCTGATTGAGAACAAGACAATAGGAGGCCAGAAGCCTCAGCCAAATAGCCAGAACTGGAAGAACAAGAACCACAAAAGGAAGCAGTGGCCTGGCAGCCAGAAAGGAAAACCAGAGAATAAGCAAGCTAGGTATCCACCTTGTCCTAAGTGTGGGAGGAACCATCCAGGAGCATGCCTTTTGGGTGTAACTGGATGCTATTCATGTGGACAAGAGGGACACAGATCCAAAGAATGCCCAAACAAGTTCAAAGTACTTCCTCAACAGTCTGCACAGTATGGAGGCAAGCCCCAGTTACATTACATGCCTACTATGCTGGAGGGACCTCAGATCAGTCAGGGAGGATTGGAAGCAGCACCAGTTCCAACCAATGCCAGAGTCTTTTCCCTCACGAAGGAAGAAGCTGCCAGCGCCTCCACGGTCGTAACAGGTCAAATAGTTATTTTTCAGCATTTAGCTACTACACTGTTTGACACTGGGGCGACCCATTCTTTCGTATCAGTACCTTTTGCTAGTAAGTTACAGGTGCCTACAGAGAGTTGGGAGTCCAGATTCCTGACAACTCTCCCTTCAGGGGAAATCATGGAATCCACCCAGCGGCTCCGGGCTGTGCCAATCAAGATTTCAGACCGAGAGCTACATGTCGATCTGATAGTCCTTGCGATGGAGGACTTCGACATCATATTGGCATGGATTTCCTCAGTAAGTACAGCGCTTCAGTGGACTGCCGTAGAAGGAAGGTGGTGTTCAACCCAGAAGGAGAACCACCATTTGAGTTTCAAGGAGCCCCAAGGAGGAAGACTCAGAAATTTCTCTCAGCCTTGGCAGCCCACCAGATGCTAGAGCAAGGGTGTGCTGGTTTTCTTGCACACATAGTGGACCCAGAAGCAAAGAAAGAACTCAAGCAGGAGGATGTACGGGTAGTCTGCGAATATCCAGAAGTGTTCCCAGAAGAATTACCTGGACTACCTCCCAACCGAGAAGTGGAATTCGAGATCGAGCTAGTGCCCGGTACCGGTCCGGTCTCGAAGGCCCCATATCGTATGTCTCCAGCAGAGTTGAAGGAATTACAAGAGCAACTCCAGGAGCTACTAGACAAGGGCTTCATTCGCCCGAGTCATTCACCCTGGGGAGCTCCTGTACTTTTCGTCAAGAAGAAGGATGGGTCTATGCGCCTGTGCATAGACTACAGAGCTCTGAACAAGGTAACCATCAAGAACAAGTACCCCCTTCCTAGAATAGATGATTTATTTGATCAACTCAAAGGGGCTACAGTATTCTCGAAGATAGATCTGCGTTCTGGGTATCATCAGCTAAAGGTTAAAGAAAGTGACATCCCCAGGACGGCCTTCAAGACAAGATACGGCCACTATGAATTTGTAGTAATGCCTTTTGGAGTAACCAATGCTCCAGCAGTCTTCATGGAGCTGATGAACCACATCTTCAGGGAGTATCTCGATAAATTCGTCATTGTATTTATTGATGATATTCTCATATACTCACAGACTCCAGAGGACCATGCTACACACTTGAGGATAGTGATGCAGATCCTTCAGCAGGAGAAGCTCTATGCAAAATTCTCAAAGTGTGAGTTTTGGCTAGGTCAGGTGACCTTCCTAGGTCACATTGTATCCAAAGAAGGCATTCAAGTTGATCCAGCCAAGATAGAAGCAGTCAGCAACTGGTGTAGACCCAAGAATGCCAGTGAGATCAGAAGCTTCTTAGGCCTGGCAGGATATTACAGAAAATTTATGGAGGACTTTTCCAGAATAGCCTCTCCACTCACAGCCTTGACCAGAAAGAACAAGAAGTTTGAATGGTCAGATAAATGCGAGCACAGTTTTCTAGAGCTGAAGAAAAGACTGACCAGTGCTCCCATCCTGACTGTTCCAGAGAGTGACAAGGCCTTTGACATCTACAGTGATGCATCCAAGATGGGCCTTGGAGCTGTCCTCATGCAAGATGGTAAAGTAATAGCATATGCCTCCAGACAGCTCAAGGACTACGAGAAGAATTATCCTACGCACGACCTTGAGANTTAGAGGGAAAATAGTCTGTTTCGTCCAATTTGAATTGGAAGAAAAATTTGATAAAAATTAACCTGTGGAAAAATTTAAAACCTATTTGTCTATTATTTTTTTAAATAGATAAATAGAAAAACAGTGTGGACTCTCAAACAATCTATTCTTTTTTCATAAGGGGCACGATGGGCGTGCTAACATGAGCTGTGGGTCTTGGAGAGAGATTACAGTGGTAGGAAGCATTAGGGCCGAACATATATGTATATTTACAACTGCATTGAACTTATATTAGTAAGTGTAATCTGATGTACAAATCTCTTTTTTTAGAGAAGAGTCAGATAATATTAGATTCTATTTTACACAGTCTTATCCTACATTGTAAGAGGTTATTTTCAAATATATAAAATATGTAAAACAAAAAGTGCATATTATTTTCAAAGTAAACTTCAAACATTCTTTTTTTAAAGTGGCAGTCAAGAAGATTTCATTGATGTTGAAGTATCTTTGATTTTGTTTAATAAATGAGTGATTTAGATAGTCATATAGAAGGTCAAAAATATCTGTTTTAGATTCGATTGAGGCATCATTTTAATTTTATAGATTATTCACACTGTTTGAACATTTTTTTGTTTGGCAAACAATGAGAATTGATATATATATATATATATATATATATATATATATATATATATATATATATATATATATATAAAGACATAAAACTCATAGGTAAAGATTCTTATTGATAGATATAGATACAGAAGACAACAACTATACATACATCTAGATAGATATATGAGCTAGCCATCTATCTAAACATATCCTAATGTTCTTTTAATTTATTTTGTATATATACATATTATCCTCTTACTTTGGAAGCTAGTTGATCCTTAGTATCCAAGGATGAAAAGTTAAAAATGTCAGATAGATCCCAAGTTGTTAGTAAAGTCTAATTTAATTGATTAAGAAGAGTATTTTTTTTTTTGAAGTAGTGAAATTGGAGCCCTTGATTATGTTTGAATCACTCAAGACAACAAGTAGAAGTAGATCTTTGAATCACTCAAGATAAACGAGTAGAAGTAGATATTTGAATCACTCAAGATAATAAGTTTGGGGGTGTGTTAGAATAGTATTCAGAGAAAAATAAGAAAAGAAAATGTTTGAGAAATGTGGTTTAGTTGGCTTATTGTGCATTGACTTATGAGCACTGAACAATGATGCCATGGTCAGTTGTAAAGGACTTGTTCTTATGTTTTGAATAAAATTATGAAACAACAAGAGTTTTAACTTCTCTAAAGGGTTGCCAAAGAATTTGAGGCCTATGGAACTAGATTGGAAGTAACACTTGTGCAATGATGTTAATTAACAACATTAAAAGTGTAGATAAGGTAGCTCTTTCTTTTGCTTTTCTTCTCTCTCTCTCTCTCTCTCTCTCTCTCACACACACACACACACACACACACACACACACACACACACACACACACACACACACACATAATCAAGGTCTCTTACTTTGCCACGGAGGTCTCAGGTTCGAGAGTCGCCAGTCGCACATAGGATAAAAACCTGGTCTGTTGGCTTAAATCCTCTCGGCCCCAGGCGCCTTATCCCACCAGTAAAAATCGTGATTTATCCCTTCTGGACACTTGTGGGGCCGGGACCAAGGGGCTGCTAAGGTGGCGGTTCCACCTTTGCAAAGGTCTCTTACTTTGCCTGACTAATCTTGGAGATGGACGGTCTCCCTCTTTGATTCATCGATTGAGAAATCCGGAGCACAATTTATGCACACTCAAAGGCCGACCTTCAAAATCGTCTCCACGAAGATTCAAACTCTAACCTTCTTAATTGTCCTTTGAGTGCTCTATCATTTTAACATACCAGTAGGAGCTTCTTCTTTCATCATAGAATTGAATGTTGACCTACAAAAACTAATCATAAATGATTCCTTTTATTGTACAAAATCTTAGACAAGGTCTAGAAGTACAAGAAGAGGCTTCACAGAAGTATATAAAGACACTACAAAAGAGTAGAGTATTCTTGTCCTAATAGATATCAAGAAGTTAACTAGATGTTCATATTTAATCCATTACATTTTTCTTTTTTTATTGCAAAAAGTAATTAGAATTTATTTTAGGGCGAGATGCAAAACATTATGCAAACTCAAATAAATAATATTGATCTTAAGTGGCAAAAGGGACACAGAAAAGGATGAAGGCAATTTACCTTGATCAGTACTAAAACATAATAGCCGAGAACCTTGTGGTAGAATGAGATTGAGAAAGAGAGATATGTATATAATGTCCTAACAACAATCATACCCAGGATTGCATTAGCTTTTGTGGAATTTTTCATTGACAAAAAAAATTATGTGAGAAGAGAGCTAGGCATGAATTAAAAATAACCTTTGCCGATTCTGGTTATTATACTTTGATTGTCGCTCATTCTATCAAAAAATTGATTTTTCTTTAGAGGAAAAGAAACTTTTTAGTATCCTGAAGACACAATAAACCTAAAACTCATTCTAAAGGGTATCGATCATGCAATTGCGTTGATTCTACCATTCAGTTGATTGATTCAAATCATACGCTACACACACGAAATTGATATTTTGCACATCCTTATAAAGGTGTGAATGTGAGTGACATCCGATCTGTCTAGCACACGTAAGCAATTTTAATATTTTTTAATCTCTCTTCTTTGCATGCATGTAGACTTTTTTTATTTCTACATGCAAATGTTTTCTCTTTCCTGTATACAAAATGGAGCTGATTAAGAGTGGAATTGATCAAATTAGCTTCACTAGTAGAGTTGGTTTTTCCAAATCAGCTCCACTATCACAAATAGAGCTGGTTTGAAAACCATCTAGTTTGAAATCAACTCCATAAGTGTAGCTGATTTGGGAAAATCAGCTCCACAAGTGGAGTTGGTTGGGAAAAAATTAACTTCACTCGGTGGAGCTGGTTTGAAAAAATCAACTCCATAAGTGGAGCTCTTTTAAAAAAATCATCTGGTTTAAAATCAGCTTCATAAGTGGAGCTGGTTTGGAAAAAAATCAGCTCCACAAGTGGAGTTGGTATGAAAAAATCAGCTCTACTAGTGGAGCTGATTAGCTCCACTTTATATGCAAAAAAAGAAAATCTTATATGCAGAAAAGAGAAAAGCCTACATGCATGCAGAGAAAAAAGAGATTAAAAAAATGTTAAAGTTGCTTGCGTGTGCTGGCTAGATCAGACGTCGCTCACAATGGCCTTTATAAAGATGTGTAGGATATCTGTTTTCATATATATATATATATATATATATATATATATATATATATATATATATATATATATATATATATATATATATATAACGTATATTTTTATACGAACTGTATGAATGATATTCGATGTGGTATCTGACGTAGTTAAAATTTAAATGGTTTAATCTCTTCTTTATTTTCATGTAATAATTCTTTTTCTTCTCTTTTGATTACATATAAGGTAGAACTAATTTTTATAAATTAGCAACAAATGATGTTGATTTTTCTCTTTTGACTAGTGTTGGTCTTTAAAGATCAACTCCAAAGTTGATGTTCATTATTAAAAATCAGCATCGACATGGAGTTGGTCTTTAAAGATTAGTTCCACTTTGAAACTAGTCTTTAAAGACCAATTCTAATGTAGCTCCACTTCTAGCTTCACTTCTTGCCTTTAAAGATTAGCTCAAAGTGTTTAGAGTTGGTTTTTAAGGATTGACATCAACATGTTGATGTTGGTCTTTAAAGACCAACTTCAACGTTGGTGTTGATTTTTACAAATAAGCACCATCAGCACCACTTCGTGTTAGTTTTTATAAACTAACACCAAGGTAGATGGTGCTGGTTTAGTGGTGTCAGCACCCCCTTGGTGTTGGTTTTTACAAACTAACATGACCTTATATGCAATCAAAGGAGAGAGAAGAGAGTTGTTGTATACAGATGAGAGGGAAATAAAAAAATAGGTCTCGACTATGTTAGATCGTCCACGTTGGATGTCGCTTACCGTCACTTGCTAAAGATATGTATGATATCATTGTGTGTGCGCGCGCGCATGTGCATCTTTAAATTATAAATTATATGAAAGAAAATAAATTATGTGTCAGTTTATATTCGACCGTCGAATCATCAAGGGCAGGAAGAGTTTTTTTCTACAAACACGTCTATAAAAAATTAATTTTTATTTCATTATAGTAAATTTATTATCCTTAAATCAATTGAATAGTCCTGTAAGGATAGCATTATGATAAGTACGTTAAGCCTGGTGCCATCCATGTGGTCTGATCGATCCTTGATAAAAGATGTAGCATTAATTAAGTCGCTTGAATTCTTATCTGTGGTAGAGTTATTCAAAGTCCAGTTAGTCTTTTATGATCGACTGCTGGATTAGTCCATTACATCGAATTCTCTGAACCATATATAAAAATGATTAATTAGATGAGATAACATCGAATATGAGACGATTAATTCGGTCCCATAAAAATTTTTCACCGACCGTTAAAATAAATCAGAAAGTATTTGCGATGGACGATCTAGAAGTTTAATATTTTATGATTGTACGTCTCATTTGAAGAAAAAATTCATATAAAAATTATAGTTAGGGATCGAATTATGGATGTTTGGAAAATAATTAGTCCTCCTTTCGCTAAACTGTAGTCTCAGGAGCACTTTTATATATATATATATATATATAGGCAAGAAACACGCGGAAGATAAATTTAATTATTGTATAATTTTGAAGTTATCGTTTAAAGAATAGATGTTTACTCGAGAGTTTAGCTTCGATCACATTTGCCTCTTGGAAGCCTGAAATTCAGCAATACTTCATCGCAAAACTATAAGAATCAGAGATCAAAATCCTACACCAAATCTTTTTGTTTTTTTTTATAGATTTCATGTCGTGGATGAAACTGTTCAACAAACGATTACTTATAATGATTAATCAATTGTTTTTCATGAATTCAAATATTGTATTTGCAGAATGACTCTTCCAACTCAACATTGACAATAATAGTCGACTATTATTCCCTATCAGTCGACTATTTAATCAATAGTCAAGTTTCCGAATCGACACAGATACTCTTTGCTCGCTCTAATAGTATGATCGGCAATTTACCAAAGGGCGTACGTAAGAATAAGAAATTACCATTTCGCGTACCATGGTTTGTAATTTACCAAAGGGCGCAACACTTTAAGTGAACTTCTTATTATACCCCTCCCGTCATAACATACCTTTTTCGATTCACATTTCGAGAAATCCGAACCACTTTTGCAGTAAAATAATAATTAGTGGTTCGGATGGGCAGGAAGTAGAAATATTGTCCATTTTCTCTCAGCGCAACAACGTAAATGGTATTGTCGAAGGAGGAGGACATTGTGCGTGCTCTAGTTGTGCTTTAGTCGCGAGCTCATCCCTCGAATCCCTCCGCCCAAGCAAAACCTAGGCAAGTATCGAATGTGTTAGTGTGTGATCCTGAGACGGCTTTAAGTGTTAACGTTGAAGTCCAGACTGCCCGGCACTTTCAAAGTAGGATTTAGGGTTTCTGCAGGGTTGATTTTTATGATAATGGCAGGAAGGTCTATGGGTGGTTCATCGTCTTCTTCATTTGCATTAATCACCAAGGTATGTTAGCGATAGGCTTAGGTAAAAACAACATAGTTTGTGAAAATGTTTATACTTATTTTTGCTGAATAAATTTGTAATGTATAAAAATTGTAGGGTTCAGATGAGTTTGGGAAAAAATTACATTGGTGCAGTGGTTTAGGCCACTTTAAACATTTTGTTGAAGCATTTGAAATTTTAAATGAACGACACATTGCGAAGATCAAAGAGTCGCCCTTCAATTTTTTCTTGGACATACAAGACTTGCAGCATATCCGGGGAATTTTGGTTAATATATTTGAAAGTTGGAATTCAACCTCGGAAGTTTTTAAATTCTCAGGTAATAGTTTTAATTATGAATTGTAAACAATATCTACAGTAAGATAAAACTTGGATATAGATCGCCTTAATTAATTTATATTTGATCAATTTAAATAAGTGAATTTCAAGTGAAATTCACTTAAAGTCCTCGGTAGGCCTGAAATAAAATCATTTCAGGCCTACCGAGGGCCTGAAGTGATTTTACTTTATTTCAGGCCTACCGAGGGCCTGAAGTGATTTTACTTCAGGCCCTCGGTAGGCCTGAAATTAATCATTTCAGGCCCATGTTGGGCCTGAAAAGAAATATTTCAGGCCCAACGTGGGCTTGAAATGAATCATTTCAGGCCCAACGTGGGTCTGAAATATTTCTTTTCATGCCTAATGTGGGCTTGAAATGAATCATTTCAGGCCCAACGTGGGTCTGAAATATTTCTTTTCACGCCTAATGTGGGCCTGAAATGAATTCCTTTCAGGCCCAACGTGGACCTAAAATGAATTCATTTCAGGGCCAAAGTGATGTGAAATAAGTTGAAGCCTATATTGTTGATGATAACTAAATATTTTAATTATTTCAGGTGTAGCGGTTGCGTTCACCAGACGAGATGTTGCTTTGTTACTGGGTATGGTGGACCGTGGAGTTTCGGTCCCTATTAATTCAACTAAAGCATCGGGTGACCTCTATCGTACTTACTTCTCAAAAGAAAAACAGCCTACCCGAACAAGAATTGATGACTTACTTAAATATTATTCTAAAAATGTTGAATCAGAGGATGATGTGTTATTAGTTTGTAAATTATATATTTTGTATATATTTGTTTGTGTTTTATTTTCGTCTAGTACATATAAGGTTCCTCTAGGTCTTGTAGATATAGTAGATGATTATGACAATCTTGATAGATTCAACTGGGTGGAAGCTATCCATAAATTTTTGTCTCCACAATTACCTAAGATTGGGAAATTATTTTCATCAACTCAGGAAAACCAGAGGACCACCAACCTCCCTTACCTAAAGAGATTTGCTGGGCTTTTGGCTATGAGTAGAATTTTCTTGATAAAATTTATAATATTTTACTGTCATTAATGTAATTGTCTGGAAACCTTTGTGTAGGGATGGTTTTTGGAGCATGTACCCATTCAAAAACCATACAATGTTGAAGAACCCCGAATAATAAGTGGAGGAATATTCATTCGCATATTAGTAAGGTGAGGGACCTTGTCAACCAAATTAGGTCCGAAGAGGTAATTATTCTAAACTGTGATCTATGTTAGTTTGATATAGAGGCAGTAAAATTTGTGTACTTGGTAATTGACAGATGATCGTTGAAATAATTCCTAACCTACATGAAAACACATTGTTTGAGAACCTTGAGATTGGTGATGACATTCCACGGGCAATGGAGACATCAGAAGGACATCACACACATGATGTAAGGCCATGTGGAGAATGCATTCTTAAAGACACCCTAATCAAGGAGCTAACAGAGGAGATTATATGTTTGAATGAAAGGGTTAAGGAATTAATTTCAATTATTGAAAAAAAGGGGATGGAGGGTCAAGAAAGCTATCCTGTAGTCGTTCCTCTTTCTGATCCAATATCTTGTAAAACAAGGAGAGGGCGTGACCGAAGTCGGTATGATTACAGGGATACTTCAATTGAGAGTCCAGTATGACACCAGCTATTACATAAGGGGAAGCGGAGAAAGGAAGAAATATCAAATGTCATGGACAAGAGAAAAATGATACTTAGTGAGGAGGATATGGATGAAGCAAGAGAAACAATTACTGTAATGGAAGTCATGTCTGAAGAAAATATAGAGGAGGAAAAAAGAAGGACCTCTGAACTATACAAAATGAGGCAACAAGGCATTGATGTATGTGAGTTATTTTCATATAAATTATGTCAAATTTATTGAATTTGATCATTAATTAGTTTGGTCTAAATTTTATGGATGTAGTTTGTGAAGAAGCATTTTATGAAGTCGAAGAAGAAAAATCAAGATAAAGAAGTGGCCTACCTGATAAATAAATTGGAGAACCTAAAGTAAGATATGAAACATAGTTTAGTTAATATATTTGGACCTTTAATATATAATCTTATCAATTAACTTGGCAGGTTGGCTAACGAATTTATCTGGAAGGATGCACCCTTTGCTTTGAATTTGCATTCATTCTTACAAATCCTCAATGGAGAGGTTTTACAAAAGGCGAGGTCATTGATGCCTTCTGTAAAATTATATTTAGGGGAGCATCCACAGGTAAGCCATACAACAAGTCAATTTTTTGTTCAACCTTCTTCACAGTAAGTGATGTAAATTAGTATCAATTAATAGATTGTAGAAGACATAATATTATGACTTCTTTATTAATAATTTTGATTATGCAAATTTGTAGGCTTCAATAAGATTGTCAAGAAAGTTTTCCCTGCAACAAGTGATGAAGATTGATATGATAGAACAAGGGTTTAGATATATTTTAATACCTTTGTGCAGTGATAATACACACTTTCATTTGTTGGCGGTGGATACAGAAGCAATGACTTTCAATCATTTAAATTCTCTTGCTAGTGGCCATAAATATAAGCATGATTTTGACTCAGCGGTGAGCAACCTACCTATATTCATATATATGCTCATCATTTGGTCAAAAATGTCATTGAAATTCATGATATATTTTACAGGTAAAAGAACTTAAACAATATACTCGCGAGGAAATTACGGCTATTCATCCATATCTACAAAGTTATCATCCCTTGGACAAATGACCCTCCGTCAGACAAAAATGTCCCCAACAAGAACATAGGTAAGTAACTGAGGAAGAGTTTCAAAAATTTAAAATCATGAAAGTATTTTATTACCCTACTTATTGAAATCAGAAATACTGGTTGTTATTTTCAGCGTGGAATGTGCCTTCTTTGTTATGCAATACGTCCGATGTCTCCTATACGATGAGAAGATGGATTTCAAACAAGGAGATATGACGAAAATGAGATTTGATCTGACAGTAAATATTATGAGAGACATGTATTGTAAAACATGAGAATGTCAATCACTTAAAGTAATGTTGTATGACGAAAATCCTTTGTTGGTGATTCAGCTCCATTTGTATAGAAATTGTGTAATTTGTATGAATATAATTTTTTGTATAGAAAAACAAAACAATTGTGTGATGTTGATTCACATCGAGTTGTTGCAATGTAGGGTACCAACTGATACGGTCAGAAAACATAACTCATAATGTTTGGGACTAAGTTTGCACACCAAAAATAACATATTTTTGGTTAACTCTAACTACTGATATCGAGTATGGACATATCCAAGTATTAAAGCTCCATCAGTGGGTTTCTGAAATCTTCTTTACAACACTCCTATTGCAACGTAATTTGAAAATATGACTTAATGATCTCGATGGAATTGAAATTTGATTTGCATTCTGTATTTACTTAGTAAGATGGATTATGTCTACCATAAATTTAAAAAACTTATTTCAAATTATAAAAACTGTAATAATATTTTGATAAAATTTAATAATTACATAAAATTAGAGGGTTTGGAGTTGATCTTGTAGATAAATAGAATATTATTCTATAAATCATTATTGTATTTAATGTCCAAGGTGAGCATGAACTTAAATGATTTCAGGCCCACGGTGGGCCTGAAATAAAATGAATTCATGCCCAAGGTGGGCCTGAAATCACTTCAATTCAGGCTCAGTGTGGGCCCGAATAGCTTCATTTCAGGCCCAACTTGGGCCTGAAATAAATTTATTTCAGGCCCAAGGTGGGCCTGAAATCACACCGTGTGCCTAAACTGGGAAAATTTTAGGGGCTCTGTTAACCATAAAATCCTTCTGATTTAACTGTGAAAATCTCATCTCCTAGCTCAACCCTGTCTACTGATTTGGGATTCTTAGAATTCCAGATTTGGTAGGTCCATCAGTGAGTTTTGCTCAAAACTCACTGATATACCTAAACCACTCCTATAGCATTGGTGAGATAGCAAGATTAGAGGTTTGGGCACCCAAAATCTCATATCCTAGCTCAACATTGTCTACTGATATAAGGTTTTCAGAATTCCAGATATGGTAGGTCCATCAGTTAGTTTTGCTCAAAACTCACTGATATACCTAAACCACTCCTATAACATTGGTGAGACAACAAGATTAGAGGTTTGGGCAGCCAAAATCTCATCTCCTAGCTCAACCCTGACTACTGATATAGGGTTTTCAGAATTCCAGATATGGTAGGTCCATCAGTGAGTTTTGCTCAAAACTCACTAATATACCTAAACCACTCCTATAGCATTGGTGAGACAGCAAGATTAGAGGTTTGGGCATCCAAAATCTCATCTCCTAGCTCAACCCTAACTACTGATATAGGGTTTTCAGAATTCCAGATATGGTAGGTCCATCAGTGAGTTTTGCTCAAAACTCACTAATATACCTAAACCACTCCTATAGCATTGGTGAGACAGCAAGATTAGAGGTTTGGGCATCCAAAATCTCATCTCCTAGCTCAACCCTGCCTACTGATATAGGGTTTTCAGAATTCCAGATATGGTAGGTCCATCAGTGAGTTTTGCTTAAAACTCACAGATATACCTAAACCACTCCTATAACATTGGTGAGACAGCAATATTAGAGGTTTGGGCATCCAAAATCTCATCTCCTAGCTCAACCCTATCTACTGATATAGGGTTTTCAGAATTCCAGATATGGTAGGTCCATCAGTGAGTTTTGCTCAAAACTCACTGATATACCTAAACCACTCCTATATCATTGGTGAGATAGCAAGATTCGAGGTTTGGCCACCCAAAATCTCATATCCTAGCTCAACCCTGTCTACTGATATAGGGTTTTCAGAATTCCAGATATGGTAGGTCCATCAGTGAATTTTGCTCAAAACTCACTAATATACCTAAACCACGCCTATTGCATTGGTGAGACAACAAGATTAGAGTTTTGGGCACCCAAACAGATATGGTAGGTCCATCAGTGAGTTTTGCTCAAAACTCACTGATATATCTAAACCACTCCTATAGCATTGGTGAGACAGCAAGATTAGAAGTTTGGGCACCCAAAATCTCATCTCCTAGCTCAACCCTGTCTACTGATAGGGTTTTCAGAATTCCAGATATGGTAGGTCCATCAGTGAGTTTTGCTCAAAACTCACTGATATACCTAAACCACTCCTATAGCATTGGTGAGACAGCAAGATTAGAGGTTTGGGCACCCAAAATCTCATATCCTAGCTCAACACTGTCTACTGATATAGGGTTTTTCAGAATTCTAGATATGGTAGGTCTATCAGTGAGTTTTGCTCAAAACTCACTGATATATCTAAACCACTCCTATAGCATTGGTGAGACAGCAAGATTAGAGGTTTGGGCACCCAAAATCTCATATCCTAGCTCAACACTGTCTACTGATATAGGGTTTTCAGAATTTCGGATATGATAGGTCCATCAGTGAGTTTTGCTCAAAACTCACTGATATATCTAAACCACTCCTATAGCATTGGTGAGACAGCAAGATTAGAGGTTTGGGCACCCAAAATCTCATCTCCTAGCTTAACCCTGACTACTGATATAGGGTTTTCAGAATTCCAGATATGGTAGGTCCATCAGTGAGTTTTGCTCAAAACTCACTGATATACCTAAACCATGTTGGATCGAGAAGAACGATATAGGGGGGTGAATATCGTAAAACATTTCGGATTAAAGATAAGAGCATACGCAGCGGAAAATTAAAACACAATGCAAAAACGCAAGCGGTTTTACTTGGTTCGGAGTCGCGGTCGGCTCCTACTCCAAGGCCCACGGTCGTTGACCGTTTACTGCGAGCAATTCTATATGAGCGCAAATGTTACAAAAGATATTACAGTTGTAGTGCAGTAAATGAAATGTAGTGCAGTAAATGAAATTGACTTCTTCGTTACCGACGCCCGGTGTGGATCGTACTTTCGAGTAGAAGGTCGTCGTCGACGCTTGAATCTTGAGATGGAAGGTTTCCGGAGCAACGCGCTTGAGTCGAGGAGCGTAGAAGTGTTTGAAAGTTGTGTTTCCAAGCCTTGGGGGTCGAGGGCTATTTATAGCAGTCCTGGGGGCGCCCTGGACGTTGGGGGCGCCCTCTACGTGGCCTTCGATCCGCAACAATCTCGGTCAGCCCTTATCCTGCTCGAGTAGGGCTGAGGTTTGACTGTGGGGGCGCCAGGATGCTGGGGGCTCCCCGGCTGACTTGGTCTGCCTCGGCCGGTTCACTTCGTTGGCTTGAACCTAGGGCGCCCTGGCCCAGTAAGCCTTTGAAGCGTTTTTTTTTGTTTACTGCTTTGCCTTGACCTTGGGGGCGCCCTGGACCTCCGGGGCGCCCTACTCAGCTACTGCCTCTCTCCCTTGAGGCGTTCTGAGCTGCAGAGACTCGTTCCTTTGGTCCTGCATCCAGGGTTAGTTACAAATACAATAAAACGAGAATATGTTATGTTTATACAACATTAGCTGTCTTGGTTCTGACTTTGGGTCTCCAAAATGGAATCCTAGGTCGAACCGACGCCTACTGTTCCCTCGGCGGGGAACGTGTCCTCACCTACTCCTCTCAGGAGAGTTTACCTTTTGCCAACCGGCTTCTCCGGTTAGACTTTTGCCCAGCAGTCCTTCGCCAGGTGCCTAGCAGTCCTTCGCCAGGTCTTCAGTACCAAGCAGTCCTTATCGTGGTGCCAAGCAATCCTTCACCAGGTATTCGGTTCCAAGCAGTCCTTCGCCTGGTGCCTAGCAGTCCTTCGCTAGGACTTTGTTTCATGGAAGTCCTTCGCTAGGACTTTGTTTCATGGCAGTCCTTCGCCAGGTGCCTAGCAGCCCTTCGCTAGGACTTTTCCTGCGCACTTGAGTAACATTGTTAGATCACCAATAATACTTAACTTTGAACCCTTTGCCAATATCAAAACCAAGTTCAATATGGTGCTTCCTGCACCAACAAACCACTCCTATAGCATTGGTGAGACAGCAAGATTAGAGGTTGGGCACCCAAAATCTCATCTCCTAGCTCAACCCTGTCGACTGATATAGGGTTTTCAGAATTCCAGATATGGTAGGTCCATCAGTGAGTTTTGCTCAAAACTCACTGATATACCTAAACCACTCCTATAGAATTGGTGATACAACAAGATTAGAGGTTTGCACACCAAAAATTATGATAAATACCTATACTACTCCTAAATTATGAGTTATGATTTATGACCCAGTGTGGGCGTGAAATAAAATGATTTCAGACCCACGGTGGGCCTGAAATAAATTGTATTCAGGCCCACGGTGGGCCTGAAATAAATTGTATTCAGGCCCACCGTGGGCTTGAAATAAATTATATTTAGGCCCACGGTGGGCCTGAATTGAAGTGATATCAGGCCCAACGTGGGTCTGAAATCATTTTATTTCATGCCCACCATGGGCCTGAAATCATTTTATTTCAGGCCTAGCGTCGTTCATCTATATGTGAATTTTAGAGTCTTGAAAAATAAATATAAATACATAATCAATAAAATGCACATGATAAATTAGAAATATATATGATATATAACAAATTGAGTTTTATTTTATAGAAATAAAATAGATATAACTTAAATTATATTTATAATATATATAAAGAAAAAAGGTCCGGCTAGTGCCTGAAATCCTTTTATATCAGGCCCATCAGTCACTCAGCTTTATAGCGTCCCTTGGAGCCTACTGCTAAGCAATCGTCTTGTTGCTCCAGATTTGTTGCGATTTCAAGGTAGCGTGCTTGTGTTCATTGGAGTAGTTGTGGGCGACATCCTCGTCATCGCACTAGTCGAATTATACGTACCCTAATTTGTTGTTTGTGATTTCAGTTCTTGCTTTTCACCTAGGGTTAGCGATAGTTTTCAGTAAAAGACTGAATTTGAGGAGGGCCTTTTATGAACGAATTCTAAGTGTCATTTTTGTTTGTGTCAAATAATTTTATGTTTGATGGTTGCTAAGTTCGGTATGGGTCAAAAAAGATCATCTTCAAAGAAAGCTCCTCCCACTAAATCTAAGAAACAGCAAGTCCCTAGGGGAAGTCATGGGAAAAAACAGCTGCCACAACGAAAAATCAAATTGCCTACCGAGTATACAAGTTTTGCTAAGAGAGGTCGAAGTAAACGAATGAACTGGAAAAGTAGCCTTTGCCATTTCAAAAATTTTATTGAATCTGTTCCACCCACACCAGCACAAGAACATTTGCTTCGAGATACACCCTTTTCTTGGGTCCTCGACCTTCCTACTAGTTCTTGTGTAAGACCCCAGGTTTAGAACATGTTTGATAATTGGGATGAAGAAGAACAGAGCTTTGTATTCCATGGGAAAAAACTCAATTTCACAATGGTTGATATATCACTTATTCTAGGGCTACCTGACCATGGAGAGCTAGTCCAACTTGATTTGAATGAGGCCTCCAACCCACTGTACAAGGAGTATTTTGAAGATTCTAGTTGTTCTGCACGAAATTTGGAGAAACTGCCAATAAAGTCTACATCCAATGACAAGCTGTACTGTCAGTTGTATATACTCTATTTTTTTGTACATTGCTATTTTGTGGTACTAGCAGCATACTTGTCATTCCTGCCCTGTCACTTATTGATTGCGTAGATGATTTTTACAATCTACCAAACTATAATTGGTGCAATATCGTGTACAATTTCATGGCTCCTCAGTTGGGAGCCATTGGAAAGGAGGTGACATTGAGGCATAGACTGTTGGTAGGAGCCCTAGAGCTAATTATGTGATGATTGACTAGGGGCATTTTGTATCATATTCTATCATTAATAAAGGCATATTTGGTTATTATACTTACTTTGTATTCTGTGCCGAATGACTAAGTATGATAATGTCCTTGTGTAGTAGGTTCTTATCTATATTATATCGATTGGTTGAATCGATAGTGAGATAATGTAGAGAACACTACACTAAATCATTCCTAGTCGAGCATTAATATTCAGTGACAATATTAATGCATGGAGACTAGCATGTAGGTCAACTGATGACTTGAGCTCCTATCAAGTTGACACATGAGTATACATTGGAGAATGTGTACTGAATGACCCGCCATGAGAAAGTTTCATAGATTGTCATATGAGTGTCATAAACTTTCTCATGTGACTATTAGTATGAATAGTCCTTGGACCTGAATCAAGAATAGACTTCGCCACAGGTTACTTCGGCGAAATCGTTTAACGAAGTAATACATGTTAATCAACTTCGGTACTAAATTTGATGAAGTAAATTTCACTTTAAACTTCGTAGCTTAAAAATTATGAGTCTTACTACTAAATTAATTTGATATTTTACTTCATAATAAATATTTGATGAAGTAATAAGTTATCAAATAAAATCCATAAATTTTAATACCGAAGTAATAAGTTTAAATAAATTAAATATGTTTTCTTTTTATAAATAAATTAGCCTCTTTATATTTGTTTTTAAAGCATTAATTCTCATTAAAACTCCCCAAATATACTCGAGCCCTAACTTCACGCACAACACCTCCTCCTTCTCCCGACGACGCCCGCCCCCTTTTGCCCGACGACGCGCCTCCGTCCCCTCTTCGCCGCGCTTGCATCTCCCCCTCCCCTAGACGCACGAGAAGAAAAGGCAACGGTTATGTTCCTCTTTGAGGTTTCCTGGCCACGAGAAGAAAAGGCAAGGGTTTTGTTCGAGCATGAGGCCGCCGTCTCTAACCGATCCGGTCCTGCTCGCCCATCAGTTCGTCAACCAGGTTAGTTTCCTACTCTATGGTTTCTGGCATCTCCTGCCCCAGGGCAAAAAATTGTTTGCAAGACCGAGCACTACGGTCTCCAGGGTGTGAAATTCGATCGATAGAGGGGGATACGGAGAGAGAGGCGGAGCGAGAGCGATTGGTCGAGCAATGGCGGAAGAGGTGAAGCTGGGATCTTCGAAGCCGATGATCGCGACGCAGCAGGAGATGGAGGAGAACAGGGTTCCCATCCCCTACCGCGACGAGTGCGCTCATTTCCTTATTCCTCTCAACAAGTGCCGCACCGCTGAGTTCTTTCTGCCATGGAAGTGCGAGAACGAGCGCCGCATGTAGGTTAAGTGCGAGTACGAGCTCGTCATGGAGCGGAGGCTCCAGATGCAAAAGATCCGTGAGCTTGAGGAGAGGAAGAAGGCGCTGAAGATTCAGGGTGCGGGCGGTGTCATCCCTTCTCCAGCCAACGTATGAATCGCGTCCCTTCCCCTTCGCGATGGTTAGTTTTCGTCTTAATTGGTTTAGATGCTTGATTCTTTGGTTTACTGTTGTAATTCTAAAAACTCTAGGTTTTGTTGCAAAGAACTCTGCTAATCTCGAAAATTCTTCTTGTGCTAAGTGAGATTGAATGTTTTCTGGGTTAATAATGCTATTATTTTTCTCCGATGGTTCTAATTGAGAAAGAGTTATTAAGGACTATCCCACTGGATCTAAGCATTCGAAGAACATGTTTTGATAAGAGGAAAGCAAATAAAATAAGATTTCTATCAGTTGGACAAGGAAAAAAATGAATTTGGGATTTTCTTATTTTACGGGAATACAAATTTTGCTAGGTTCGGTGTGGGCGGGCTCGATGATCGATATGTGCTTAAATGTCTTTTAATACTGTCTTTCCTTTTTATATTTGTGTAAAATGGTTGAATGCTGTCAAAATTGATGGTTCTTTGTCTAGTGCAATTTTTTTTTGTTAGGATTTTCAAAATTCTTTGTAATTGATGGTACATTTCTATTCTGATCTTTTACTATTAATTCATGATAAGTTGTTATCATTCATTTCTATAGTATTGCAAATTTTTTGTGACAATTTAGAAAGTATGCTTCATCAACTTAGATAGTTGTTACATATGATATGCTATGGATAATTTACAGTGCAATCGGAACTAAACATAGTGTTTTTGTGGATTTACAAATTGAAGCCTTCAGGAGAAATCATCTGATAATGATATAGGTGATATATCTATGCTAAGTTCTGTCTGAAATGTTGACCAGAGTTGCTGTTGAGCACTTCATTTTATTCTAATAGATATTAACATAACCAATCTACTATGTAATGCATACAATTTGATGTACTAATTCTTAGCTTCTTGCTTGGAGAATCTGTTTTTTTGCCATGCTATGTTTGCAAGAAAACAATTTTTATAATTTTTATAATTTAGAAAACTAAATATTTCTCTGCTGTATGTATGTAATACTTCTCTGCTAAACTCCATGGCTAGCTACTGTATATATGTTTCTTCACTCTTTTGTAGAGTATTTGTTGGGTAGCTTTAAATATTATGTAAAATATTTAATAATTGGCTTTTGAGTGCAGTTATCTTTTTAAATATTTAAAGAAAGAAAATAGGGCAGAGTATGTTTCATTTGTGGATCCCAATCACATACCTACACACGGAGTGAACGAATATGATAGTAAATTGTCACAACATATTGCTGCTCAATTAGAAGTATCGAATAGAGATAGCATATGCTTAATCCCATACAACACCGGGTAAGATTTTAATTATTTATCAATTCCTACTATATATTGTTAATGCTATATTGTCATTTATGCAGGTACCATTGGATTCTAACCTTTTGGCTATTGTCATTTATGCAGCTTAGCAAGCTTATTACTCTTATAGTGGACCTTTTAATTTGTCATTTATGCAGGTACTATTGGATTCTGACTATAATTAATGAAGATAAAAATATGATATATTTGTTGGACTCTTTGAGTAATAGGAATCGAGATCATGCGTGACAAACAATTATGACCAAGTAGGTAGTAGATTATGTTGTTTGTAAATGCATTCAATTCATTAGATGTTCAAAAATAACTTTCAAATTTTTACAATGCAGTGGAGTCAAGATATACAATGCCTCAAGGGGTATTTCAAAAGGATCAGGTTTTAAACAATTGACGGTGTATATCATGATTTTGTATTTAAGCATTAGTTGATAATTCTTATTGTTATGATTGTGACTAATTGCATTACACTTTCAATTTTATTAGGGTAATCTAAAACAAAATGGTGGTGTTGAATGTGGATATTGTGTAATGCGGTATATGAAAGAGATAGTCATGGATGAAGATTTACAATTGGAGAGGAAGGTAAATTTTTTTATGAACTATATTCTTTATGAAATATTTAGTCATTTTGTATTGACCCTCACACTTCTATTAATGGTTTAGTTTGCAGGCTCAAAAAATTAACAGTATTATAATCAATCTCAGTATGATGAAGTCAGAAGCGAATGGAGTGAATTTGTTTACTTTTATATGGGTGCTTAAGTGTAGGTTGTGAAAAAAAATTTAATTGTATTTTGAGATTTATAAATACAATAGATTTTGGGTGAAGTTGGTTAATGTCTTTTATGAATACACTTTTGAGTTGTAAGAAATAGAAATTTCTGATATATATATATATATATATTTGTTTAATTTTGATGGTGAAAAATATTGTGTTGTAGTAATTCAAATAGATATTTTTGAAAAATATTGTGGTGAAAAATATTTGTTTAATTGAAATTGTATTGTAACAAAACATGATGAATTACTTCGACAATACAAATAAATGGTGTAGTATACAATAAAATAGACTTCGTCAAATTTAATTAGCAGCGTAGTTAAAAGAAATATTTACTTCGTCATTTTTTAATTTGTGAAGTCGTTTGTATAAATTACTTCGCTAAATTTAAATATTTGTTATAGCAACATACACTCTAATACGTCTACATTTTGCTAAAGTAATACAATAAAAATTACTTCGACCAATTCAATTTTTGTAGAAGTAAAATTAAATATTTACTACACGAGAATAAAAAATTTGTGAAGTCGTATAAATATTTTACTTCAGAAGTACTTATGAAGTTATATACGATCAAATACTTCAGCAAGATCGATGAAGTATTAGAGCCATTTTACTTCGAAAACGGTTCAACTTTGAACCAATTTTGAATCGGTGAAAGACTTCGGTATTTCGTGGTGAAGTAAAAAACTGACCTTTTTACTTCACGCGCGTCTACTTCGGTAATTATCTACCTATTACTTCAGATAATATCCGAAGTCTATTATCAATTTTCACATAGTACGATTCCCTACTATTAGTATGACGAGCCCCCACCACCGACACTCTACGAGAGAGTGACGCGACTTGAGACACAGGTCCAGAGCCTCCGAGAGGAAGTGGAGGCAAATCATGTTGAAGAAATGGAGGCAAATCAGGCCTATTACACTGAGTACATGAGTGCCCTCAGAGCCGATAGGGAGACTAGCGACGCTCGATATCATGAGATGATGTCGCTATTTCGATCCTGGCAGCCCAGATCATCTCGGTCCCTCCTCCTAATTTAGTTTGGCTTTGTATGATTGACTATTTGACTACCCCTATTGAGTAGGGTTGACTTATATTTGACTTGTATGACTACGCTGGTTCTCTTTTTTACCAGCTAATTTATGGAGTTGACTATTTGCTTCTCTTGATTATCTGATCTTTATCAGGATTATGCTTGGTAGAATAGGTTAACTCTATTTTTTTTCCTATTTTTTTCAACTTTTAAAATACTTTTAAAACTGCTTTACTTGATTTTTAAAATCTTTTTACAATTTCAAAATCAATTTTTCGACTTAGTTTTTTTGTGCAAAAACTATCCCCTTCAAAATTAGGGCTTTTTCACAAATGGACTTAGCCTAGGCCCTAACCTTAAAACTACATGAACCTATAGATCTAGAAGCCAGCATCTTATAAGCACCTTAGGGTACTTTTGACTGATAACCTAGAATGGGTTGAGATGCTTAGGTCTTCGCCTTAATTCAAGATGCTTTAAGTCAGTGTATCTGCAGCAATTGGGGCACTAAATACAAATAAAACAGTAATCAGGTTAAGTGTCAAGCTTAGAAAATCTAACTTGAACAGAACACTTAACTTGACTAACCCTAGCGAAAAATACTGTTTATAACAGTTAGTAAGTAGCTAATTGAGTTAGACAGGACCCTACAGAGATAATTCAGATTGATTTGGTTCAGTTTATGTCTTGAATTTGTTCAGTACAGCACATTATTCTCTTGCTATATCCTGATGCAATTTTTTTTACTATATTGCTTTGTCTTTTTTGATATATGGCAAAGAGGGAGAGATTGGAAAGGAAAGAAGATAGGTTTAAAAAAAATTTCAAAATTTTTTTTATCCTTTCTTCAAAAAGTACTTAATTTAAAACTGTTTTCAAATCTGTCCTTTTCAAAACTTTGTCTAAGTACTTGAAAATGTTGTTTTAAACTGTGTTTTACAAGTACATAACTTACACTGTTTTTTTCCAAGTACTTAACTTACACTGTTTTTTTCTAAGTACTTGACTTAAACTATTTTCAAAAAATGTCTATGTACTTGACTTAAACTGTTTTCGAAAATTTCCAATGCACTTAACTTTAACTGTTTACAAAAATCGCCAAGTACTTGACTTAAACCATTTTTCAAAATTATGTCTAAGTACTTGATCTAAGATGCTTGCAATCTCTAAAGTACTTACTTTCAAACTTTTCTAATAGAAAAGTTTCTAAGTATAAACCATCTAAAGTACTAAAGAAAGTGAAATTTATTGACTTGAAATTTTTCTAAAAATGTAAAATTTCTAAGTGTAAATCCTCAAGTGCCCAAAATTTTTTTTTGGAAAAAGTATTATAAAATTTCTTTTGAAAAATGTTCTAAGTGTCGAATAATCAAACTCCATCTTTAAGACTTAGAAAGTTTTTTAACCCCACGAACTTTTGAAAAACCTAGGGGGAGAATCCTTAAAGGGGGAGAAAACTAAACTAATATTTTACTTGTTTTGATTAACTTAACTTTTTGAATCGGGTTGCCATAAATCAAAAAGGGGGAGATTGTTGGTGCAGACAGCACCCAAGTCGAACCTGGGTTTTGATAATGGCAAAGGGTTCAAAAGTTAAGGTATAATGTTGGTCTAACATGGTTGCTAAGTATACAGGAAAAGAAGCCCTAGGTACACTAGGCACGAAGTCCTGGTCAAGGACTGGGCACGAAGCCCTGGCAAGGAGCTGGGCACAGAAGACCTGCTTGGAAGGTGGGCACGAAGTCCTGGTCGAGGACTGGGCACGAAGCCCTGGCAAGGCGCTGGGCACCGAAGACTTGCTCGGAAGGTGGGCACAAAAGTCCAACCGGAGGAGACGGTTGGCAAAATGTAAATTCTCCCAAGAGGAGTAGGTGAGGACGCGTTCCCCGTCGAGGGAACAGTAGGCGTCGGTTCGACCTTGGGCTCCATTTGGGAGACCCAAAGTCAGAACTAAGACAGCTACGGCTGTAAAATTCGCTAACATGCTTGCCTTGTTTTTTTTGGTACTAACCCTGGATGCAGGACTGAAGGAATGAGTCTCTGCAGCTCAGAACGCCCCAAAGGAGAGGGGCAGCAACTGGGTTGGGCGCCCGGGAGGTCATGGGCGCCCTAAGTCAAAGCCAAACAAGAGTTGAGCAAGAAAACGCTTCGGAAGCTCTCTGGGCGGGGCACCCCATGCTCCCGGGCGCCCCGGATGCCTCGGGCGCCCTGGGCTCGAGCCAACGAAGCGATAAGAGTTCAAGTCAGCGAGAAGCCAGCAGACCGAGTCAACCCGGGCGCCCCCTGCTTCCCGGGCGCCCCCGTCAAACCTCGAGCCCGATCCTGGAGGGATAAGGGCTGACCGAGAGTTTTACGGATCGAAGGACACGTGGAGGGTGCCCCCAACGTCCAGGGCGCCCTCAGGTGCACTATATAAGGGGCTCGACCCCCAAGGCTTCAGAACACAACATTCCAACGCCAATACGCTCTTCGACTCAAGCGTTCTGCTCCGGAAACCTCCCATCTCGAGATTCAAGCGTCGACGACAACCCGCTGCTCCGAAGTTCGATCCACACCGGGAGTCGGTAACGAAGAGCTCAATTTAAGTTTATTGTACTATAACTGTAATCCTTTATCTCGCACATATAGAATTGCCCGCAGTAAACGGTCAACGACCGTGGGCCTTGGAGTAGGAGCCGACCGCGACTCCGAACCAAGTAAATTCGTGTGTTTTTTGTGCTGTGTTTTCAATTCCGCTGCATATTCTCTTAATCTCGAATCCGAAAAGTGTTTTATGATATTCACCCCCCCTCTATCGTATTCTCTCGATCCAACAAAGACTACTAGGCCAAAGGCAAGGGCAAATAAGTTGTTCAGGAGGAGGATGAGGATGAAGATGAAGATGAAGATGATGAGGCTCCTGCCCCATCAATGTCAGATACTACAACGCAAACAACAAAATTTGCGACCTCCACCCAAACAAACATATCTGAACACCAAAAAGCTAAAACAAAAGAATTTTAAAAGGTGAAAAACAAAATCTTGAAGAATTCCAGGGCATTTTTTAAGAAGAATAAAGATGCAGAGATTGCTGAAACATTATTAAAGCTTAGTAAATTAAAGTGAGTTAGTTGCTATTGCGTTTGGAAAAATATTGTAAAACAATGATGATTATTGACATTCATTAATAAAATTTAATCATTCACATTGTTATTAAGTTGCTTATTTTATTTGCATGTAGGTATGAGTTGAATCCAGTATGGTCCAATGGGACCTTTACATTAGATATGAAATCTTTTTTGACAATATTTGATTTGAATGACTACACCACCGGGGATTGCATCAATACATACTGAACTATTCTTGCAAATGAAGCAAAAGCGTGTAACTCACCATACCAGCCCTCCATATTTTGTGGGGTGGGGTTTGATGTAAGTCAATTAGCTACTTGTTTTTGTTGTTTTTTCTATGATTTAGTCCACTGACACTTCCTTTTTAATAAACCTAGGAACTTTTTGAGGCAATTCACGCTCAGGCTTTTGAACAAACTATTGCCACTGATACGGATAAGCCAATTAGATATATCATCTGTCCTCTAAATAATGCAGATGATCATTGGCATCTAATGATTATTGACCTCGTGGAAGGTAGTATCCATCATTATAATTCTCTCGGCGCCACAGAAGGGTACACTGCCCAATTTGAAAAATTGTAAGTTTTCTATTTCATAGATATACCTTGCCAAAAAGTTTCGTCATATTTGTGTAGGTGGCGTTTTTCAAAAATTTGAACTGGTCATATTACAAGATATGAAATAAAGGATTGCCTTCCATAGCTGGGACAGAGTTTAATAAAATTGTTGTAGAAGGACCCACCCAAAGCAGATCGTAAGAGGATGTTTATTTTTGTTAAAAATAACAATTGATTTCATGGTTGGATTTATAAGATGACAACAATGTGAATATTGGTTTTTCAGGTTGGATTGTGCATTTTTCATGATGCGGTATGCTGAAAGTATGGTTTTTCAAAGATCTACAGATTTTAGCCAAAAGTAAATGAAAAATTATCGATTTCAGGTGGGATATAAAATAATGAGAGATAAGTGCTGGAAGATAAATCTGTAAATAGTATTTTTGTTGATACTATGCGTATGTAATTGTGATCACAAACATTGTATATTTGTAATTATACAATCTATGTACTCCTTTTCAAATCAATGAAACTTTGCTTTGGATCATTGTTTTTGTCTCATATATGATCTGTAATCTGTAATTGTTGTCGAACCCATCAGTAATATTGAACCTTGCTTTTGCTAGAATCATTTGAATTCATGACCACGGTGGGCCTGAAACAAAAGCTTTTTAGCAAACCCACTCAGGGCCTGAAACAAAATGATTCAGTTGTATAATGTAAGTTTAATGACAAACAATATATGTTTGTAGTTATAATGTATGTAAACCATTTTAATACTCCAATGGAATATTGCTTTCGATCCTTGTTATTGTGTAATCTATAATCTGTCATGTTGTCGATACTATTAGTAATATTGAACCTTACTTTTCCTATATCCTAATTTTAAATCACAGCCCACGTTAGGCCTGAAATGAGATTATTTCAGGCTCAGCGTGGGCCTGGAATAATATCATTTCAGGCCCACGCTGGGCCTGAATGTGATTATTTCAGGCCCACGCTGGGCCTTTAATGATATTATTTCAGGCCCATGCTGGGCTTGAAATAATTGCATTCAGGCCCAATGTGGGCCTGAAATAATTCCATTTCAGGTCCAAGATGTGCCTGAAACAATCATGTTCAGGCCCACGCAGGGCTTGACATAATAATCTCATTTCAAATTTCAAATAATTCAATAATATAATGATTAAATATTTTATATAAATATATATGTTGTGAACTTATTTTTAATATTAAACAAGAAGGAGAGTACCTACATAGACATTACATACCACAATTTAATTCCGTCCACATCATTACCTCATATTTTTAGAATTTGGCACAACAGGAGGTTTGTTTCATGGATCTATGATATTTTGATTTCTCAAAACTCATTACCAGTAGTTAGAGTTCAGATAGCTAGGACATGGTATTTTTGGTCTCGAGACATAGTCCTAATGATTATCAATTACGTGTTAATACAGTATCAGTTGGCACAGAACAATGAATCAACAAAGCAAACAAACAGAGCGTTTCAAATGACAGATATTCACAAACCATAGGACTTCAGGACTTCAAGACCTTAAATAACATTATTGTGGGGTTAAAAATTCGACAACTTCACAACTGATCATTTCTGCTTACATAAATTTACACAAGAAGAAATGTATCATAATATTGAAATACTTCTTCAAGTGACAACATTAACAACAACTAGTTTTTTGACTATACTATAGCTGTACAATATACAAAATATATACATTCAGTTCTCCTCCATACAAAATATACACTTCAATCTGAATATTAGGTCACTACATATACCAATTAACTCAAGACCTTGGGGTTGGCGGCATTCTATATGTCCTTTTATTATGACCAAGTTGTTTGCACCGACTGCATTTTAGTTTCACCTTGCCATTGTGTCTGGACTCAATCCGTGCCTTCTTTTGTCTACCAGGCTGCACAAGGCTATGGGGACATAGAACTGTAATGTCGTTTACTCCAGTAGGCCAAAATTGCTTGCTTCTATAAGGGAAAATACGATCCATGTAAACCCACTTCCAAGTTTCAGAATAAAAATAATGCTCACAATATGGGAGTGTATCCATGTTCCTGTGAATGATTACGGCAATAGCATGTGAGCAAGGAGGTCCTGAAATTTGAAATTCCCCACAATGACAACACTTTTTTTCCAAATCAACAATGTATGAAGTGCCCCATGTTTCTACTTCCATTTCTGATTGAGAGTAAGGGTGAACCATATAAGCTCTTGCATTCTCTCTCCTTGAATCCATTTCTTTTGTAGCATAAGGTGTCAAAGCAACATGCCATTTGGAGACTTCCTCTCTACGGTTATAGAACCATTGAGCAACTTTTCTTCTTGTATTATCAATTAACCTGTTTATGGGAAGCTCACACATAGACTTGAACAAAGTATTTAAGCTCTCCACACAATTCGTGGTAAGCATTCTGTACTTTCTCCCTGTAAAGTGTGCATTTGCCCACCTTTTAGGGTCAATGTTCTGAAGCCACTTATGGGCAACTGGATGTTTTTCAAGCATTGTCTGCATTATCATATCATATTGGAGTGTTGTGTTGGCTCGTGTTGCTGACCAAAACAAACCTACAACAGCTCTACTTCCAGTATCAATTACCATATTACAACACATGTGGTGGCAACAAAAGGCATGATGCGCGTTTGTGTAGACTTTTCTAACTGCTGATATAATGCCCCGATGTCTATCTGATACTATGGTGATTGAGTGATCATCGACAGCAAAGAACCTCTTTGTATGCTCCAAAAACCATTCCCATGCAGACCCACATTCAACTTCAGCTATTGCGAAGGCAACTGAGAGAACATTGTCATTACCATCAATCGTCGTTGCAATCAACATTACTCTTGGATACTCTCCTCTTAGGTGTGTGACATCAATTCCGATAAGTCTACGCAAATAAGACCTGAACACCCTTCGGCAAGCACCAAAAGTCCAGAAACACCACTAGAACCGATTGTCACCATTCCTGCATAGTGCCACATACGCTTCAAGATCTCTAGCTCTTAACTCATGCAGATATTATGGAAGATCTCTGTAAGCCTCATCATAATCTCCAACAACCTTTTTCAATGCTTTCTCCCTAGCTATGTATGCTTTTCTGTATGATATGGTCACTCCAAATCTAGCTTTAATATCCGATATAATCATACTTGGTTTGTATTGTTCATTATGAAGAAATTGCTCTTCAACAAAAGAAGCAACAAATGATGAAGAGCATGCATGATGATCAGCACTTTCCCTAACAGTTTCACATTGGTGTTCCTTTATATATTTTGTAACAGTGAACTCTACTTCCTCCCTTGCTACTACTCTCCATGTACAGGGTTGGTTGAAGCACACTGCTTTAACTCTATTTTTTCGGGTGTCAACTGGGTTATATCTCATATGCTTAACCATGGCATGTTTGACAAGTGCATTCTTGAATTCTTCTCTAGATGGAAAATATCTGCCCCACAAAAATTCATGCCCATATCTTTCCTCTACCTCTACAATTGGCCCAGCAAGCAATCGAGAATTTAAAATATAAGGATCTTCAGCTAATGGAAACTCCTCCTCTAAGTCACTGTACTGATCTGGGGGGAATTCATATTGCTCAATCTGCATATCATCGGCTTGGAATTCTAGTACACTTGTAATGAGTTCTAATTCATCTGCATTCCGGATTTCAATTCCTTCCTCCCTACTCCAGGTTGGCTCAAAGAATTCAACAACTCTTGTAGAAGAATTCAAACCCTCACCTTGTAGATTAGTTGCTTCTTCATTTGGATCAATTGTCAAATTCCTTATAATTTCTGATCCATTCCCCGTGACAGCATTATCATCAAGAGTATTCCATATCTCGGATAGAATTTTGTCAACAACATTATTATCCCTGAAAAATAAATTACAATTACATTTTGCAAACTTTGAAAATCATAATCAAGGACCTAGGAAGGTCTGAGGGCCTGAAATATTTTAATTTTAGGCCCTCACAGGGCCTGAAATCATTATATTTCAGGTCCTGTGAGGGCCTGAAATCAAAATATTTCAGGCCCTGTGAGGGCTTGAAATGATTATATTTCAGGCCCTCATAGGGCCTGAAATCAGTATATTTCAGGCCCTGTTAGGGCCTGAAATGATTATATTTCAGGCCCTCACAGGGCCTGAAATCAGTATATTTCATGCCCTAGGAAGGCCTGAAATCTTTTGATTTCAGGCCCTCACAGGGCCTGAAATCAGTATATTTAAGCCCTTGGAGGGACTGAAATCTAATAATATCATGCACTTCCACCAGGGACTGAAATCCTTTAATTTCAAGCCCTCCTAGGGCCTTATATGATAAGATATCACCCTTAGGTTGAATTCAAGTATTTATTTATCTTAAGTTTAACAAATTTCAGAGAGCCCTTATTATGTAATGCATATCACCCTTAGTCTCCTCCAAACATAAAAATTGACGAAAAAGTTGATAAGAATAAAACTAGGTCTGATACCATATCAAAGATGACAATCATACGTACATTGTTATTTGTATTTGTTACCAATCTGTTGCTTGCCTTTTCTCTTTCACCACCTATCTTCCTCACCTGCCTTGGTGATGAATTGAGTTGTGCAAGGTCGAAATATATACGTATCCTTGTGATGATTCGACTTGTGCAAGGTAGTAATATATATATAGGCTGAGAAAATTTCCACTACCTGCCCATCCGAACCACAAATTAGTATTTTACTGCAAAAGTGGTTCGGATGTCTCGAAAATGTGAATCGAAAAAGGTATTTTGTGGCGGGAGGGGTATAATAGGAAGTTCATTTAAGGTGCTGCGCCCTTTGGTAAATTTCAAACCATGGTACGCGAAATGATAATTTCCAATTCTTACGTACGCCCTTTGGTAAATTGCTGAAAGAATAAATTTAAAATTTCACTATCGCCCTTAAATTACACCTATTAGACCTTGTATTTATAATAATTAATTTTTTTTCAACCTTTTTATTTCATAAATTTTTTGTAAACTATTCTCATTGAAGATGCCCTTAATAGTTCCCAGATAGATGATCATGCGTTTCTACGGAATTATCATCATGTGATCTGGGAATCAAAATTTTGTAAAGCCAGTATGACTATCTTCTCCGTGCACTAGTCATAACATTCGAACTATAACACTCGTGATTTACTTTTTCCGTATTAATCCTGAGACGGATTGACGGGAAGACTTAGACGAACGAATCATTTTTTTATCATCAAATAGATAATCATGAGAGAAATGACAAAATTACATTATTTGATTGGTCTACCTGCCTAATTTAGTCGATCAAAGTGATAAGCTAAAGCAAACGCAATGTATTCATGCACGTGCACACAAAATCATTCAGAATTTTCCTTTAAAAAATACATTAAGGGGTCAAAGAGTGAAGGTAGTCCTCCGCAATCCCAAGAACAAATACGAAATGGAACATGGAAAAGTCATAAGAACACACACTTCCCAAAGGGATCAAGTTGAAATGTGTGATGTTGACATGTCTTCTTTATCAATCGAGTCAAAGCTCGACTTTTCAATTTCATATGCGAGGTCGGTTCAATTTCATAAAAGTGAAAGAAAAAAATAAATTAAAAGAGGTGCCTTATTTAATTGTTCTATTTTCAAACATTTAGAACTCTTAAATATTTTTAAAATGCTTCTTTTTAAAGTAGGAAAGTAGGTAGATAGATTTTAAGAAGACTTCTAAATGTCTCATGTAACAATTTTAATTAAAGATGTTATATATAGAGTATTTTTTTTCTCAAAATGAATAGTTTGATTGGATTAATTACAAGTACATGATTTATGAAATTTTAATTAATTAACTAACATATTTTCTAAGTATACATCGTTACATTTCGGTTTCTCAATCCAAACTTAATTATTTTAGAAAACAAGAACCAAAATCCAACCTAAAATATTCAAATAAATCACAATTATTCTTTTGAACAATATGTGTAATTATTTTTCTATATACGTGGATAACTATTATAAGTTTCACATGAAAAATGGATATTGAACATACATACGGGGAGAGGCTCTCCCTTTATTTTTGGATGAGTCTTTATGATTGCCTTTGATTTATTTTAATGATGAATAGAAATTTTTTTAGACAAGATCAATCAGTTATTTTCAGAATTAGACGGTTCAAATAAATGAATAATTAGAAAATAAAAAATAAAAAATAAAAATGATTATTGATTGCCCCATTAAAGTTTCATGTCAAATGAATTTAATGCAAAATTAATTAAGCGTACCTAATTCCTCACCTACAATTTAGTGCTGATGATGTCATGGCAGGTTTTTATTCCCTAATATTTAATGCTACAATTTAACAAGATCATCAAAGTTTCATGAATATATTTTATTTTGATAATTCAAATGTCTAAATTGTTTCGTTCTATTAATCGGTAGATGGTCTATTATATTTTAAGATTTATAAGAAAATATATTTATTTTTAAAAAATACTCTTTCATCTAATTGATCCATCTATCTATCTATCTATCTATCTATCTATTAAGCTCCCGGGACTATGGTGTAGCGATAGGGTCACTAGTGGTTAACTCAGGCATCCTCGGTTAGATCCCTAGTTACGGCGCATTTTACAGGAATTTTTCCTCTAAATGGGGCGCGAACCCTGGGACGCTGGGCTTCTAGACTGCCCACCGCGAGCGCTTCCCGATTTACCCTGGTGACCGGTGGGAAACTTCTGTGGGGTCGGGCCGGTCACCCCAGGTTCAATTTGTCTGCTGCCTGATTCATCATTTTTTTTATCTATCTATCTATTAATATCTATAAAACATAGTTTGGTATGCAGATGTGACATTCATAGGGAGCTTAGGATTCCCGTTTAAACCGAATATAAATTTTTTAAATAAAATATTTATAATTAAAAATACAAATTCAAAAGAAAATATATTATTACAAATCCTAATAACACACAGTTTTGCATATAGACATGACATTCACATGGAGCTTAGGATTCTCGCCTAAATCGAATATATTAAAAATACAAATTCAAAAGAAAATATATAATTACAAATCCTAAAAAGGAAAATTCAGATCTTAATCCAAAATTAAAATTTTAAAAAATAATTTATCAAATTCAAAAAAGATAATTCAAAAAATAATTTTATGTAAGAAAAATTATAGTCCCACATCTGAAGTTACCTAGGCGAATTATACACAGAGCAATTATAAAAATGGACAAAGAACGGTAAAACAATTCATATCTTTTTCGACCTTTTGGTTAAGATTAAGTGTAATATCTGATATGTGGGTCATTGGTCCACTTTGATATTAAATTAATTTTTATATGGGGGATGACCCATCACAGTAGCTTGCTATTAGGGTTTTCATGTGTCGTCTGTGTGTTGCACTATAACACAGGTCTAACACACCTCTAACAAAGCATCACCATTAATATCTTATATTATAAAAAATAATACTATATCTTATATTGACATGAATCCATGATGAAATAAAATTACTCTATAAAACACAATTTAAACACAATTTTGCATGCAGATGTGGCATTCACAGGGAGCTTAGGTTTCCCGCCTAAATCGAATATAAATTTTCTAAATAAAAAATTTATAATTAAAAATACAAATTCAAAAGAAAATATATAATTACAAATCCTAATAAAACACAGTTTTGCATATAGACCTGACATTCACAAGGAGCTTAGGATTCCCGCCTAAACTGAATATAAATTTTCTAAATAAAAAATTCATAATTAAAAATACAAATTCAAAAGAAAATATATAATTACAAATCCTGAAAAGAAAAATTCAGATCTTAATCCAAAACTAAAATTTTAAAAAATAATTTATCAAATTCAAAAAAGATAATTCAAAAAATAATTTTGATGTAAGAAAAATGATAAGTCCGCATCTAAAGTTACCAAGGCGAATTCCACAGAGAGCAATTATAAAAATGGACAAAGAATGATAAAACAACTCATACCTTTCTCGACCTTTTGGCTAAGATCAAGTGTAGTATCTGCTTTTATCAGTTTAATATCTGATATGTGGGTCATTGACCCACTTTGATATTAAATTAATTTTTATATGGGGGATGCCCTATCGATATCACAATAGCTTGTTACTAGGGTTTTCATATGTCGTCTGTGTGTCCTGGTTTTTATAAGTCGCCTGTGTGTCCTGGTTTTCATATGTCGCCTGTGTGTCCTGGTTTTCATAAGTCGCCTGTGTGTCCTGGTTTTCATATGTCGCCTGTGTGTCCTGGCACACCTCTATCAAAGCAAAGTGAACTTTATATCACATTCACATCCACCACCTTTATAAAACTTATAATCACCATTAATATCTTATATTATAAAAAATAATACTATATCTTATATTGACATGAATCTATGATAAAATAAAATTACTTTACATTTTAATTTTTCATTTAATAATAAAAATTGACATATATATATTATCACTAAACATATTATTTGAATTGTGTTTGAATTGTGTAAGATTCCCGTGCATCGCACGAGTATTATACTAGTTGTTATCTAAATTAAAAGTTGATTAATCGGTCGACTAAAAGTAATTTTAATTAATTGATAGAATATGATTCCGATCAATTAAAAAGAGTGGTTGTTTACAAAGTCTTGAATTCATCATAAATAGGTACCATTGCATTTTGTGTTCTCAGATTCATCGATTGATTGAAATCATATTTAATCTGTTTTAAAAGTATTTTAAATTGAAAGATAATATTAAATGGTTAGAATCTAATCAGCTAGAAATTTTTTTTAATAAATTTTAAATTATTATTAAATATATCTAAATACAATTATATCCTTTCCTATTTATTTTCATATTAAATTATATACTTTCCTATTTATTTCATAATAAATTATATCCCTTTCTATTTATTTTCATATTTATAATTTTTAGGATCATTACTAAAAATATCTAAACCCAATTATATTCTTTCCTTTTTATTTTTATATTAAATATATCCTTTAATATTTATTTTCATATTAATTAATCTTTTTATTTATAAAAATTTATTCTTGTTCGACAGATTTTGACCATCTAAATTTACCTTAAATTGAAATGGATTCTATGAAGTAGATGCATTAAATAATAGAAATAGTTGGTCTCGATAAAAAAATGTTACAAATTCGATTCACAATTTCTTATTTGTCTGACTGCGCATTTATTGTTAGAATTCATTGCTTGAACTTGCATTCAGTTCTAAAAGTGATTTGTGAAATGATAAATTGTAGATTAGATCAGAATTAACTTAAGATCAACTGGCATCTAATATATAATTGACGATTTCAGGCAAGGTCATGTTAATATTTATAAATATTTGTTAATATTATACAATAATAATAACAATCAAGTCTTATCCCATTAGGTGAGATCGACTATATGGATTCTTCTACGTCATTGAGCTCTGTCCCTTATTATATTATCATCTATATTTAAATAAAATTTATCTTATTTTATTATTATTAACCAAGTCTTTTTTGATCTTCCCCTCCCACATTTAATGTACAAATTTATCTTAGTTTCACATTGTTGGGAACAAGATGGCTATAGAGGGGGGGGGGTGAATATAGACAATCGCTTGCCCCTTTAAAACTTATCACGATTTCTACAACTCAAATATCAGTAGCACAGCCGAAAGAATAGAAAACAGAGTATGCAGAAGAAAACGAAACGAAAGCAAAACAACCACAACTAGCAAGATCACTAACAAGGAGGGTTTACAAGGTTCGGGGATAACTTGCCCCTACTCCTTGGCGTGCCCTTGAGGTGGGCGATCCCTTGATCGTCGGCAGATCAAGCCCCGGTTAACACCGGATATGAAGCAACCTCCTTCTCGGTGGAGAAACCTCTCCACAGCGTGTTTCACACAATGATATATAATGAGCACAATGAAACAACAACAAGAAAGTCTTACTCAAACACTTAGAGAGGACAAAACACAGCAAGCTTCCCTGAGCTCCACCCAGTGGCGATCTCACGCAGACCCCGTCTGCTTCGTGTCTTCCCACTGTCGGACTCCAAGCTTCTTGTTTTCTCCTTCAAGCGCTCAAGTATGATGATTGCTCCTCAATAGCTTGCTTAGAATGATTGAAGAACTCAAGAACAGCAAGCTTCTCGCTCAGGAACTCAAGAGCACGAAGAACTACAGCAAGTAAGAACCGTAAGTCGTGTCATGCTGAACTCCACTCTCGCGTTCCTTTTTGTTTCTCCGCCAAGCGACAGGTGACAACATCTCTGTAGCTCCCAGCTACTCATCTGCCAACGCCAGCCTCTACTGAGCTATCTCTGGACTCACTGAGCTCCTCAGCCAAGCTCCAGTCTTAGCTCCAGTCCGTAGCTCGCCGTTGCAACCTGAGATGGGAAAAGGGACAAACCTGCTCCAAGGAAAGCACGCCTTGACTTCTCCTTGAGTGTTTGAGTCCTCCTCTGTCACCTGAAACTCAATCAGAGCATTAGATCAGAAGATCAAGCAACATATCAACATACATCAGCAAATCGGATTCGATCAGACGCTCTGACCACGTCTGTCAGTGAAATTTGAATTAAAGTGATCGGTCACCGGACCGATCCAGAGTGTGTGGATCGATCACCAGATCGATCCACTGCTTTGCTGGGATTCCCAGCTCTCGCAGCTATACACTCCTGATCGGTCACCAGACCGATCAGGGTGAAGCCTGATCGGTCACCAGACCGATCAGATTGGATCCTGATCGGTCACCCAGACCGATGATCCTGATCGGTCACCCAGACCGATCAGGGCAGATGAGCAGTAACTTTTTAATCAAATCCAAGATCCCTGATTGGTCACCAGACCGATCCAAGACTTTGATCAGCAAGGGAACTCACTCACCGTTTGCTCCCTGATCGGTCACCAGACCGATCAGAAGCAAGACAGCAAGGAAGCAGCCTGCTCCCTGATCGGTCACCGGTCCGATCAGGAGCCACACAGTAGATTCCCAATCTCACTGTGCGCTCCCTGATCGGTCACCAGTCTGATCAGACATAGCTGGATCGGTCACCAGATCGATCCACTAAGGAGCAGCGTGCCAATGTCCCTGATCGGTCACCAGACCGATCCAGTGACTCAACCCTAGCCCTCCAAGCTAGGAATTCATCCACCTTAGCCCTCCAAGCTAAGGATTTTTCCATCTAACTCTCCAAGTTGGGAATTTGCACCTAACCCTCCAAGTTAGGACTTTTCACCTAGCCCTCCAAGCTAGGACTTTTCACCTAGCCCTCCAAGCTAGGACTTTTCACCCAACTCTTCCGAGTTAGAACATCATCCAACCTAGCCCTCCAAGCTAGGCACCTGACCCTCCAAGCCAGGACTTTTTCACCTAATTCTCCAGGATGGGAATTTGCACATAACCCTCCACGTTAGGACTTTTCACCTAGCCCTCCAAGCTAGGAATTTTCACCCAACCCTTCCGAATTAGGACTTTTCCAACACCTAGCCCTCCAAGCTAGGATTTTCCACACCTAACCTCCCAGGTTAGGATTTTCCAACACCTAGCCCTCCAAGCTAGGATTTTCCACACCTAACCTCCCAGGTTAGGATTTTCCATATCATGCCTAATCCTCGATTAGGACTTAATCATAATCATCATAATCATCCTCCTAAACTAAAATCGTTGTCAACACCAAAACAATAATCAGGGCCAGACTGCATCAACAATCTCCCCTTTTTGTTGTTTGACAACCCGATTTTATGTTTAGGGATTCTCAATCAATTTTCCAACATTATGAATCATAGGGGAATCCAGATCCTCCCCCTACAACATGGTCATTCTAAACTTAACCAATCCACACTCTCCCCCTTTGTCGAACACCGAAAAGGAGCCAGAGGGGCTGTGAAGTTTAAAATGAACTCCCCCTCAATCCTAGAGGTATCCCAACTCATCAAAAATGTGATAGTTTATGGAATTGGCATACGAACACATGTGAAAAATTATAGCAAGACATAGCAATCACATGCATCATATGAGTATGAAATATAGACTCCCAAAGCATGCCATAATATTCATAAGTATCAACAAAACATGGCAATGTAAGCATGAATATGGCAATCGAACAATCATGCAGATAGCAAGTACATAATCAGTCATGGCATCAACAATAATAGATAAGCATGGCAGATAAAAATATATAGATCAAGGCATGAAAGCATCCAAGCAAGTAGCAAAATAAGTGTGACTCAAGGTCACACCAACAAAGTCAGAGGGCATACAGCCCAAAAGTCATAGTCAAATACATAGGCGAAACAGCAGGTATCCGAAATCAAGAGTCAGCAGGAGGGTCGTCATCGTGCATAAGGTCGTCCAGCGGCCCTGGTGCAGTACTCGAAGGAGCTGCACCTCCAGGAAATGTGTGGCTGCGCCACTCATCATACCATGTTTGCTAGAGTGTGCGGGTCCCTGAGAGGTCGGTCTCGATCCTGGTCAGTCGGGAATCGAAGGAGCGGAAGCCTGAACGAACTTCCTCACGATCTGTCGCCCCCAGCTGAATAAGCTCCTGAACAGTCTGATCTAGCTCTGAGATCTGCCATCGGAGATCCGGGTCCGGCTCATCATAGTCATCGTCATCAGTAGCGGCTGGCGCCTGACCCTGTGGAACTCCCCGTGGTAACTCCCCAAGAACCCTACCATCCTTCCAGATCAACATCCGATCGGGCCCCCGAATGATGATGCCAGACTTGGCGAAGGCACGCCGACCAAGTCTGCAATCCTGTCGTACTATAGGCACCGTCCGACCCTTGGTAACATCAACACCTACTGACATGAGCCAGTCGGTGATGACGTGACCAAAAGGCATGTAGACAGTGCGTCGGCTGGACTCCTCTCGATAAGACAAAATGGACTGGAAGATGCTCTCCATAATATCGAAATCTGAACGACTGTGCATGCCGTAGAGCATCAAGCAGTGATATGGTCGGATCTCAGCTAAGGGTTTTGAGATGATTGGAAGAATACAATTGGTAATGATCTTGAATAGTATATAACTAGTGGGAGACAGACGCAGTGCAGCAAATGTAGGAAAGTCAGGTCCAAGCTCATCAAGACCGTCTGGACGCGGATAACCAAAGAAATACTGATGAATGGAATCAGGGGTAACGTCTGCAAAGGGTGCTAGCAAAGGATTAGGAAGGTTAGGATAAAGTGAATAAAGATTCGGTGATCGTCGACCACCCAAGTACTCAGCCAAAATCTCATATGAAAATTCAAGGTTCATCTTCCCGACTCGAGTGGTGAACTCGAATCCCCCTTTAGAGCTTGGTTGTAGGTTGTTGTAAAATTCGGAGACGAGGTCGTAATTTATGGTTCTTTCCAAAGAAAGAAGAAACCCCAGATTGTAATAAGTAACAATCTCCATCACAGAAGGGCAGAATTCCGTTAGGAAAGGAATGTCAATGGATCTGCAGGGTAAAAGTTTGAATGTCCTAGCTTGAAAGGCCTGCTCATAGGCCGCATTTGGGAACCTGGAGCTAGAGGAAGGCTGTGGCCTTCTGGAAGAGGAGGAAGGAGTCTTCCCCCTCGGATTTCCCTCCACGCTCTCTTTTCCTTTAGATGATTTTCTAAGTAGGTCAATTAATATAGTAAGATGGACATAGATTGAATCATACAGGAGTTGATCATCAGATGAGACCCAATCAAAGGTAGATATAAAATGTTTTGGTCAAGAAATGAGNGACAGAGAAGAACGCGCGTGAAGGAAGATCCTTCAAGCCGGAGAAAACCGCCCGCAGAGGAGGTCGCACGAGCGTGAAGGAAGACGCAGAGACTTCTCTCGCTCACTCGCACAGGGTGTTTCGGCGCTAGGGTTCGGGAAAACGAAGATTTGGGGAGTTAATCGGTTGGTGGATCGGTCCACCAACCAGAATTTAATGCAGTTGATCGGATCACCGTTCGATCAGATCGCGTCCAAACCGATCAGATGCGATCCTGATCGGACTGGCGTGGTCCTGATCGGTCTGATGACCGATCAGACGCGCTCCTGATCGGTCGGGTGACCGATCAGGATTTGATCAGTAGGGTCCGACGAGAAAACTCTGAGCTCCCTGATCGGTCTGTGGACCGATCCCCACAGGGTGCCAGATCGGTCGGGAGACCGATCCAGGCTAGCTCAGACACTTAGTCAAATTTTGGGAGATCCGACACAGGAAGGAGTCAGATCGGTCTAGGGACCGATCAGTCCTATGCCTGATCGGTCCGGTGACCGATCAGGGTTCTTGATACGACCTGAAATGTTCAGTTTCAGAATTTCTGAAATTTCTAAATGATCTTTGATGGATTTTGTCTAACTTGGACAGGTCTTTATGACTAAAATTGATTCTTGAACAAGAATCTAAAGTTCTTATAGGTTCATCAAGCACTTTGACCCATCTTAATGGAGTCAAACTCAACCATTAATCAATCAAGCAAATTCAAACAAGTTTCTATTCCAACTTCAAGTTTCCAATCAAGTTTGCTTGATTGGAATGTCCAAGTATGATCATGGAGCCATGTACACATATGTTATGCAATGGTTTTCCCCATACTTGGTCACCACCGTGATTATTATCTCGTCAACTTAATTTCTCAATTGATGCAATGACATTTCAAGAAATTGAGTTGAACCTAACATCTCACCCCATATCTAGCAAACAAAAACATTTTGGTAACCCTTATAGTTTGTGTGAGATGTTCCCAAAGTTACCCAATTGTTCCCTAACAATTTGAAATAATCATGAAGGGTTTTGACCACAATTTGAACATCATGAAGCCCGACACATTCCCAATTCCCGTCTAAGGAAACTAAATTTACTCTCGGGAAGTGGTTTAGTGAAAATGTCAGCTAGGTTTGACTTTGACTCTACATGTGAGAGTATGATGTTCCCCCTAGCTACATGATCTCTAATGAAGTGGTGTCTTACCTCAATATGTTTTGTCCTCGAATGATGGACCGGATTCTTGGTTAAGTTAATTGTGCTAATGTTATCACATAACACTTGCACACCCTTGTAACCCAATCCATAGTCCTCTAAGGTGTGGATCATCCACAACAATTGTGATATACACTCTCCCATGGCGATATATTCTGCCTCGGTAGTGGAAAGAGCAACACAATGTTGCTTCCGACTCGACCAACTTACTAAAGACGACCTAGGAATTGGCAGCCCCCACTAGTGCTTTTCCGATCCAACTTACATCCAGCGTAGTCGGAATCCGTATAGCCCATCAAATCAAAAGATTCGGTACGGGGATACCAAAGACCTACACCAATTGTGCCCTTGAGATATCTCAAAATTCGCTTAACAGCAATTAGGTGAGATTCCTTGGCACAGACTTGATACCTAGCGCACATACCTACAGCAAATAGTATATCTGGTCGACTAGCTGTAAGGTATAGCAAACTACCTATCATGCTTCGATACTGAGTTAGATCAACGGGTTTACCACTCTCATCATTGTCCAATCTTGTGTTTGTAGCCATGGGAGTGGTTACCTCTTTTGAATCACTCATATTGAATTTTCGAAGCATTTCATGTGTGTACTTTGATTGGTGCACATGGATACCATCGCGAGTTTGCTTGATTTCAAGTCCGAGGAAGAAAGTCAACTCTCCCACTAGACTCATTTCAAACTCACTCTCCATGTGTCCGATAAATTCACGTAAATAGCCCTTGTTGTTTGAGCCACAAATTATGTCATCGACATATACTTGGGCTACAAATATATTGTCACCATCTCTTCGTAGAAATAGTGTGGGGTCTATTTGACCTCTAACGAAACCCTTTCCAATCAAGAATGCCGACAACCGCTCATACCAAGCCCGGGGTGCTTGTTTAAGACCATAGAGTGCCTTCTTGAGCTTGTACACGTGGTTTGGATATTCGGTACTCTCAAACCCTGGTGGTTGTTCGACATAGACTTCTTCCCTAATTAAACCATTTAGGAATGCCGATTTGACGTCCATTTGAAATAGTTTGAAGCCTCGATGTGCTGCAAATGCAAGCATCAATCGGATGGACTCTAATCGTGCCACGGGAGCATAAGTCTCATCATAATCAAGACCTTCAACTTGACTGTAGCCCTTGGCTACCAAGCGTGCCTTGTTTCTAATGATTTCTCCCTTGTGGTTTAATTTGTTCTTGAAGACCCATTTAGTTCCAATAATAGTGGTCTTCTTGGGCCTAGGGACTAAGTCCCAAACTTGACTCCTCTCAAACTGACCTAGTTCATCTTGCATTGCAATAATCCAATCGGGATCATTTAATGCTTCATCAATTTTCCTAGGTTCAATTTCGGAAATTAGAGCAACTTCATTAGCCTCATTCCTGAAGAATGATCTAGTCCTAACCCCTTGATGGATGTCTCCAACGATTTGGTCTTGGGGATGACTAGAGGCTAGTCTCGTTTGCCTTGGTGTTGGTGGTGCTTCTTGAACGAGTTCACTAGACACAAGTTTAGCCTCAGGATCCGGCTGATCAACGAGTTGTCTAGGCTCACCGTCATCAGACTCATCACCATTAACAATACTCGGATTTTCATTCAAACTAAGTCTCCTTAGTTCGATTTGAACTCCTTCTACATTATCTGACTGGTCAATTGGTTTTGGAACTTCCTCAAAAACCACATCAGAAGACTCCTCAACTAGTCTAGTTCTCTTGTTGTAGACTCGGTAAGCTTTACTAACGAGGGAGTACCCGACTAGTATCCCTTCATCAGCTTTTGCCGTGAACTTTCCAAGGTGATCCTTGGTGTTTAGGATGAACACCTTACAACCAAACACCCTAAGATGTTTAACCGTAGGTGGTTTCCCAAACCAAAGTTCATGGGGAGTCTTTTCTAAAAACCTATGAATGAGAACTCGGTTTTGCACATAGCAAGCTGTATTAACAGCTTCAGCCCATAAGTAACTCGGGAGTGAGTACTCATTAAGCATGCTTCGTGCAGCCTCTTGAAGTGCACGGTTCTTTCTCTCTACAACACCATTTTGTTGTGGTGTCCTAGGAGTAGAGAACTCATGTCTATAGCCCTTTTCTTGACAAAATTCTAGAAACCTTTGGTTTTGAAATTCACCTCCATGATCACTTCTTATTGTCTTAATTGTTGATGATTTCTCATTTTCAACCCTTCTACAAAAAGAAATGAAAACATCTAAGGTTTGATCCTTATGTTTTAAAAAAAAAGTCCAAGTATATCTAGTGAAGTCATCAATGATAACAAAGCAATATCTACTTCCATTCAATGATATGATAGTGCTGCAATCAAATAGATCCATGTGAAGTAAATCTAAAGCATTGGAAGTACTTACAGTGCTTTTACCTTTATGTGCAGATTTTGTTTGCTTACCCATTTGACACGCATCACATAATTTATCTTTTCCATACTTGATGCTTGGTAAGCCTCGCACTAGTCCCTTGTTGGCCAACTTCCGGATGTTCTTCAAGTTCACATGTGCTAGCCTCCGGTGCCAAAGTGTGGACTCTTCTTCTTTTGACATGAAACACTTAGCAAAAGCATTAGTAGCACTTTTAAATGAAACTTGATAAATATTGTCTACTCTTGCTCCTACTAGTACCATGTCCAAGGTGTCATTTTGTCTAACTAGACATTGACTTGGTTGGAAGTCAATTGTGTAACCCGTGTCACACAATTGACTGACACTTAGGAGATTAAACTTCATCCCCTTGACTAGAAGGACATTTGAGATTCTAAGACATCCGGATATTTGAATGTCTCCTATTCCTATGACCCTAAGGCTACCATTGTTACCAAATGATACATTACCTCTACTCTTCTTGTGAAATGTGGTAAACAATGATCTATCCCCGGTCATGTGTTTGGAGCATCCACTATCAACGAACCAAGTTGATAGATGCTCCCCCTCAATCACAACCTACACAATTCGAAAAATAGAAGTCTTAGGTACCCAAACCTTGGGACCTAATGCATCAACTAAACATGACTTAGGCACCCATGCCTTGACAACTTTCTTTTGAGTCTTGGGTGTCCTAGATTGTCTCATGTCAGTCCTAGACATGAGAGATACAAAAGAGGGTTCCTTAGGGCGGTAACCAATACCGGCCCTATTGTAGACCGCTCTTTGGGCATTTAATATCATATCTAAGGTCTTAGAGCTATTTGAGAATTTCCCAAGAATATTCTTGAGCTTCTCAACTTCACTCTTCAAGGATTGGTTTTCCTCTACTAACCCATTATCATGCGAATCACTGATTTCCTCAACCTTAGAGGATTTCAGGCTTACAATCTCATGTTTCAAAGATTTAATTTCATCTTCTAGTAATTCAACATGCAAGTCATCAATGTTATCATCCCTAGAAGCTTTCAATTGATCAATTTCTAATTGCAATGCTTTAACTTTGTTTTTGGATTTCTTGAGCATACTAGTTAAACATGCAATTGCTCTATAACATTTTTCAAGCTCGGGAGAAGTTACCTCTTCATCATCCGAAGATGATGAAGCCGCGTTTGAGGAGCTTGAAGTTTCTTCACTGCTCTCCTCTCCAAGAGCCATGAGAGCCACTTGCCTTGTACTCTTCTCCTCCTTCTCATCATCGGATGAACTAGAAGATGACTCATCCCAAGAAGCCTTCAAGGCTTTCTTCTTCTTCTTGGATTTCTCTTCTTTTCTTTTAGGTTTCTCCTCCTTTTTAAGCTTTGGACATTCATTCTTGAAGTGTCCTCTCCTACCACACTCAAAGCAAGATGCATTATTCTTATCAATTTTGGATTCACTAGTATTACCTCTCCTCTTGAAACGTCGATCTCTTCGCATCATCCTTCGCACGAAGTTCGCCATTTCGGATGAAGAGGAGCCACTGCCATCTTCCTCTGAGTTTGACTCGGATTCGGAGGAGGATGAAGATGATGAGATCTCTTTCTCCTTCTTCTTCTCCTTCTTCTTCTTAGTGGTCCGGTCCCCTGCAACTAAGGCAATCCCCTTCTCCTTGGGGCCTTTGTTAGCCATTTCATGCTATTCCATCTCACAAAATAAGTCATCTAATTTTACAATAGATAAATCCTTGGATACTTTGTAGGCATCCACCATGGATGACCACAAAGCATTCCTTGGAAATGCTTTCAAAACATACCTCACAAGGTCGCGATTTTCGACCTTTTCATCAATTGAATGAAGTCCATTAAGAACTTCCTTGAACCGGCTATGGAGCTCACTTACCGACTCATTCTCCTTCATGGAGAGATTTTGAAGTTGATTGAGGAACAAATCCCTCTTTGCAATCCTCGAGTCCCGGGTGCCTTCATGGAGCTCTATGAGTTTGTTCCACAAGTCTTTTGCACTCGTGAAGGGACCAACCTTGATGAGTTGGTCTTTGTTCATGCCACATTGTAGAGTGACAACCGCCTTAGCATCGGCTTCACTCTTCCTTGTTTGTTCGGCAGTCCACCGAGATGATTCGAGTTCCTTGCCTTCATCATCTTTAGGAGGGATGAATCCTTCCTTCACCGCGAACCACGTATGGATATCCATCTTCAAATAATATTCCATCTTTGATCTCCAATATTGGAAGTCGGCGCCATCAAAGAATGGAGGTCGGGTGGTGGAGAAGCCTTCTCTCAAAGCCATCTTGTTGAGAACTCTCGGTTGTTAAGCCGTAAACAGAGCACCTTGCTCTGATACCACTTGTTGGGAACGAGATGGCTATAGAGGGGGAGTGAATATAGACAATCGCTTGCCCCTTGAAAACTTATCACGATTTCTGCAACTCAAATATCAGTAGCACAGCGGAAAGAATGGAAAACAGAGTATGCAGAAAAACAAATGAGAGCAAAGCACACACAACTAGCAAGATCGCTAACAAGGAGGGTTTACAAGGTTCGGGGATAACTTGCCCCTACTCCTTGGCGTGCCCTTGAGGTGGGCGATCCCTTGATCGTCGGCAGATCAAGCCCCGGTTAACACCGGATATGAAGCAACCTCCTTCTCGGTGGAGAAAACTCTCCACAGTGTGTTTCAAACAATGATATATAATGAGCACAATGAAACAACAACAAGAAAGATCTTACTCAAACACTTAGCAAGGATTAAACACAGCAAGCTTCCCGAGCTCCACCCAGTGGCGATCTCACGCAGACCCCTGTCTGCTTCGTGTCTTCCCACTGTCGGACTCCCAGCTTCTTGTTTTCTCCTTCAAGCGCTCAAGTATGATGAATGCTTCTCAATAGCTTGCTTAGAATGGATGAAGAACTCAAGAACAGCAAGCTTCTATCAGCAGAACGCGAGAACACACAAGTTTTCAAAACTGAATCTGATACTGAACTCAACTCTCGCGTTTCTTTTTGTTTCTTCGCCAAGCGACAGGTGACACCATCTCTGTAGCTCCCAGCTACTCCTCTGCCAACGCCAGCCTCTACTGAGCTATCTCTGGACTCACTGAGCTCCTCAGTCGAGCTCCAGTCTTAGCTCCAGTCCGCAGCTCGCCGTTGCAACCTGAGATGGGAAAAGGGACAAACCTGCTCCAAGGAAAGCACTCTTTGACTTCTCCTTGAGTGTTTGAATCCTCCCCTGTCACCTGAAACTCAATCAGACCATTAGAGCAGAAGATCACAAAGCATATCACATACATCAGCAAATCGGATACGATCAGACGCTCTGACGACGTCTGACAGTGAAATTTGAATTAAAGTGATCGGTCACCGGACCGATCCAGGGTGTGTGGATCGATCACCAGACCGATCCACTGCTTTGCTGGGATTCCCAGCTCTCGCAGCTATACACACCTGATCGGTCACCAGACCAATCAGGGTGGATCCTGATCGGTCACCAGACCGATCAGATTGGATCCTGATCGGTCACCCAGACCGATCAAAGCAGATGAACAGTTACTTTTTAATCAAACCCAAGATTCCTGATCGGTCACCGGACCGATCCAAGGCTCTGATCAGCAAGGGAACTCACTCACTGTTTGCTCCCTGATCGGTCACCAGACCGATCAGGAGCTAGACAGCAAGGAAGCAGCCTGCTCCCTAATCGGTCTCCGGATCGATCAGGAGCCACACAGTAGATTCCCAATCTCACTGTGCGCTCCCTGATCGGTCACCAGTCCGATCAGGCATAGCTGGATCGGTCACCAGACCGATCCACTAAGGAGCAGCGTGCCAACAGTCCCTGATCGGTCACCAGACCGATCCAGTGACTCTACCCAGCCCTCCAAGCTAGGGATTCATCCACCTTAGCCCTCCAAGCTAAGGATTTTTCCATCTAACTCTCCAAGTTGGGAATTTGCACCTAACCCTCCAAGTTAGGACTTTTCACCTAGCCCTCCAAGCTAGGACTTTTCACCTAACCCTCCAAGCTAGGACTTTTCACCTAGCCCTCCAAGCTAGGACTTTTCACCCAACTCTTCCGAGTTAGAACATCATCCAACCTAGCCCTCCAAGCTAGGCACCTGACCCTCCAAGCCAGGACTTTTTCACCTAATTTTCCAGGATGGGAATTTGCACCTAACCCTCCAGGTTAGGACTTTTCACCTAGCCCTCCAAGCTAGGACTTTTCACCCAACCCTTCCGAATTAGGACTTTTCCAACACCTAACCTCCCAGGTTAGGATTTTCCAACACCTAGCCCTCCAAGCTAGGATTTTCCACACCTAACCTTCCAGGTTAGGATTTTCCAACATCATGCCTAATCCTCGATTAGGACTTAATCATAATCATCACAATCATCACACCTAACCTCCCAGGTTAGGGTTTTCCATATCATGCCTAATCCTCGATCAGGACTTAATCATAATCCACCTAACCTCCCAGATTAGGATTTTCCATATCATAATCATCCTCCTAAACTAAAATCGTTGTCAACACCAAAACAACAATCAGGGCCAGACTGCATCAACACTGTACTGAACCAGTTCTAAGTATAAACTGGACCAAATCAATTTAAATTTTCTCTTTCAGGTCCTGTCTAGCCCAATTAGCTACTTACTAACTGTTATAAACAGTAGATTTCGCTAGGGTTACTCAAGTTAAGTGATCTGATGAAGTTAGATTTTCTAAGCTTGGTACTTAACCTGATTACTGTTTAATTGGTATTTATTGCCCTAATTACTGCTGATGCACTGACTTAAAGCATCTTGAATCAAGGGCTAGACCTAAGCATCTCAACCCAGTCTAGGTTATCAATCAAAAGTACCCTAAGGTGCTTGTGAGATGCTGGCTTCTAGATCTATAGGTGCATGTAGTTCTACGGTTAAGACCTAAGCTAAGTTCATTTGCGAAAACCCCTCGTTTTGAAGGGGGTAAGTTTTGAAAAAAAAACTAAGTCGGAAAATCGTTTTAAATAAAATAAATAAAAAAATGATTTTTCAAATTAAATAAGAAATGAAACAATTTTTGAAAAATACATAAGTAGAGCAGTCCTATTCTACCAAGCATAACCCTAACTGCCTTCTTAGTGAGCTGAACTCAGACTCAGGTAAGGGTTTGGTGAAGATATCAGCTAAGTTAGATTTTGAGTCTACATGCTTAAGGACTATCTCACCCCTGGCTACATGATCTCTTACGAAGTGGTGTTTAACTTCTATGTGTTTAGTTTTAGAGTGTTGGATTGGGTTCTTAATTAGATTAATTAAACTTATATTATCAATGTAGACTTGGGTTTGGGTGTAATCAAGCTGGAAGTCCTTAAGAGTGTGCATCATCCATAAGAGTTGTGCTACACACTCTCCTAAAGCAACATACTCAGCTTCGGTTGTGGATAGAGCTACGCAGTGCTGCTTTCTGCTGCACCAACTCACTAGACTATTTCCTAAAAGTTGGCAGCTTCTACTTGTACTCTTTCTATCTAGTTTGCAACCAGCATAGTCAGAATCCGAGTAATCTGACAGGTCAAAAGTTGAGGTCCTAGGATACCAAATCCCTACATTTAGGGTGCCCTTAATGTACCTAAGTTTTTTTTAGGGCTGCTAAGTGCGTTTCCTTAGCACAGGTTTGGTATCTGGCACACATTTCTACAGCGAAAAGGATATCAGGTCTGTTGGCTGTAAGGTAAAGTAGGCTACCAATCATACTTCGATATAGTTTAAGGTCTACCGGTTTACCATCAGGGTCACTATCTATTTTTATATTTGTGGCCATAGGGGTACTTATGCTTTTGGAGTTATCTATTTTAAATTTCTTTATTAACTCCTTAGCATATTTGGATTGATGGACATAATTTCCATCCCTAGTTTGCTTAATTTGTAATCCTAGAAAGAAATTGAGCTCACCAACTAAGCTCATTTCGAATTCATTTTTCATTATTTTTACAAATTCTTTTAAGAAATTTGAGTTGGTGGATCCAAAAATTATATCGTCAATATAGATTTGGGCAATAAAGATGTCTTTTTCTAAGGTCTTAACAAAAAGAGTTGAGTCAATTTGTCCTTGGTTAAATTCCTTAGAAATGAGGTAGGTCGATAGGCGTTCATACCATGCCCTAGGTGCTTGTTTTAGTCCATACAGTGCCTTATTGAGTTTATAAACTTGGTCAGGTTTTTCTAAGTCCTCAAAATCGGGGAGTTGTCCTACATAGACTTCTTCCCTAATAAACTCATTCAGAAAGGCTGATTTTACATCCATTTGGTAGAGTTTAAATCCTTTATGAGCTACAAAGGCTAGCAACATTCTAATAAACTTAAGTCAAGCTACTGGGGCATAGGTTTCATCATAGTCTAACCCTTCGACTTGACTGAACCCTTTAGCTACTAAGCGGGCTTTATTTCTAACTATTTTCCCTTGGTTATTTAGCTTATTCCTAAACACCCACTTAGTGTCAATAATGGATTTGCCCTCAGGTTTAGGTACTAGTTCCCAGACTTGGTTCCTTTCAATTTGGGCTAACTCCTCTTGTATTGCTATGATCCAATCAGGATCAGGTAAGGTTTCCTCTATAGTCTTAGGTTCGATTTTCGAAATCAATGCAATCCGACTAAGATTTCTATAAGAAGACCTAGTTCTGACTCCTAAGGTTGGATCACCCACAATTTGATCAGTTGGGTGACTGAGTCTAGGTTTATTGGTTCTTCTAGAACTTGGTTCAGGCTCAGGTCCGGCTGGACAGTTCGGTTCAGTATTTGGTTCAATTACTTGGGTTGGTTCAATTATTGGCTCAATTGACTCAGTAGTTGGTTCAATAGTCAGTTCACTTAGAGGTTCAACTAGTGGTTCAATTGATGTTTCAATAATTTATTCAATAATTTGTTCATTATCTTCATGATCAATATTTGATGAATTTAGATTTGGATTATCAGATTTTAAATTAGTTTCTTCATTAAATATTAGATTGGTTGTTTCTTCAATTTTGTTAGTTTGTTTATTGTAGACCTTGTAGGCCCTACTTGTTGTTGAATATCCTAGGACGACCCCTGGGGTTGACTTAGACTAGAATTTACCTAGGTAGTCTTTGGTGTTTAGGATATGGACTTTACACCTAAAAACCCTTAGGTAATGTAAGTTTGGAAGTCTATGGTAGTATAATTCATAGGAAGTTTTATTATGTCGTTTGTTAATTAGGACCCTATTTTGGATATAGCAAGCCGTACTAATTGCTTCTGCCCAAAATTGGTTAGCTAGATTGAATTCATTGAGCATAGTCCTAGCGGATTCCTATAGGGTTCTATTTTTCTGTTCTACTATCCCATTTTGCTGGGGGGTTCTAGGACACGAAAATTCGTGTATGTACCCGTTTATTCTACAGAATTCCTCGAATCTTTGATTCTCAAATTCTCCCCCGTGATCACTCCTAAGTCTTTTGATTTTGGTATCGGTTTGATTTTCAATTATCTTACAAAAATCAATAAACAGGTTTAGGGTTTCATCCTTAGTCTTTAGGAACCTTACCCAAGTAAACCTAGAATAATCATCTATAATTACTAAGCAGTATCGGTTTCCGCTTAGTGACTTGGCTTCATGTGAATCAAATAGGTCAAGGTGCAGGAGCTTAAGCGTAGTTTGAGTTAGATCTGATTGAATTTGTTTGTGATTAGACCTGGTTTGTTTACCTTGGTTGCATGATTCACATATCAAGTTTTCCAGGTTCTTAATTTTTGGTATTCCTTTAATTAGACCAAGTTGAGTGATTTTTGAAATTAATCTTAAATTAGTGTGACATAATCTCCTATGCCAGAGGTTTGATTCTTCTAATTGAGTTAAGAAGCATTTAGGTACTAAGGGTAGGTTTATAGAGTAAACGTTATTTTTCCTAGTGCCCTTAAGCATGACTTCTGAGTCTTGCAAATTTCTAATCAGGCAGTCAGAGTTGGTAAAGGTAACTACATAGCCAGTATCACATAATTGACTTATACTAAGCAAGTTAAACTTAATGTTCTCAACCAAGAGTACCTTTTTAATTACGAAATCATATTTGAGTTCAATGTTACCTGACCCAATTACTTTGAGTGTAGCATTGTTGTCAAATGCTACTGAGCCTAGGTTCTTGAACTTGAGTTTGGTGAATTTCAATTTGTCCCCAATCATGTGTCTGGAGCATCCGCTATCCAACATACATTGATCCAAATCTTTATGTTCCTACACATAAAGAATTTGTGATTTGGATCCTATTAGAATTAAGGATAGCTTGAATTGATTTTCACAATCTAGTCTGTCTCACCCAATCTATAGTTATCAATCACGTTAACCTTATGGGTTTTGTGAGACAAATTTTAATAGAAGTAAAAATTTTATTTTGAAAACAATGATTAATTTTGAAATGTTGAATTAATTTTAAAAACAATTAATTATGCTTTAAATTTATTTTTGAAAAGATGGTTGAATCTACGATTAATTGAAATCTGTGTTAGATTCAAATCTGACAATAGTAAAGTGAATTTGGTTTTCAATAGTCAGCTTCCAGGTCTTGGCGAGGCACTAGGCCTTCTTTGGCCGTAGCCTTATTGGATCATCAACCCTTTCCTTGACAAAGCCTTTTATTGAAAATCTATCTTCAAGTTACTTCTTGAAAGATTTTGATCTAACTAGTTTGGGTCTTGGATCGGTATTTTCGGCTAGTTCCGTCAAAAATGGCTTCCCTAACATACTATCATCTCACCTCCACCCAATACTATGTTGTTCAAATTTCAGTTAATCATTTTAGTCCTTAATCTAGCCAGTCCTAGGTCTAAGCATGGTAATTTGCAAAAATAAATAAACAAGCAATCATGCAATTTTAAAATAAGAAAAGAATTTATCTAACTATAAAGATTATTTTTAAGTTGGCTCCCCCTGGACTAAAGACACGGTAATGATTAGGCAAGATATGAATCTTATCCTTGGGGATCCAATACTGGTTTGGTCCAGCTTGGTTGTTCAGGCAATGTTTGGGTACCCATGCCTGAACTTTGGGTCTAGATTGGTTCAATACAGCATAGTATGACCTTTGTCTAGACTTGGTTCGATACCCTAACCCGGATCGATTTAGAACGAACTTCTGTTTTCCAAGGATCATGTCAAGACCCTTGGAACCCGAAGTGAATCATTCCAAAGCTGCTTTAAGATCCTTGACTTGAGTTTTCAAGGAGGAGTTCTCTTTCTCAAGCTTTTCAACTTGAGTAGAGGTTCCTTCTTGAACCTTCTCAGTTAAAGATCTAGAGTCAGCTCCCTCTTTCAGGAGTTTTACTTCCTGTCGGAGGGACTCGACTCGGATTTTGACTTTCGCCAAGTTACTAGATAGGTAAGCAATTAATTCTGCTAATTCAACTTTAGAATAAGCACTTACAATTATTTTGCCGCCCTCCGAAATTGTGAGCTTTCAGTCGTCCGGCTACAATTCTGATCCGGTGTCGATGTCTTCCGAAGCAGTCAAGGCGAGCAGGTTCGATTGTGGGATCTCTTCTTCTTCTTCAGAGGAAGACTCGTCCCACGTGGCTTGAAGGGTCTTCTTCCTTCTTGTCTTCTTGGCTTCTTTCAAATTAGGGCACTCCGATTTGTAGTGTCCCTTCTTATTGCATTCGTAGCAGGTCACGTTTGATTTGGTCTTAGACGTTGAAGGTTCAGTTGGATCTTCCTTCTTTCGGCTGGCTTTTCTTCTGTTGGTCTGATGCTTCAGCTCCTTGTAGTAGTCCCGGGCTAGCCGAACCAGCTTGGGTCGATCCCCTTCGCTGTCTTCTGAGTCTGAGTCTGAGTCAGACTCGGGTGCAGGTTGAGGCTTTTTCTTGGCCACCTTTCCTTGGATTTTTCCTGCAAGAAAAGCAATACCTTTCTCGGATAAAGTGCAGTTAGTCTGCTCATGTAGTTCTAATTCTGAAAATAATTCATCTAATTTAATTTTAGAAAGGTCCCTAGAAACTTTGTACGCATCTACCATAGATGCCCACAAAGTATTTCTCAGGAAGGCGTTTAGGGTATACCTGATAAGGTCACAGTTTTCTACCTTGTGACCGATTGTGTGCAGACCGTTCATCAGCTCCTGGATCCTGGCGTGGAGCTGGGCTGCTGACTCGCCTTCGTTTATTTTGATGATGTACAATTTGTTCAGCAATAGGACCCTATTGCTGATTCTGGTGTCGGAGGTACCTTCGTGCAAATCGATCAACTTACTCCAGAGTTCCTTCGCACTGTTGAAGGGTCTCACCTGGTTCAGTTTTTCTTTGGTTAGTCCGCATTGGAGTGCCTGGGTCGCCTTTGCATCAGCCTCGATCTTCTTCTATAGCGAGGCGTCCCATTCTGTGTAATGTTGTGCCACTCCTTCAGCATTCTTGGGGATTTCCAAACCAGATTGGATTATGATCCACATATCCACCTGAGTTTTCAGGTGGACTTCCTTGCGACTCTTCCAGTAGGAGAAGTCTTCTCCACTGAAGAGTGGTGGTCTAGCTATGCTGAAACCTTCTTGCATGGTCATTTTAAAATTTCTGAAATGACAAAAAATAGAGAAATTCTATCCCAAGACTTGGTCTTGGATTAGTAGTGCGGGAACAAGATTATTAAAAAACGATCGAGTGGTGTTGCACCAACCTCAATTAACGAGAAAAATTCGAAAGAAAATGAAAAAAAATTTCGTAAGATCCGAAAAACTCTCAAATTGGTGGTTGCATCAAATTTGAGCCACCCGCTCTGATACCACTTGTTGGATCGAGAAAAACGATAGAGGGGGGGGTGAATATCGTTAAAAACTTTTCGGATAAATTAAAGAGCAAGTACGCAGCAGAAATAATTTAATGCACGCAAGAACACAAGGATTTTTACTTGGTTCGGAGTCGCGGTCGACTCCTACTCCAAGGCCCACGGTCCTTGATCGTTTACTTTGGGCAATACTATAATCGTGCAAAACAGTTTACAAGTTGAGTACAGGAATATTGCAAGAAATGAAAACTAGTTACACTTTTCGTTACCGACGCCCGATGTGGATCGTATTTCGGAGCAGAGGGACGTTGTCGGCGCTGGAATCTCGAAGTTGGAGTTTGCCGGGGCGTAGCGCTTGAACGAAAAGCTTTGGAGCGTTAGAAAACTGTGTTCTTGAAGCCTTGGGGTCGAGCCCCTTTTATAGTACTCTATCGGGCACCTGATGGGTTGGGGGCGCCTGACACGTGCCATTTGATCCGGGAATCCTTATCCACGGGGTCGGTCAGCGCTTATCCTCCCCACTTGGGCGCCTGAGCTGATGGGGGCGCCCGTGACCTCACGGGCGCCTGATCTGCCTTGGTTCAATGGCTTCGCAGCTATGATTTGGGATTTGCCTTCACTCTTGGGCGCCCATATCCTTACGGGCGCCTGAGCCCATTCGGGCGCCTGACTTCATTCGGGTGCCTAGGCCTAGTGAAGAACCTTCACTTGCAGACGATCAGTCCTTCGACCCTGCAACTAAGGTTAGTCCCAAAAACATAGTAAGTAATAATTACAGCTGTAGCTATCTTGGTTCTGACTTCGGGTCTCCCAAATGGAACCCTAGGTCGAACCGACGCCTACTGTTCCCTCGACGGGGAACGCGTCCTCACCTACTCCTCTCAGGAGAGTTTACCTTTTGCCAACTGGCTCCTCCGGTTGGGCTTTTGCCCGATCCACCTGACCAGGTCTTCGTGCCCAACTTCCGGTCAGGTCTTCTTGCCCAGTCCCTTGCCAGGACTTCGTGCCCAGTCCTCGACCAGGACTTCTTTGCCAGACTTCCGGTCAGGTCTTCTTGCCCAGTCCTTGATCAGGACTTCTTTGCCCAACCCTTTGCCAGGACTTCTTGCCCAGTCCTCGACCTGGACTTCTTCCTGAACACTCAGTGAACAAAATTAGAACACAATAACATCTTAACTTCTGAACCCTTTGCCATTATCAAAACCCAGGTTTGACTTAGGTGCTGCCTGCACCAACACTTAAGTCTTGGAGTAGGAGTTGTTGAAGGCTCCGAACGAAGTAAATTGATGGTGTTTGACTTGTGTTCTTTCGCTTACTTTTTTCGTACTTCATTTAACTTTTCGCTGTGCACTCGATTTTCAAACATTAAAAAATATTATTTTTAAAAACGCACGTGATTCACCCCCTCTCACGTGCATCGATCCTACATTCTAGACTAGATATTCTTTATGGGAACTGATTAGTCGTTATATGGAGTCCCCAACTTAATCTCATTTAAAGGATGCTAATGTTGGTACAGTTAGCACTAATAATCAAGCTCAGGTTTTTGATGTATGATAAAAGGTTAAAGTTTGATATTGTGTGCTAAATCTATTTACCCAATATACAAAACAAAAAGACTTGATGAGCTCTGATACCATGTTGAAGTCTAGTAAGGTCTGGAAGACCTGATAGCTGGTAGGAAGCCCAAATATGTTGATATTTGACAGAAATCGAGTTGGGCCCATAGGACCTGATAACTAGTTGAAATCCAAATAGGGCATCTTGTAGGAAGACCTGATGGATCAAGAGATTAAAGTTAAATAAGTCTGGAAATGGTAAGTGGAGATAAGCACTAGAGGAGAGAGATCCAGTGAGGATGAGTCCCAATGAGACTATAGGCGTTGGTCCAACTTATATTCATTTTGGAAGTGTAATTAAGTTGAGACCAACACTAGATCTGGTCTTGGTAAGATAAGATTTAACTCATAATGTAATATTACTTTATTCTATTTCATGTGCTAACTGTCAGGGTTGCAAGGTTACAAACATAATCTTACATTGAAAATACATAAGAAAGATCATAGACTTATAAGAGAAAGATATCTCCATTGGTATGAGGCCTTTTGGGTGGAGCCCAAGAGCAAAATCATGAGGGCTTAGGCCCAAAGTGGACAATATCATACCATTGTGAAAATATCTAAATTTATTTTGGTCCTAACAATTGGTATTAGAGCCCGCATTGCCAGAAGGTCTTGTTGGACCTTGGATGGCTAGAGAGGGGGTGTGAATAGCCAGACACTCAAATCACTTGCTCTTTGAACTTTCTGCACTTGTGGTTAGCAGCGGAAGAAAATACAGAAAAATAGAAACTGAAGAACAAGCTGAAGAATAAACAGAAAACCAATGCTAACTCAAAGGTTTACAAGGTTCGGGGATAACTTGCCCCTACTCCTTGGCGTGCCCGTGAGGTGGGCGATCCCTTGATCGTCGGCAGATCAAGCCCCGGGAAATCCGGATAGAATGGAACCTCCTTCTCGGTGGAGTAACCTCTCCACAAAGATTCTTAAGATGATATGGAAATAAGCACAGAGACAAAGAATCTTACAGAGCACAATGAATACACGAAGGAAACACTTCACCGAGCTCAACCCAGCACAACTCTCACGCAAGAACTCCCCGGTTTTGTGTCAGCTTGCTGATGGACTCGCAAAGCTCTCCTCTGATTCACAGTGCTCAAGTTGCAGAAGATACGAGAGATGCTCAGTTCCGAGAGATTTCCAAGAGGTGTGCAAGAAGTGTTCTCTCCTTCTGCTCCAGCCTTCTTTTAATCTCTGTTCATCAGCAGATCACCACCAGGCGCCTCTACAGCTCGCCAGTGCATCTACAGCTCACAGGAGCGTTTGTAGCAACCTCCACCACCAACCCACTGACCTCTACTGGACTCCACTGAACCCTCTTCAGCCGATCCACAGGTCAGTCGTCAGCTTCGCCAGCCGTTGCCAGTCCGCGCCAGAAGCCGTTGAAACCTGAGAAGAGAAAACAACCAAACCTGACTAAGAGAAAGTCTCCAGTTGACCCTCCTCCTTCATTTGAGTCATTCCTGCATTACCTGCACACTCAACAGAGGCTTAGCATAGCAAATCAAAATGAAATCAGAGAAAACAGAAGTGCTCAGAACGAAATCAGAAGTCTGACAACGGATTTAAATTAAAGATATCAGACATTGATCGGTCACCAGACCGATAAGTGAAGACCCTGATCGATCAGGTAACCTCCTGATCGATCCAGTGACTCCCTGATCGGTCACGCCGACCGATCAGGATCGTGGATCGGTCACACTGACCGATCCATCAACTTACTGGCCACAACCTGCAGGTTCACTGCCAGAAACACCTGATCGGTCACCTGACCGATCAGGGCGTGCCCTGATCGGTCACAGTGATCGATCAGGTCACTTCTGGACCGATCAGGACCCATCCTGATCGGTCTAGGAGGCCTTTGATCGGTCAAGGTGACCGATCAAGGGTTTCTCCAGAAACTCACTGTCTCTTCTCTGATCGTTCACCAGAACGATCAGGAGCCAAACAGAAACATTCTGTTCTCTTTCTGATCGTTCACTAGAATGATCAGACTTCCCTGGATCGGTCACCAGACCGATCCACAACAAGGAGTTAGTGCCAACTCCCTGATCGGTCTCCAGACCGATCCAACTCCGACCAATTCAACCCTAAGTCTAGAGAACAGGCTCCCTAGCCTTCTCTGACTCATTCTGGTCCCGAAGAAAAAGCTCACGTGCCCTCTTCGACCAGTACACTCAATGCTCAGTCCCCCGGACCAAGACTTCGTGCCCGACTTCACTCACCGGGACTTTGTTCAACCTAGCTTCCCTTGCTAGGACCTGGCTTCACTCACCAGGGTTTCCTTCACCTAGCTTCACTCGCTAGGACCCGGCTTCACTCACCGGGGTTTCCGTCACCCGGCTTCACTCACTGGGGTTTCCATCACCCGACTTCACTCACTGGGACCCGGCTTCACTCACCGGGATTTCCATCACCCGGCTTCACTCACCGGGGTTCCCATCACCTGACTTCACTCACCGGGACCCGGCTTCACTCACCGGGATTTCCATCACCCGGCATCACTCACCGGGGTTCGTGCCTAGTCCTCAACTAGGACTTAAGCCAAACTTATCTTACTAACCTAAACTTAAATCGGTGTCAACACCAAAACAACAATCAGGTCAGACTGCATCAATAATCTCCCCCTTTTTGTTGTTTGACAACCCGATTCTAAGTTTAGGTATTCGAAATCTATTGAAATCAAATTTCACAATCGTAAGGGAATCAGAGTCCTCCCCCTACAATAGTTATACTCGTAATAATCCTAAATTTAACTAACCAAACTCTCCCCCTTTGTCAAACACCGAAAAGGGTGTAGACTGGTTATTAAGTTTAAAATACCTCTCCCTTAAACAAGGGGTCTCTCCCAAAAACAAACAAGAGATGATTAAATGAGAAGCATATGAAAAGATACTGCAAGATAAGACAGTCATATGCATCATATGAAAATAAACATGGAATAGAAAAATCATGGAATAGCAGTCATACATAGAATCCATCAGAGTGTCATACAAAGAGTCATGGAATCAGAGTACAGTAAAATAAATGTCACTCCTGAGCCGGGGGATCATCAGACTGCATGGGATTGTATGATGTATCATCGAGAGGCAGAAAACTCCCCGGAGCAGTGCTGTTGGATGGCGGATGACCAGCCATCCAAGAACGCCACTCAGCAAACATCGCATGTTGCTCGGCATGCATCGTAGAAACCTCTGACTGGGTCGCTTGCTGATCGGCACGTATCAGAGATACCTCGGATTGGATCCCCTGCCGCCAGAGCTCTGACATATGAAACTCATGCTGCATAGTCTGCTCCAACTCCGCGATCTGCCATCGGAGATCAGGGTCTGCCTCGTACTCATCCTCCGCTGGAGCGAGTGCCTCATGATGTCCTGCTAGTGCTGCTGGTACCTGAATGTGTGTTGCCCGTGGTAGCTCCCCCAAACCTCTCCCATCCTTCCACCTCAGCCCCTGAGGTCCGGCAATGATTCCAGACTTGGCAAACGCGCGTCGCCCAAGTCTGTAGTCTTGCCGAACCATCGCCACAGTCCTGCCCTTGGTCACATCAATACCAACTGACTGGAGCCAATCAGTAATAATGTGACCGAAAGATATATAAACCGTGCAACGTTCGGGCTCACTATAGGTCATGATGGAAAAGAGAATGCATGTCGTGATATCAAAATCATGATGGCGGTGCATCCCGTAAAGCATTAAACAATGATATGGACGGATTTCTGCAAGGGGTTTTGAAGTAATAGGCAGGAAGCAGTTAGTGATTATCTTAAAGAGGATATAATCAACAGGGGATAGTCTGAGAGCAGCAAAAGTAGGGAAGTTACCTGCAAGATCATCGAGACCATCCGGCCTGGGGTGGCCAAAAAAATACTCGTAGATAGAGTCAGAGGTGACCCCCTCGAAGGGAGGTAGTAAAGGATCAGGAATCTCAGTCTAGATAGAATTGAAATTTGGCGATCGTCGACAGCCAAAATACTCAGAAAAATTATCGTAGGTAAGATCAAGATTGGTTTTGGCTACCCGAGTTGTAAACCCCAAACCCCCTTTCGGTCCCGGTTGTAGATTGTTATAAAAGTCGGACACAAGATCAGAGTTGATGTTCCTTTCGAGAGAATGAACAAATTCAAGGTTGTAGAACTCAATAACCTCTTTCACAGAGGGACAGTGCTCATATACAAAAGGTCTATCAACGGATCTACAAGGAAGGAGCTTAAAGGTTCTATTTTTGAAAGATTGCTCAAATGCGGCATTAGGGAATCGTGAACTAGAGGAAGGTTGGGGTCTAGATGAGGAAGAGGGAGCTTTGGACCTTGAAGTCCCCTCAGCCGGTGCCTTCCCCTTGGTAGACTTCCTAAATGTTGGGAAATAGGACAGACATTGAATTGATCAAATGAATCATAACATAAAAATAATGATCAAATGAAATTAAGGTTACGGCACAAAGATGGAATGGATGAAGTGAGGGTCACGACACACAAAAAATTTTGATCATGTAAGGGTAAGCCCACGGCAACCACACAACCAACAAGGTAAATTTAAGGACACGACACAAGGAGAAGCATTATGGTTAGCATAACATATGGAAGCACAAAAATCACAAGATATGAAATAATCATCAAATAAAACTGCAAGAATGGCTTACTTAGGTGCCATGAAGATGATTGAGCGGTTTGGGAAGAAAACACAAGTGTCTTGCTGAAACTTGCGCAGGAGAAAGATCACGCGACCTCACAAATCGCGCAAGATACATCAAGCTTGCGGGAGAGGAGCTCAAAAACTTGCGGAGGAAATGAGAGAGTTCGCCAGAAGGAACTGTAGAGGAGTTCGGGCTCACAGAGAAGTCTTGCGCAGGTCAGGAGCTCACAGAGAGGAACACAGATCTCGCTAAGAACTCACAGTGAAGGAGCGCAGGAAGAAGAGTAGGGATCGATCACCAAGCCAGAGGAAGGAATTCGCGCAAGTGTTTCGGCACCTAGGGTTTGGAGGATATGAGGATTTGAGTGATTAAATGGGTTGGTGGACCAATCACCAATCGAAATTAATGAGGTAGATCGAATCCACCATCCGATCCAAAGGCACCCAGACCGATCAGGGAACCTCCTGATCAGTCAGATTGGGTTCTGATTGGTCTGCTGACCGATCAGAGAACCTTATAGAAGGTTCTGTGATCCTTCTGATCGGTCTGTGGACTGATCAGGAAGATGGTCTGATTGGTCTGTGGACCGATCAGGATTTTGAACAGAATCGGACAGAAGGCTTATGTGAGCTTCCTGATCGGTCAGTGGACCGATCAGAAGTGTTCCTGATCGATCAACCTGACCGATCAAGAATAGCCTGATCGGTCGGTGGACCGATCAGGTCCCAGCCAGAGGCTTTCTGTGGATTTCTCGCAGAATAGCCTGATTGGTCTATAGGACCGATCATCCCAACTCCTGATCGGTCACCATGACCGATCAGGGAGGTCCCTGATCGGTCTGCTGATCGATCAGCGAACCGAACAGAATCGAAGAAATGGTTCTGTGAGCTCACTGATCGGTCTGTGGACCGATCAGCCCAACTCCTGATCGGTCGGTGGACCGATCAGATATCAAAAATTGTCTGATACTTTTCAGAAATCATAGTTTCAGACCTCCTTTCAAGATCTGATACGATCAGATGTAATTATATTGATCTTGGAGGTGTTCTCGTGATTAGAGTTGACCCCCTAACAAGAATCAAGAATCCATATGAATTTAACAAATCAAATGCTCCAACCAATTTGAAATCAGCTTCACTTAGAATGGTCAACCACATGAAAGCAAGTTTGTATCAACAACAAAACTCCAATCAAGTTTCCTTGATTGGAATGTCCAAGTATGTTCTTGGAACCAAATACACATGTATTATGCATTAGTTTTCCCCATACTTGGTCAAATTAATGATTTTTGTCTCGTCAACCCAATTCCTCAAGGGATGCGAGAACATTTTGAGTAATTAGGTTGATCATAACATCTCACCCCATTTCTAGCAATCAAAAACATTTTGTTACCCTTATAGTGTTTGTGAGATGTCCCCAAGTTGCCCAATAATTGTTGCCCAACAATTCGAAATGATCATGAAGGGTTTTTTTCCTTTCTTTTTTTTCAATCCTATTGAGCACGACACATTCCCAACTCCCTCCTCAAGAAACTAAATTCATTTTCGGGGAGTGGTTTAGTGAAAATGTCAGCTAGGTTCGATTTTGACTCCACATGCGAGAGTACAATATCTCCTCTAGCAACATGATCCCTAATGAAGTGATTACGCACTTCAATGTGCTTAGTCCTTGAATGATGGACTGGATTCTTTGTAAGGTTTATTGTGCTTATGTTGTCACACAACACTTGCACACCCTTGTAGGATAATCCATAGTCCTCTAGTGTGTGTATCATCTACAACAATTGTGATACACTCTCTCCCATGGCGATATACTATGCCTCGGTCGTGGAGAGAGCAACACAATGTTGCTTCCGACTTGACCAACTCACTAAAGATGATCCTAAAAATTGACAACCCCCACTTGTGCTTTTCCTATCCAACTTATACCCAGCATAGTCAGAATAGGTATAGCTGATCAATTCAAATGACTCTGTACGGGGTACCAAAGATCGACTCCAATTGTGTCCTTTAGGTATCTCAAAATTCTCTTAATGGTAATTAAGTGAGATTCCTTGGCACACACTTGGTATCTAGCGCACATACTCATAGCAAAAAGAATATCAGGGCGACTAGCTGTGAGGTATAGCAAACTACCTATCATACTTTGATATTGTGTTAGGTCAACGGGCTTCCCACTCTCATCATTGTCTAACCTAGTGTTTGTCGCCATGGGAGTGGTTACCTCTTTAGAGTCACTCATATTGAATTTTTTGAGCATCTCTTGAGTATATTTAGCTTGGTGCACATGGATTCTATCTCATGTTTTTTTGATCTCAAGTCCAAGGAAGAAAGTAAACTCTCCCACTAGACTCATCTCAAACTCACTCTCCATGTGTCCAATAAACTCATTCAAATAACCCTTGTTGTTAGAGCCACAAATTATGTCATCGACATATACTTGGGCTACAAAAATATTATCACCGTCTCTTTGTAGAAATAGTGTAGGGTCTATTTGTCCTCTCACGAAGCCTTTCTTAATAAGAAATGTTGACAACCGCTCATACCAAGCACGAGGTGCTTGTTTAAGCCCATAAAGAGCCTTTTTGAGTTTAAACACGTGGTTTGGAAATTCGGAACTTTCAAACCCTGGTGGTTATTCAACATAGACCTCTTCTCTTATGAAACCATTTAAGAAGGCCGATTTAACATCCATTTGATAGAGTTTAAAATCTCTATGTGCTGCAAATGCATGCATCAACCGAATGGATTCTAATCGTGCCACGGGAGCATATGTCTCATCATAATCAAGGCATTCAACTTGACTATAGCCCTTGGCTACCAAGTATGCCTTGTTTCTTACGATTTCTCCCTTATGGTTTAATTTATTTTTGAAGACCCATTTGGTTCCAATAATTGTGGTCTTCCTAGGTCTAGGAACTATGTCTCATACTTGGCTTCTCTCAAATTGACCTATTTCGTCTTGCATAGTGATAATCCAATCGGGATCATGCAATACCTCGTCAACTATCCTAGGTTCAATTTCTGAAATTAAGGCAACCTCATTAGTCTCATTCCTAAAGAATGATCTAGTTCTAACCCCATGATGGATATCTCCAACAATTTGGTCTTGGGGATGACTAGAGCCTAACCTAGTTTGCCTTGGTGTTGGAGGTGCTTCCTGGATGGCTTCACTAGACACAGGCTCAAACTCAGGGTCCGGCTGAGCTACATGTTGTCTAGGCTCACCGTCATTAGATTCATCAGCATTATCTCCAACACTCGGACCCTCATCCAAACCTAGTTTCCTAAGTTCAAATTGAACTCTCTCTACTTCTTCTGATTGATCAATATCTTTTGGGATCTCCTCAAAAATGACATTAGAAGATTCTTCAACTAATCTAGACTTCTTGTTATAGACTCAATAAGCTTTACTGACAAGGGAATACCCGACCAGTATCCCTTCATCAGCTTTTGCTGTAAATTTTCCAAGATGGTCCTTGGTGTTTAGAATGAACACCTTACACCCAAACACCCGGAGATGTTTAACTGTAGGTGGTTTTCCAAACCAAAGTTCGTGATGTGTCTTCCCTAAGAACCTATGAATGAGGACTCGATTTTGCACATAGCAAGTTGTGTTCACAGCTTCATCCCATAAGTAGCTCGGTAAAGAGTACTCATTGAGCATGCTTTGTGCAGCCTCTTTTAAGACTCGGTTCTTCCTCTCTGCAACACCATTTTGCTGTGGTGTTCTAGGAGTAGAGAACTCGTATCTATATCCTCTCTCTTGACAAAATTCTAAAAATCTATGGTTTTGAAATTCTCCTCCATGATCACTCCTAATTGATTTAATAGTTATAGATTTTTCATTTTCAATTCTTCTACAAAAGGAAATAAAAACATCTAGAGTTTGATCCTTATGTTTTAGAAAATAAGTCCAAGTATATCTAGTATAGTCATCAATGATCACAAAGCAATACCTACTACCATTCAAAGAGATAATTGTACTACAATCAAATAAATCCATGTGTAGTAAATCTAAGGCAGTAGAAGTACTTACAGCGCTTTTACCTTTGTGAGAAGATTTCATTTGCTTACCGATTTGGCATGCATCACATAGCTTTTCCTTTTGGTATTTGATGCTTGGTATGCCACGAACAAGTCCTTTGTTGGCCAATTTTCTTATATTCTTCATGTTTACATATGCCAACTATTGGAACCCGAATGGCTAGAGAGGGGGGGGGTGAATATAGCCAATCACTTGGACTTTAAGCACTTATTGAATTTCTGCACTTCACTTTGTTAGTAGCACAGCGAAGTATCGAAAACAGAGTATGCAGGAAAACAGGAAACAAAACAAACTAACACCACTAGCAAGATCGCTAACAAGGGGGGTTTACAAGGTTTGGGGATAACTTGCCCCTACTCCTTGGCGTGCCCGTAAGGTGGGTGATCCCTTGATCGTCGGCAGATCAAGCCCCGGTGAACACCGGATAGAAAGCAACCTCCTTCTCGGTGGAGTAACCTCTCCACAGCGTTTCAATCAATGATATAGGTTTAAGCACAATGAAACACAAGAAAGATCTTACTTAGCACTTAGCAAAGATAAGAACACAGCAAGTTTCTCCCGAGCTCCACCCAGCGATGATCTCACGCAAGAACCCTTTCTTCGTGTCTTCTCGCTGTTGGACTCTAAGCCTCTTGTTCTTTCCTCCAAGTGCTCAAGCAAGGAATGATTGCTTCTAGATTGCAGTAGCTTGTTCAAGATGATAGAACTCAAGAACACGCAAGCAAAGTGTGGAGAAACACAGTCGCGCAGCAAGAACTCAAGCAGCCGAACTCTCCACAGCCAATTCTACTCCGCTCCTTTTGTTCCTCCGCTGAATATCAGGTGACACCATCTCACTGCAGCCTCCAGCTGCTTACCTGCAACCACCAGCTACCACTGAGCTCCTCTGGACTCCCTGAGCCTCCCTCAGACCAGCCCCAGACAGCAGCTCCAGCCAGCGCCAACGCCCGTTGCAACCTGAGATGGAAAAACAGACAAACCTGCTCCAAGGAAAGGTCTCCATTGACTCTCCTTGAGTGTTTGAATCCTTCCCTGTCACCTGCAGCTTAATCAGAGTATTAGGACAGCATATCAAGCAGTAAATCATGTATCAGATGTTAAGCGCAGAGAATCGGATACGTTCAGAGCGTCTGACAGTGCATTTTAAATTAAAGTGATCGGTCACCGGACCGATCAGAGAGCCTCCTGATCGGTCACCAGACCGATCAGGCTAGGTCCAGACCAATCAGGCTTCGTCCTGATCGGTCCCCAACGCTCAATCAGAAATCACGATTTCTTTGGGACTCTCCTGGATCGATCACCAGACCGATCCCAGGTTGTGGATCGATCACCAGACCGATCCACCCCATTATCGGGCGATTTCTGAGCTTCGAAGTCCAAACCTCCTGATCGGTCACCGGACCGATCAGGGAGCCTCCTGATCGGTCACCAGACCGATCAGGTTATGACCAGACAAATCAGGCTCCGTCCTGATCGATCATAGAGAGGAACCTGCGACGCTGGATTGTTCTCCAGAACGATCTGCATAGTGATCCTGATCGGTCTACAGACTGATCAGAAGCAGATCAGCAAGGGAACTCAACCTTACTGTGTGCTCCCTGATCGGTCACCAAACTGATCAAGAGCCAAACAGTGGGTGAAACGCATACTCCCTGATCGGTCACCAGACCGATCAGTCATCGCTGGATCGGTCACCAGACCGATCCACAAAGGAGCACCGTGCCAACTCCCTGATCGGTCACCAGACCGATCCAGGGGCTCCAACCTAGCCCTCCAAGCTAGGGTTTCATCCAACCTAGCCCTCCAAGCTAGGACCTGACCCTCCAAGCTAGGTTTTTTCCACTAACCCTCCAGTTGAGACTTTTCACCTAACCCTCCAAGTTAGGACTTTTCACCTAGCCCTCCAAGCTAGGACTTTTTACCCAACCTTCCGAGTTAAAACTTTCCACACCTAGCCCTCCAAGCTAGGACCTGATGATGACCGCTAACTAGGTGTCACAAATGTGGGTCTCAAAATTTACATATGTGTAAGCTGGAAACCCTTTTTGCAATAAAAAATGAGAACGTAGTAAAGGGGCCACAGGTCGTATTTTTCCTAGGGCTAGTTGATGTTATGTGATTCGAGCTTGTATTTATGTGTCGTTGATATTTTTGGGTTTCAAAGAAAATATGGGTTTGGATTGCAAATAGAAGTGAAAATGCAATGAAAATAGAGGAAACTTAGCTAATAAGCTAAACAAGTGATGACAATCCACAACTCAACCAATAGAAAACCTCATCAAGGCACTTACACAATTTTGGAAAAAATAGATCTGATTTCAATTGCAAGAATACACTACAAACTGATTTACACTTAAAGCATTACCACTCAAGTCGAAACTTAACTTGATACACTTCAAGCAATTAAAACACTTTGATACGCATAAAGAAAAAATGGTAGAGAACTATGTGCCAAAAGCTTGACTGAATTCAAATTTGTAAATTGATGTGAAACAATTTTGATGAGAAGCAATTGAATGAGAACAAACAGATAGAGTGCAGACTTTAATCATGCAAAACTTAGCAAATTTGATACGCAAGTGATAAGGAAACTATGTGCCAAATTGACACTCAATGCAGGAACAAGCTACTGCCGACACTACTGCAAAATTGCAGAAATAAACCAAATACAGGAACTAATAGATCAGTTGAAATCTGATGCAATGGTTCACTCACTAACAGCCACTGAAATCTAGTGCTGGAAACAAGCTTCAGGAATGCTCAATTGAGGATTGCAGAAATGAGAATGACCAATTCAGAAATGATTGAATGAAAGAGACAAATGCAGGATTCTAAAGGCTGTATGCAGAAATGATGCGCAGGTAAATTAAAACAACTGCAGAAATTCAGGATAGCTTAAGAGAAGCTATTGGTTTCTTGACACAAATTTCAGAAATGACAAACTAAACATGCTGAACTAAACTGATACGCAAGCTGAACTTAATGCAGAAGTTGATAGAAAATACTATGCAATTGGAACAAGCTATCATGAAACTCCAGAAAAATAACTAAGATTCGCGGGATACAAAATTCAGAACCCAAAGCAAGGTATGCTACGCTAGAACAGAATCAAACAAACTGATACGCAAACATATTAATCAGAAATGCAGAAATGACAGTGATACGCATGAACAGGCTGATACTCAAGCAGGAAAACACGGAATGGACTGAAATTAAAAGTAACTAGTCATTAATAAGCAATCTAACTAATTGGAATGCTGAATTGGAAGACTAACAACTGAAGAAACAATTTAGAACAGAATTTAAAGCGGCTGATACAGAATTTCAGAAACAGGACAGATTGCGGAAATGAAGTTACAGCTAATGAACTGAAAATTCCCTAATTGAAACTAATCCTCAACCCTTCCCCAGCTCAAGAACTCCTTGTTCGTCATGCAAGGGCAAGCCAAGAACCCCTTCAGCTCCACAAATCAATTGGAAAACAACTTCACTCTCGATTCTACTCAAACTGCACGCAGCTGGAAAATCCAATCCAATCTCCTCGATCTCAATGGATGGGATTGCGATGATGATTTGAGGACCATCTGAGCTCACCTGAGGATCCCTACAGCCGGCTCAGATGATCGGAAATGGCTCGCGGATGAGATCCAAGTGATTGGATCGCAGAACTGCTGAAACCCTCAAATAGCCCTGTTCCGGTGCAATTTAAGCTGAATTCTCCAAAGAAACTATCTCCAATGATTCAGATCTTGATCCAAAGGTGAGATTGAGGTGGTCACGCCTTCAAACTAAGGAGATTGCAAGCAAGAAACGAAGAACGCGATGAAGAAACACTGTTGCAGCGAAGACGCGACGAGGAAGAGATGTGGCGAAATTTTGAACGACCCAGATTGATTTGGATGAATCCAATGATTGAAATTGCTCTGATTTAATCCAAACTTTGATGATGTTGATCAGGGGTCAGGATCTACCTCGTGGTAGCTCGGATCCTCCAGATTTGCAACGGATGGCTCAGATCAACCTGATCTTTAAATGGACGCTCTAGATCCCTCTGATCTTGATCCAACGGTCGAATGATCTCTGATTTGGATGAAACCTTCATATCTTGATCAGAGTGCTTGATTAACCCTAACCCTATCTCGGATTCACTAGATCAGTGGCGGATGGTCCAGATCTTCTCTTTTACTCAAATGGATGGTCTAGATCCCCTTGTCTTGATCCAACGGTTGGATCTTCTCCAATTTGCCCCTAAACCTCCAAATCTCATTATAATGATCAGATCTACCTTTCCTCAGCTTGGATCCATCTGATTTGCCCTGGATGATCGAGATCTTCTTAACTTCTGAATGGACGGCTCACAGTTCTCTAGAGCTTGATCGCCTTGATCTGAGCCTGATCCTGACCATTCTTGAACTCGGTCCATGATCCTTTCATGCCTACAAAAAAAATAGATCGACAATTAAGTTTAAAAATATTTCAAGTGTATAAAGATTTACAATTAAGCCCAAAATAAAAGTAATCTATGGAACCGAGGGTAAATTCAATGTTACGCATGTAAAATGTGGGTCAAACATGGATTTTAACATCTGATATAATCAATAAAATAGCACTTATCACCTGACCCTCCAAGCCAGGACTTTTTCTCCTAACTCTCCAAGTTGGAACTTTTCACCTAACCCTCCAAGTTAGGACTTTTCACCTAGCCCTCCAAGCTAGGACTTTTCACCCAACCCTTCCGAATTAGGACTTTCCAACACCTAGCCCTCCAAGCTAGGATTTTTCATACCTAACCCTCTAAGTTAGGATTTTCCAACACCTAGCCCTCCAAGCTAGGATTTTCCATAACATGCCTAATCCCCGATCAGAACTTAACCATAATCATAATATTCATCAACCTAAACTAAAATTGATGTCAACACCAAAACAACAATCAGGGTCAGACTGCATCAACACCAACCTCCGGTGCCAAAGTGTGGACTCATCTTCTTTGGACATGAAACACTTAAGAGAAGCATTAGTACCGTGTCAAATGTGTCATTTTGTCTAACTAGACATTGACTTGGATAAAATTCAATTGTGTAACCCACATCACACAATTGACTAGCACTTAGGAGATTAAAAGTCATCCTCTTGACTTGAAGGACATTTTTAATTCTAAGACATTCGGATATTTGAATGTTTCCTATCCCTACAACCTTAAGGCTACCATTATTACCAAATGATATATTACCTCTAATTTTATTTTGTAGGGTAGTGAACAAAGATCTATCCCTGGTCATATGTTTGGAGCACCCACTATCAACGAACCAAGTTGATAGATGCTCCCCCTCAATCAATGCCTACACAATACGAAAAATAGAAGATTTAGGTACCCAAATCTTGGGACCTAATGCACCTTCCATGTATGATTTTGGCACCCATGCCTTAGTCATCTTCTTTTGAACCCTAGAAACCTTAGATGATCTAACATGGGTTCCTGACATCAAAGAAACAAAAGTTGATTCTTTAGGTCGGTAACCTATACCGGCCTTGTTGTAGACCGCTCTTTGAGCCTTTAGGATCATGTTCAAAGTCTTGGAGCTAGTTGAGAATTTCTCAAGAAGACTCTTGAGTTTCTCAACCTCACTCTTCAAGGCTTTGTTCTCATCCTCTAGGACTTCCACATGCAAGTCATCAAGATCCTCATCCTTAGAGAACTTTAGTTATTCTACTTCTACTTTTAATGACTTAACTTTTTCTTTAGACTTCTTTAACAAATTTGTTAAGCATGCAATAGTCCTATAGCATTTGTCTAACTCAGGAGAGATTACCTCTTCATCATTCGAAGATGATGAAGCTGCGGTTAAGGCGTCCATTGATTCGTCACTGCTCTCCACATCTTCAATGGTCATGAGAGCTACATGGCGAGTGCTCTTCTCCTCCTTTTCTTCTTCGGATGAGCTGGAAGAAGATTCATCCCATGTGGCCTTCAAGGCTTTCTTCTTCTTTTTCGATTTCTCCTCTTTCTTCTTTAGTTTTGGACATTCATTCTTGTAATGTCCCTTTTTGCTACACCCAAAACATGTGACATTAGTCTTATCAACTTTAACTTCACTCGTATTACCCTTTTCCTTTATAGCGTCGACTCTTCCTCATCATTCTTCTTACGAAGTTAGCCATCTCGGATGATGAAGACTCGCTTCCATCCTCCTCGGACTCGAACGAAGAAGATGAGACCTTCTTCTTCTTTTCTTTCTTCTTCTTGGTCTTGTCCCCTGCCACAAGAGCAATCCCCTTCTCCTTGGGGCCTTTGTTAGCAATTTTGTGTAGCTCCATTTCACAAAACAAATCATCTATTTTATCAATTGACAAGTCCTTGGATACCTTGTAGGCATCCACCATGGATGACCACAAGGCATTCCGAGGAAAGGATTTAACAACATACCTTACAAGGTCACGATTCTCGACCTTCTCATCAATGGAATGCAACCCGTTGAGAATATCCTTGAGTCTACCATGAAGTTCACTTACCGTTTCACTTTCCTTCATGGAGAGGTTTTGGAGTTGGTTGAGGAAAAGGTCCCTCTTGGCTATCCTTGAGTCCCGGGTGCCTTCATGAAGCTCGATGAGCTTGTTCCATAGGTCCTTGGCACTGGTGAAGGGACCGACTTTGATCAACTGCTCCTTGGTCATCCCACACTACAGGGTGACCACCGCTATTGCATTGGCTTCTCCTTTCTCGGTTTGCTCAGCCGACCATCACGAGGATTCCAACTCTTTTCCCTCAGCATCTTTTGGAGGGGTGAATCCCTCCTTCATAGAAAACCACATACCTATATCCGTCTTGAGGTAGTATTCCATTCGCAATCTCCAAATTAGAAATCAGCCCCATCGAAGAAAGGGGATCGGTTGGTGCTGAATCCCTCTCTCAAAGCCATTGTTGTTTAGCTCTCAGGTGTTAGACCGTTGGACAGAGCTCCTTGCTCTGATACCACTTATTGGACCTTGGATGGCTAGAGAGGGGGTGTGAATAGCCAAACACTCAAATCACTTGCTCTTTGAACTTTTTGCAATTGTGGTTAGCAGCGGAAGAAAATACAGAAAAACAGAAACTGAAGAACAAGCTGAAGAACAAACAGAAAACCAATGCTAACTCAAAGGTTTACAAGGTTCGGGGATAACTTACCTCTACTCCTTGGCGTGCTCGTGAGGTGGGCGATCCCTTGATCGTCGGTAGATCAAGCCCTGGAGAATCAGGATAGAATGGAACCTCCTTCTCGGTGGAGTAACCTCTCCACAAAGAATCTCAAGATGATATGGAAATAAGCACAGAGACAAAGAATCTTACAGAGCACAATGAACACACAGAAGGAAACACTTCACCGAGCTCAACCGAGCATATCTATCACGCAAGAACTCCCCGCTCTTCGTGTCTACTTGCTGATGGACTCGCAAAGCTCTCCTCTGATTCACAGTGCTCAAGTTGCAGAAGATACGAGAGATGCTCAGTTCCGAGAGATTTCCAAGAGGTATGCAAGAAGTGCTCTCTCCTTCTGCTCCAGCCTTCTTTTAATCTCTGTTCATCAGCAGATCACCACCAGGAACCTCTGCAGCTTGCCAGCGCGTCTGCAGCTCACAGGAGCATCTGTAGCAACCTCCGCCACCAACCCACTGACCTCTACTGGACTCCACTGAACCCTCTTCAGCCGAGTCATAGGTCAGTCGTCAGCTTCGCTAGCCGTTGCCAGTCCGCGCCAGAAGCCGTTGAAACCTGAGAAGAGAAAACAGCCAAACCTGACCAAGAGAAATTCTCCAGTTTGTTGATGCAGTCTGACCCTGATTGTTGTTTTGGTGATGACATCGATTTTAGTTTAGGTTGATGATTATGATTATGATTAAGTCCTGATCGGGGATTAGGCATGGTATGGAAAATCCTAGCTTGGAGGGCTAGGTGTGGAAAAGTCCTAACTCGGAAGGTTGGGTGAAAGGTCCTAGCTTGGAGGGCTAGGTGAAAAGTCCTAACTTGGAGGGTTAGGTGAAAATTCCCAACTGGAGGGTTAGGTGTGAAAAGTCCTAGCTTGGACGGCTAGGTGTGGAAAAGTCCTAACTCGGAAGGTTGGGTGAAAAGTCCTAGCTTGGAGGGCTAGGTGAAAAGTCCTAACTTGGAGGGTTAGGTGAAAAGTCCCAACTGGAGGGTTAGGTGTGAAAAATCCTAGCTTGGAGGGCTAGGTGTGGAAAAGTCCTAACTCGGAAGGTTGGGTGAAAAGTCCTAGCTTGGAGGGCTAGGTGAAAAGTCCTAACTTGGAGGGTTAGGTGAAAAGTCCCAACTGGAGGGTTAGGTGAAAAATCCTGGCTTGGAGGGTCAGGTCCTAGCTTGGAGGGCTAGGTTGGATGAAATCCTAGCTTGGAGGGCTAGGTTTGAGTCCCTGGATCGGTCTGGTGACCGATCAGGGAAGTTGGCACGCTGCTCCTTCGTGGATCAGTCTGGTGACCGATCAGGGAGCACATAGTGAGGTTGGGAACCTACTGTGCGGCTCCTGATCGGTTCGGTGACCGATCAGGGAGCAGGTAGTTGCCTCATTGCTTGGCTCCTGATCGGTCCGGTGACCGATCAGGGAGCAGGCAGCTTCCTCACTGCTTCGCTCCTGATCGATCTGGTGATCGATCTGGGAGCACTCAGTGAGTTGAGTTCCCCCGCTGATCAGTTCTTGAACGGTCCGGTGATCGATCCACGATTTAGGATCTGATATCCGCGATTACTGTTCACTCAGAAGTGGACCGATCATGCTTGAGCCTGATCGGCCAGGGAGCTACCTGATGTAACGCCCCAAAATTTCCATTTTAAGTCCTTAAAGTCCTTGAAATTAGTTAAAAATACTTTAGAGATATTCTTTAGATTTTTAGGAATTTTTAGAATATTTTTATGGAATTTTCCGAGGCCGTTTAGTATTTTATTAAAAGAAATAGAATTTTCGGCAAAAGTTGCCTAGATGAGTTTTGAACCCGAGACCTCCCATGGGATCAACGACTTAAGTTGGTCGGGTTAACCAGGAGCCCCAGCAGGGGTGTGCTGAAAGAAAGTAGAGAGATATTAAGTTAAGTTAAAAAGTTGGACTTAAATACCCTAAGTATAAATAGATAATTAAAGAGAGAAATTTTTATTTTCTCTCAACTAAACCCTCTCCCTTGCCCAAGCCCTCACGCCGCCCCTCTCCTCTCCTCTCTTGGGCAAACCACACCAAGCCTAGGGCTTTCCTCCGGTGGCCGGCCAAGGCTCTCCTCCGAGAGATTTTCCGATATTCGGAATCCCCACGACGAGAGGAACGCATGAGCGCAAAGAAATCTCCGAGACTCCGAGTTTCTCCGGAACCTCCGACGCCGTTCTTGGTTGTAAGTCCAAGATATCGAGGTAAGTACTGCTCACCTGCAGTAAGAGGCGGTTTTCCGCAAGAATTTTCCCTTAAAAGTTTTAAAAGAGATATTTACCTTTAGTTTAAGATTTTGCATGTGATCTTAGTTCATTATATGCTTATATATATTTGATAGAGTACCCTATGTGAGTTTAGGGTCTAAGAAATCTATAAGAAAAGAAAAGAAAGATAAAGAAAAGGAAAAGAGAAGGCCAAGGCCTTACGAAATCCCCAAAAGTCAAGACTTAGGGATTTGGGCACACAAGGTGTTCGATAAAATGCCAAGGCATTTAAAGATAAAAAGAAAAGAGAGAAAAGCTATTTTATTTTCTAAGGCCAGTACCCGGCGTCCAAGGGCGTCGTTAAAGAAATCCAGGTGTCCAATTCCAAGGTCTTGGCCCTGGTAGACCAAGGTCTGCTCTATTAGGATTGGTGGCTCGCTACCCCAACCTTTTAGGGAACGCGCATAAGATGGTACTTACGTCTTAAGTGGATCCAAGTGAGTATTATTTTCAAGTATATGCTTTAGCAAAGTTTTTCTAAATTTAAGGAAGTTTTCTAAAAGTTAAAGAAAGATTTAAAGTTAAAGAATTGCTAAGTTTCAAGTTAAGTCAAGGAAAGTAAGTTAAGAACTTTAAAACTTGTGTATGCATGTTCTTAGTCTTACATGTTTGAGCATCTATTTTAAAAGCATGAAAGTATCCCATTTATAAAGTATATTTGCACATTTCGAGATTTTGTGAGTTAGATAGTACTTGCTAAGCTTTATGCTTAATAGTTGCATTTTCCTCTTACTGCAGGTAAAGACAAGGGCAAGCTATTCTGAAGGAAGACGACAAGGAGGTGCTGGGTGATGTGTGTGTGGTGGCTGATTTGGGAGAGGTCCTTGGGACGAGACAGTTTAGCTTATTTGCAGTTTAGCTTATTTGAAATGCAATGTTTAAGGTTTCCAAATTCCAAGTTATTGTGTTATGGAGTTTATTAAACATTTATGCTTCGGATAGTTTTACATGCTCAATTTCGTAGAATGAAGATTCCATGTCATTTCAATTAGTATGCATACTTTTGTGAATGCACTAGATGAGCAAGGGCATGAGTAGTTTAGCATGTTGATACATTGAATTTTAGACTTATTCTGGAGCTTATTATTCCCTTTTGGACTAAGTCCTAATTGTGCTTAAAATGCTTGTAAATTCGGTAGAAAAGTAAGATTTATTCCATGTCATTCTATTTAGTATATATATCCTTATGATTGCATTGGATGAGTATGAGCGTGAGTAGTTTTGAATATCAATACTTTGATGGAGCTATTTGATGCATGTGCTAAGGTTGTTAGTCTCCTTTTGAATTAAGTTTTATTGCTTTAAATATCGATACTTTGATGAAGCTATTTGATGCATGTGCTAAGGTTGTTAGTCTCCTTTTGAGTTAAGTTTTATTGCTTTAAATATGCCTAGAAAAGTTGCATTCATATTCCATAATGCTTTAGTAATGTTATAGAACCTTGTGTGATGAGTTTAAATGGTTAGAATTGCTAGTAATGTGCCATTGTATCATGCATGACTATTAAAGTTAGAATATCATTTTTAGATTTAAATACAAAAAGAAAGTTCCGCATTTTTGTCGTGCATTAGAGTCAAGAAGTAGACAAGTAACGGTCCGTCTAAGGTAGAGAAGGCGGGTCGCTACACCTGATCGGTCTGGTGACCGATCAGGCTTCACTCTGATTGGTCTGGTGACCGATCAGGCCTGTGTCGCCGTGAAAGCTGGGAGTCCCAGCAAAGCAGTGGATCGGTCTGGTGACTGACCCACGAGCCCTGGATCGGTCCGGTGACCGATCACTTTAATTCAAAATGCACTGTCAGATGCTCTGATCGCGTCTAAACGTATCTGATTCTCTGTACTTAATCTCTGATACCCGATTTTCTGCTTGATATGTTGTGCTAATACTTTGATTGAGCTACAGGTGACAGGGAAGGATTCAAACACTCAAGGAGAGTCAATGGAGGCCTTTCCTTGGAGCAGGTTTGTCCATTTGTCATCTCAGGTTGCAACGGCTGGAGCTGCTGACTGGAGCTTGGCTGAGGGAAGCTCAGGGAGTCCAGGGAGAGCTCAGTGGTAGCTGGCGTTGGCAGGTGAGCAGCTGGAGGCTGCAGTGAGATGGTGTCACCTGGCGTTCAGTGGAGAAACAAAAGGAGAGTAGCGGAGAAGAGCAGCTAAAGTGTTTTGAGAAGTGACTTCTGGCTTGAGTTCTTGCTGCGCGATTATTTTCTCCACACTTTGCTTGTGCGATATGTTGTTCCATCATCTTGAGCAAGCAACTGTAATCTTTGAAGCAACTATCTGCTACTTGAGCATTGGGAGGAAGAAACAAGAGGCTTGGTGAGTCCATCAGCGAGAAGACATGAAGAAGGAAGTTCTTGCGTGAGATCGTCGCTGGGTGGAGCTCAAGTGAAGCGCTGCTTGTGTTCTTGCCTGTCCTAAGTGCTAAGTAAGATCTTTCTTGTGTTTCATTGTGCTTAAAACTTCATCCTTGTTGAAACGCTGTGGAGAGGTTACTCTACCGAGAAGGAGGTTGCTTTCTATCCGGATTTTCCGAGGCTTGATCTGTCGATGATCAAGGGATCGCCCACCTTAAGGGCACGCCAAGGAGTAGGGGCAAGTTATCCCCGAACCTTGTAAATCCTCTTGTTAGCGTTCTTGTGTTTGCTCATAGTTTAGGGTTTAGTTTTCTGCAAATACTCTGTTTTATTGTGCTTCCGCTGTGTTACTAACGATTGAGGTGCAGAAAATCAATAAGTGTTAAAGTCCAAGTGTTTGGCTATATTCACCTCCCCCTCTCTAGCCATCCGAGTTCCACAAGTGGTATCAGAGCTTGGGGCTCTGTACAAGCGGATTAACAACCAAGAGCTATCATCCATGGCGTTGAGAGAAGGCTTTAGCACCACCCGACCTCCTTTCTTCGATGGCGCAGATTTTCAATATTGGAGATCGAAGATGGAGTATTACTTGAAGATGGGCATCAACACTTGGTTCGCGGTGAAGGAGGGTTTTACCCCTCCAAAGGATAATGAAGGCAAAGAACTTGAATCTTGGCGGTGGACGGCTGAACAAACTCAAAAGAGTGAAGCCGACGCGAAGGCGGTGGTCACCCTATAATGCGGCATGAACAAAGACCAACTCTTCAAGGTTGGTCCATTCACAAGTGCAAAAGACTTGTGGAACAAGCTCATCGAACTCCACGAGGGCACCCGAGATTCAAGAATCGCCAAGAGGGACTTGTTCCTCAACCAACTTCAAAATCTCTCCATGAAGGAGAATGAAATGGTGAGTGAACTCCATAGCCGATTCAAGGAAGTCCTCAACGGGCTTCATTCTATTGATGAAAAGATCGAGAATCGCGACCTTGTAAGGTATGTGTTGAAAGCATTTCCAAGGAATACTTTGTGGTCATCCATGGTGGATGCCTACAAAGTTTCTAAGGATTTATCAATTGTCAAATTAGATTATTTGTTTTGTGAAATGGAATTGCATGAAATGGCTAACAAAGGCCCCAAGGAGAAGGGGATTGCCTTAATTGCAGGGGAATGATCCAATAAGAAGAAGAAGGAGAAGGAAGTCTCTTCATCTTCATCCTCATCCGAATCCGAGTCCAATTCCGAGGAAGATGGCAGCGGGTCTTCTTCCTCCGAGATGGCAAATTTTATGAGAAGGATGATGAGAAGGGGTCGACGCTTCAAGGGTAAAGGTAACCCTAGTGAAGCTAAAGTTGATAAGTCTAATGCTTCTTGTTATGAGTGTGGTAGGAAAGGGCACTTCAAGAGTGAATGCCCAAAGCTAAAGAAGGAGGAGAAATCCAAGAAGAAAGAGGAGAAATCAAAGAAGAAGAAGAAGAAGGCCTTGAAGGCCACTTCGGATGAATCCTCCTCAAGTTCATCCGATGAAGAAAAAGAGGAGAAGAGTACACGACATATGGCACTCATGGCTCTTGGAGGAGAAGGAAGTAGTGATGAATCCTCCGACTCCTCAAACGCGGTTTCATCATCTTCGAATGATGAAGAGGTAACCTCTCCCGAACTTGAGAAGTGTTATAGAGCAATTGCATGTTTAACCAATATGTTGAAGATCTCAAAAAATAAGGTTAAATCATTGCAATTAGAAGTTGAACAATTGAAGTCATCTAGGATGAGAACATAGATGACTTGCATGTTGAAATGTTAGAGGATGAGATTAAATCTTTGAAAATTGAGGTTGAACATTTGAAATCCTCTAGGGATGAGGATGTAGATGATTTGCATGTTGAATTGTTAGAGGAAGAAAACAAATCATTGAAGAGTGAGGTTAGAGACTCAAGAATATTCTTGAGAAGTTCTCAACAAGCTCAAAGACCCTAGACATGATTTTGAATGCCTAAAGGGCAGTCTACAATAGGGCCGGTATTGGTTACCGACCTAAAGAACCTTCATTTGTGTCCTTGATGTCTAGGACTGATATGAGACAATCTATGACATCTAGGGCTCAAAAGAAAGTTGTCAAGGCATGAGTGCCTAAGTCTTGTTTAGTAGATAATTATGCATTTTTTGCAATATATCATTCAAAATGTCATGCTTTCAAAAATTTTGCACTAAGTATGTTAAAAAAAAAAGAACTAAAAATATTCATTATTGGTGCAAGTAGTTTCTTAAAGTTTTTTTATGTATGACATGTTGGTGCAGGAAGCACCAGATCGAACCTTGTTTTGATATTGGCAAAGGATTCAAAGTTAAGGGTTATTTGTTGTCTAACAATGCTGCTTGAGAGTGCAGGAAACAAAGTCCTAGCGAAGGGCTGCTAGGCACCTGACGATGGGCTGTCAGGAAACCAAGTCCTGGCGAAGGGTTGCTGGGCAAAAACCAAGTCCTAGCGAAGGGATGCTAGGCACCTGACGATGGGCTGTCAGGAACTCAAGACCTGGCGAAGGGCTGCTGGGCAAAAACCAAGTCCTGGCAAAGGGCTGCTGGGCGAAACTCAAGACCTGGCGAAGGGCTGCTGGGCAAAAACCAAGTCCTGGCGAAGGGCTGCTGGGCGAAACTCAAGACCTGGCGAAGGGCTGCCGGGCAAAAGTCCAACTGGAGGATCCGGTTGGCACCAGGTAAATTCTCCCGAGAGGAGTAGGTGAGGACGCGTTCCCCTTGAGGGAACATTAGGCGTCGGTTCGACCTAGGGCTCCATTTTGGAGACCAAAGTCAGAACCAAGACAGCTGAAGCTGTAGAAATTAAATTAAATATTTGTTTTATTGTGTTTTGAACTAACCCTGGAAGCAGGACCGAAGGAACGTGTGTCTGCAACTCAGAATGCCTCAAAGGAAAGAGGCAACTGCTGACCAGGGCGCCCGAAGTGTCCCGGGCGCCCCCAAGGTGAACACAAAACACAAAGAAAGCAAATGAACCTCGACAGTACATTCTGAGGGCGCCCCCGCTGTCCCGGGCGCCCCCATGGCAAACCAACTGAAGAGTTAAACTGCTGCCGCGTCTGCACTGCGCACCCAGGGCGCCCCCGCTGTCCCGGGCGCCCCCAGCGCACAGGGCGCCCCCAGCCTTACCGAGGAGAGCTCAGCGCTGCAGATAAGGTTTGACCGGGTCAACCAGGGCGCCCCAGGTCCAGGGCGCCCCAGTCAAGGCCTTATCCCGAGGATTAAGGGATAAGTCGACGACCGCGCCTCTTGTGGATCTGCTGCCACGTGGGGGGGGCGCCCCCGTCGACCAGGGCGCCCCCAGGCACTATAAAAAGGGCCTCGATCCTCCTCTTCAGAACACCGCTTTCATTCAACACATCCAAACTCTCTGACGACCGCGCTCTGCTCCAGGAACTTCCCGACTCAAGTCTGAAGCGCCGTCGACCTCCCGCTGCACCGAAACTCGAGCCTACCCCGGGAGTTGGTAAATACAGAAGTGTAATCTTTCTTATTGCAATTTGTATTTCTCTTCTGTACTCATTCTACGCATTATAGAATTGCCCAAAGTAAACGGTCAACGACCGTGGGCCTTGGAGTAGGAGTCGACCCAGGCTCCGAACCAAGTAAAACGACCTTGTTAGCGTTGTGTTGCTTTGTCTCTATTTCCGCCGCGCACTTACTCTTTTTATTTAATCCGAACGATTTGCGACATTCACCCCCCCCCCTCTATCGCATCTCTCGATCCAACATGACAAAGGGGGAGAGGTATGCTTAAGTTAGAAAAGTTAGAAAAATTTTAGAAAAGTTTAGGAAAATTTTCTCCCAAAGATCAAAAATATAGTTTCAAAACTTATATCAATTTTTTCTTATTTTTTTTATCCCAAGGATAGTGAGTTAGCCCCTTAAACCAATCTAACTTAAGTTATTGTCAAACATCAAAAAGGGGGAGATTGTTGGTGCAAGTTGCATCAATGATGTTCCTCTTTAAGTGTTTTAATGTTTGACAATACACTTAAGTCAGTGATCTATTGAACAGACAAAGGGGAGCAAAGGAGAAGTAACCTAAGTTGAAGAAATGTCCTAGTTAACCTAGGTATCGTAACCCTAAGACCTAGCGAAGGGTTGCTAGGCACCTAGCGAAGGGATGCTAGGCATTGAAACCCTAAGACCTAGCGAAGGGCTGCTAGGCACCTAGCGAAGGGATGCTAGGCATCGATACCCTAAGACCTGGTGAAGGGCTGCTGGGCACCTAGCGAAGGGCTGCTAGGCATAGAAGACCTAGCGAAGGGCTGCTAGGCACCTAGCGAAGGGCTGCTAGGCATAGAAGACCTAGCGAAGGACTGCTAGGGAATGAAGACCTGGTGAAGGACTGCTAGGCACCTGGCGAAGGACTGCTAGGTAATAAAGTCTTGGTCCAAGGGACTGAGCAACTTAGCTGAGCGATGACTAAGGACAGGAGTAGAGACGGGTCGGGGTTGGGGCGTCTCGAGATTCGGAGTAATCGGAAGCTAAGCAAAAGTCCACCCAAAGGACTAGGTGGCAACCATCTCCTGAAAGGAGTAGGTGAAGGGCAAGTTCTCGGGGATGGGAACTTGTGCCGGTTCGACCTAGGGTTTCGTGCAAATCCGAAGTCCGAACCAAGTCCTTAAGCCTAATATTATATGTATATATGCTTTGTGTTTGTGTATCTTGCAGGTAACAAGAACCGGAGACAAAGCAAGCAAAAAAACCAGTTTGCAGGCTTTAAGTAGGGCGCCCCCATCAAGGAGGGCGCCCTCATCATCCAGGGCGCCCCCAACAACCAGGGCACCCTGAGCCAAAGAGAAAAAAGACAATTAGGTGAAGCAGGCAGAACATGTGTCAAGCGGGGCGCCCGGAGCCTCCGGGGCGCCCTGGTTCAAAGCTGTATTTGCAGTTTCGAACCCAAAACACAGATAAGCCATCATGAGGGCGCCCGGGAGGTCCGGGGTGCCCTGGTCAAAGCTGTTATCAGCTGCGGTGAGGTAGGCGCAGGGATAAAGTTTGACCGAGTCTTCCGGGGCGCCCCCAGCGTCCAGGGCGCCCCCAGGAGGCCTATATAAGGGGCTTCGACCCCTCTGCTTCTGACACAACATTCCAGAGCCATTCTGATCATTCCGACCGACGACAACGCGCTAAAGACGAGGCTCTACGACCGGGAGGCTCCAGGAGGAAGTGTGCGGCACTTCGGAGGTCCAGATCGGCTGACGCTTCGACATAAGTTGTTTTGGTTTAATTTACATTCTGCAATTAATTTTATTTATCCTTTTGCTTGTAAATCAAACTGTAAGACGGGTTTTCTCCGCCTTCGGAAATTCCGGAAAGGAGACCAATAGTGGACTCACGCCGAGTACATAGGCCTTGGACGTACTGACCCAGGGGGGTCGGGAACCAAGTAAATAAATCCCGCGTGTCCTTCTGTATTACATTTATTTTTCTGTTTTTACTTTTCCGCTGCGCTACTAATATTCTAAGTCTAGAACGAACGAGTTTTGCACGAGGTTTCCGCGAAAGGTTTTCACGGTCGATATTCACCCCCCCCCCTTTATCGACGGCACCGGTCCTACATCGACCTCAATTTTAATCGATCTATTTTCACTGACTTTCTTGGTTGTCACCGGTCAGAAAATGATTTTTCTCTCTGATGCAGTCTGGCCCTGATTCTTGTTTTGGTGTTGACAACGATTTTAGTTTAGGTTGATGATGATGATGATTATGATTAAGTCCTGATCGAGGATTAGGCATGATATGGAGGATTCTAGCCTGAAGTGCTAGGTGTTGGGAAAATCCTAACCTGGAGGGTTAGGTGTGAGAAATCCTAGCTTGGAGGGCTAGGTGTTGGAAAAGTCCTAATTCGGAAGGGTTGGGTGAAAAGTCCTAGCTTGGAGGGCTAGGTGAAAAGTCCTAACTTGGAGGGTTAGGTGCAAATTCCCATCCTGGAGAATTAGGTGAAAAAGTCCTGGCTTGGAGGGTCAGGTGCCTAGCTTGGAGGGCTAGGTTGGATGAAGTTCTAACTCGGAAGGGTTGGGTGAAAAGTCCTAGCTTGGAGGGCTAGGTGAAAAGTCCTAGCTTGGAGGGCTAGGTGAAAAGTCCTAACTTGGAGGGTTAGGTGCAAATTCCTAACTTGGAGAGTTAGATGGAAAATCCTTAGCTTGGAGGGCTAAGGTGGATGGAAACTTAGCTTGGAGGGCTGAGTTTGAGTCCCTGGATCGGTCTGGTGATCGATCAGGGATTCTGGCACGCTGCTCCTTCGTAGATCGGTCTGGTGACCGATCCAGCGATGACTGATCGGTCGGGTGACCGATCAGGGAGCACACAGTGAGGTTGGGAACCTACTGTGCTGCTCCTGATCGATCTGGTGACTGATCAGGGAGTATGCGTTTCACCCACTAACTGGCTCCTGACCGGTCTGGTGACCGATCAGGGAGCGAGCAGTGAGGTTGAGTTCCCTTGCTGAACTGCTCCTGATCGTCTGGTGACCGATCAGGATCACTGTGCAGATCGTTCTGGTGAACGATCCAGCTTCGCGGGCTTCTCACTAAGATCGATCAGGACGGTTCCTGATCGGTCTGGTGGTGACCTGATCGGACTGCTGACCGATCAGGTGACACCCTGATCGGTCAGTTGACCGATCAGAAGGCTTAGCCTGCGAAACTCAGAAATCGCCCAATATAAGGGTGGATCGGTTCGGTGAACGATCCACGACCTGGGATCGGTCTGGTGATCGGTCCAGGAGAATCTCAAAGAAATCGCGATTTCTGATTGAGCGTTGGGGATCGATCAGGATGAATCCTGATCGGTCTGTAACCAGCCTGATCGGTCTGGTGACCGATCAGGAGGCTCCCTGATCGGTCCGGTGACCGATCACTTTAATTCAAATTGCATTGTCAGACGCTCTGATCGCGTCTGAACATCTGATTTTTGCTGCCACTTACCTCTGATATTTGATTCACTGTGTGATTTGCTGCTCTAACAGTCTGATTAAGTTACAGGTGACAGGGGAGGATTCAAACACTCAAGGAGAAGTCAAAGAGAGCTTTCCTTGGAGCAGGTTTGTCCCTTTCTCCACACAGGTTGCAATGGCTGGAGCTGCAGGACTGAAGCCGCTGACTGAAGCTTGGCTGAGGGAGCTCAGGAAGTTCAGTAAGGGTTCAGTGTAGCTGGCGCGTTAGCAGTGAGGCAGCTGTAGGCTGCTGGAGATGAGGTCACTTGTGGCTTAGCGGAGAAACAAAAGGAACGAGAGAAGTGGTGTTCGACAGTTCTTCAGTTTTTGTGCTCTTGAGTTCCTGTGCTTTGAGTTCTCCACATCAAGCTTGTTGTTCTTGAGTTCTCCATCATTCTGAGCAAGCGATCGAGAAGCAATCATCCTTACTTGAGCCTTGAAGGAGGGAACAAGAAGCTTGGAGTCCGACAGTGGGAAGACACGAAGAAGGGTTCTTGCGTGAGATCGCCACTGGGTGGAGCTCAAGGGAGCTTGCTGTGTTCTTGTCCTTGTCGAGGGTTTGAGTAAGATCTTTCTTGTTGTTTCATTTAGCTTAAACACTTATCTGTGATTGAAACGCTGTGGAGAGGTTTCTCCACCGAGAAGGAGGTTGCTTTATATCCGGTGATCACCGGGGCTTGATCTGCCGACGATCAAGGGATCGCCCACCTTAAGGGCACGCCAAGGAGTAAGGGCAAGTTATCCCCGAACCTTGTAACCCCTCTTGTTAGCGATCTTGGTAGCTGTCGATTGTTAGCCTTCATCTCTTTGTGTTTACTGCATTACTTTGCTTTTCCTTTGCTTCTTCCGCTGTGCTGCTGATAGTTTAAGTGCAGAAAACTTGCCTTGCTCTTCAAAGAAAAAGTGTTGGCTATATTCACCCCCCCCCTCTCTAGCCATCTCGTTCCCAACAAGTGGTATCAGAGCAAGGGGCTCTGTACACGGCTTAACATCCGAGAGTTCTCAACAAGATGGCTTTGAGAGAAGGCTTCTCCACCACCCGACCTCCATTCTTTGATGGCGCCGACTTCCAGTATTGGAGATCAAAGATGGAATACTATTTGAAGATGGATATCCATACGTGGTTCGCGGTGAAGGAGGGATTCACCCCTCCTAAGGATGATGAAGGAAAAGAACTCGAGTCATGGAGATGGACTGCCGAACAAACACGAAAAAGTGAAGCCGACGCGAAGGCGGTTGTCACTCTACAATGTGGCATGAACAAAGACCAACTCATCAAGGTTGGTCCCTTCACAAGTGCAAAAGACTTGTGGAACAAACTCATTGAGCTTCATGAAGGCACCCGAGACTCTAGAATTGCCAAGAGGGACTTGTTCCTCAATCAACTCCAAAATCTCTCCATGAAGGAGAATGAGTCGGTAAGTGAGCTCCATAGCCGGTTCAAGGAAGTCCTTAATGGACTTCATTCAATTGATGAAAAGGTCGAGAACCGCGACCTTGTGAGGTATGTCTTGAAAGCATTTCCAAGGAATGCTTTGTGGTCATCCATGGTGGATGCCTACAAAGTATCCAAGGACCTATCTATTGTTAAGTTAGATGATTTATTTTGTGAGATGGAATTGCATGAAATGGCTAACAAAGGCCCCAAGGAGAAGGGGATTGTCTTAGTTGCAGGGGACCGAGCCATTAAGAAGAAGAAGGAGAAGAAGAAGGAGAAGGAGGTCTCATCATCTTCATCTTCTTCAGAATCCGAATCCAATTTCGAGGAAGATGGCAGCGGCTCTTCTTCATCCGAAATGGCCAACTTTGTGAGGAGGATGATGCGAAGAGACCGACGTTTCAAAAGTAGAGGTAACACTAGTGAATTCAAACTTGATAAGAATAATGCATCTTGCTTTGAGTGTGGTAGGAAAGGACATTTTAAGAATGAGTGTCCGAAGCTTAAGAAGAAGGAGGAGAAATCCAAAAGAAAAGAAGAGAGATCCAAGAAGAAGAAGAAAGCTTTGAAGGCCTCTTGGGATGAGTCATCTTCTAGCTCATCCGATGATGAGAAGGAGGAGAAGAGCACAAGGCAAGTGGCTCTCATGGCTCTTGGAGAGGAGAGCAGTGATGAATCTTCAAGCTCCTCAAACGCGGCTTCATCATCTTCGGATGATGAAGAGGTAACTTCTCCCGAGCTTGAAAAATGCTATAGAGCAATTGCATGTTTAACTATTATGCTTAAAAAATCCAAAAATAAAGTTAAAGCATTGCAATTAGAAATTGATCAATTGAAAGCTTCTAGGGATGATAACATTGATGACTTAGCATGTTGAATTACTAGAAGTTGAAATTAAATCATTGAAACATGAGATTGTAAGCTTGAAATCCTCTAAGGTTGAGGAAACCAGTGATTTGCATGATAACGTGTTAATAGAGGAAAACCAATCACTGAAGAGTGAAGTTGAGAAGCTCAAGAATATTCTTGGGAAATTCTCAAATAGCTCTAAGACCCTATATATGATCCTAAATGCCTAAAGAGCGGTTTACAATAGGGCCGGTATTGGTTATCGCCCTAAGGAACCGTCATTTGTGTCTCTTATGTCTAGGACTGACATGAGACAATCTAAGACACCCAAAATCCAAAAGCAATTTGTCAAGGCATGGGTGCCTAAGTCATGTTTAGTTGATGCTTTAGGTCCCAAGGTTTGGGTACCTAAGACTTCTATTTTTCGAATTGTGTAGGTTATGATTGAGGGGGAGCATCTATCAACTTGGTTTGTTGATAGTGGATGCTCCAAACACATGACCGGGGATAGATCATTGTTTACCACATTTCACAAGAAGTAGAGGTAATGTATCATTTGGTAACAATGGTAGTCTTAAGGTCATAGGAATAGGAGACATTCAAATATCCGAGTGTCTTAGAATCTCAAATGTCCTTCTAGTCAAGAGGATGAAGTTTAATCTCCTAAGTGTAAGTCAATTGTGTGACACGGGTTACACAATTGACTTCCAACCAAGTCAATGTCTAGTTAGACAAAATGGCACCTTGGACACGGTACTAGTAGGAGCAAGAGTAGACAATATTTATCAAGTTTCATTTAAAAGTGCTACTAATGCTTTTGCTAAGTGTTTCATGTCAAAAGAAGAAGAGTCCACACTTTGGCACCGGAGGCTAGCACATGTGAACATGAAGAACATCCGGAAGTTGGCCAACAAAGGACTAGTTCGAGGCTTACCGAGCATCAAGTATGGAAAAGACAAATTATGTGATGCATGTCAAATGGGTAAGCAAACAAAATCTGCACATAAAGGTAAAAGCGCTGTAAGTACTTCCAATGCATTAGATTTACTTCACATGGATCTATTTGATTGTAGTACCATCATATCATTGAATGGAAGTAGATATTGCTTTGTGATTATTGATGATTTTACTAGATACACATGGACATACTTTTTGAAACATAAGGACCAAACCTTAGATATTTTCATTTCTTTTTGTAGAAGAGTTGAAAATGAAAAATCATTAACAATTAAGACAATTAGAAGTGATCATGGAGGTGAATTTCAAAACCAAAGGTTTCTAGATTTTTGTCAAGATAAGGGTTATAGACATGAGTTCTCTACTCCTAGAACACCACAACAAAATGGTGTTGTAGAGAGGAAGAACCGTGTTCTTCAAGAGGCTGCACGAAACATGCTTAATGAGTACTCACTCCCGAGTTACTTATGGGCTGAAGCTGTAAATACAGCTTGCTATGTGCAAAATCGAGTTCTCATCCATAGGTTTTTAGGAAAGACTCCCCATGAACTTTGGTTTGGGAAACCACCTACGGTTAAACACCTTAGGGTGTTTGGTTGTAAGGTGTTCATCCTAAACACCAAGGATCACCTTGGAAAGTTCACGGCAAAGGCTGATGAAGGGATACTAGTCGGGTACTCCCTCATTAGTAAAGCCTACCGAGTCTACAACAAGAAAACTAGATTAGTTGAAGAGTCCTTAGATGTGGTTTTTGAAGAAATTCAGAAATCAATTGACCAATTAGAAAATGTAGAAGGAGTTCAACTCGAACTAAGGAGACTTAGTTTGAATAAAACTCCAAGTGTTGTTGATGGTGATGAGTCAGATGACGGTGAGCCTAGACAACCCATTGAACAGCCGGATCCTGAGGCTGAACCTGTGTCTAGTGAACCCGTTCAAGAAGCACCACCAACACCAAGGCAAACTAGATTAGCCTCTAGTCATCCCCAAGACCAAATTGTTGGAGACATCCATCAAGGGGTTAGGACTAGATCATTCTTCCGGAATGAGGCTAATGAAGTTGCTCTAATTTCCGAAATTGAACCTAGGAAAATTGATGAAGCATTAAATGATCCCGATTGGATTATCGCGATGCAAGATGAACTAGGTCAATTTGAAAGGAGTCAAGTGTGGGACTTAGTCCCTAGACCTAAGAGGACCACCATTATTGGAACCAAATGGGTCTTCAAGAACAAATTGAACCACAAGGGAGAAATCATTAGAAACAAGGCACGCTTGGTAGCCAAAGGCTACAGTCAAGTTGAAGGCCTTGATTATGATGAGACTTATGCTCCTGTGGCACGATTAGAGTCCATCTGATTGATGCTTGCATTTGCAGCACATCGTGGCTTCAAATTATTTCAAATGGATGTCAAATCGGCCTTCCTAAATGGTTTGATTAGGGAAGAGGTCTATGTCGAACAACCTCCGGGGTTTGAGAGTACCGAATTTCCAAACCACGTGTTCAAGCTCAAAAAGGCACTTTATGGCCTTAAACAAGCACCTCGGGCTTGGTATGAGCGGTTGTCGACATTCTTAATTGAAAAGGGCTTCGTTAGAGGTCAAATAGACCCTACACTATTTCTACGAAGAGATGGTAACAATATATTTGTAGCCCGAGTATATGTCGATGACATAATTTGTGGCTCAAACAACAAGGGCTATTTAAATGAGTTCATTGGACACATGGAGAGTGAGTTTGAAATGAGTCTAGTGGGAGAGTTGACTTTCTTCCTTGGACTTGAAATCAAGCAAACTCGCGATGGTATCCATGTGCACCAATCTAAGTATACACATGAAATGCTTCGAAAATTCAATATAAATGATTCGAAAGAGGTAACCACTCCCATGGCTACAAACACAAGATTAGACAATGATGAGAGTGGTAAACCCGTTGATCTAACTCAATATCGAAGCATGATAGGTAGTTTGCTATACCTCACAGCTAGTCGACCGGATATCCTATTTGCTGTGGGTATGTGCGCTAGGTATCAAGTATGTGCCAAGGAATCTCACCTAATTGTTGTTAAGCGAATTTTGAGATATCTTAAGGGCACAATTGGTGTAGGTCTTTGGTATCCCCGTACCGAATCTTTTGATTTGATGGGCTATACGGATTCCGACTACGCTGGATGTAAGTTGGACCGGAAAAGCACAAGTGGGGGCTGCCAATTCTTAGGTTCGTCCTTAGTAAGTTGGTCGAGTCGGAAGCAACATTGTGTTGCTCTTTCCACTACTGAGGCAGAATATATCGCCATGGGAGAGAGTATATCGCAATTGTTGTGGATGATTCACACCTTAGAGGACTATGGATTGAGTTACAAGGGTGTGCAAGTGTTATGTGATAATATTAGCACAATCAACTTAACCAAGAATCCAGTCCATCATTCTAGGACAAAACATATTGAAGTAAGACACCACTTCATTAGGGATCATGTAGCTAGGGGGAACATCATACTCTCTCATGTAGAGTCAAAGTCAAACCTAGCTGACATTTTCACTATACCACTTCCCGAAAATGAATTTAGTTTTCTAAGACGGGAGTTGGGAATGTGTCGCGCTTCATGATTATCAAATTGCATTTAAAACTCTTCATGATTATCTCGAAATTATTGGGAACAATTGGGTAACTTTGGGAACATCTCACACAAACTATAAGGTTTAACAAAACGTTTTTGTTTGCTAGATATGGGGTGAGATGTTAGGTTCAACTCAATTTCTCAAAATGTCATTGCATCACTTGAGAAATTAAGTTGACGAGATAATAATCACGGTGGTGACCAAGTATGGGGAAAATCATTGCATAACATATGTGTATATGGCTCCATGATCATACTTGGACATTCCAATCAAGGCAACTTGATTGGAAACTTGAATTTGGAATCAAAACTTGGTTGAATTTGCTTGATTGATTGTTGATTGAGTTTGACTCTATTTAGATGGGTCAAAGTGTTTGTTGAACCTATAAGGACTTTTGATTCTTGTTCAGGGATCAATTTTAGTCAGGAAACTATGTCCAAGTTCGACAAAGTCCATCAAATATCGTTTGGAAATTTCAGAAATTCTGAAACTGAACATTTCAGTTCGTATCAGGGAATACCAGGAACCCTGATCGGTCACCGGACCGATCAGGCATTGGGCTGATCGGTCCCTGGACCGATCTGGCTTCTTCCTGTGGTGTTCGGTCCACAGACCGATCCGGGAGCCCAGCAGTTTTTCTCCAGACCCTACTGTTCGTGTCCTGATCGGTCACCCGACTGATCTGGATCGCGTCTGATCGGTCATCCGACCGATCAGGACCAGGCCAGTCCGATCAGGTTATAGCATGATCGGTCTGGGTGCGATCAGATGGAACGGTGATCCGTTCAGATGCATTAAATTCTGTTTGGTGGACCGATCCACCAACTGATTAACTTCGCGAAAACCTCTTATCGGTCGAACCCTAGCACTGAAACTCCTCATCTGCGCGACTTACTTGTGCAAATAGACCCTCCTGCGTGCTCTTCTTCCTCGCGTGAGCGTGAGTGTGAAGTTTTTCTCCGGCCTTGTGCGCATTCCTCTCTCTCGCAGAAACAGTCTGCGATTTTCTCTTGCGCCGAGTTCCTCCTTGCGAGTTCTTCCGATCCAAGAATCTTCTCAATGGCACCTAAGTAAGTTATTCGTTTTGATTTTCTTGTCAATCAGTTCATGAAACTTTATTTTGGAGCTAACCATGTCTTTGGCTCTGTTCTTGCTGCTGTGCCGTGACTCCTATGTGTGCCGTAACCCCACCTTTCATCAAATTTCTCCTCGTTTCATGTCTATCTTTCAATTGGGTATTATCTATGATGATCAACTCGTGTATGTGTGATTCAACCTATGTCCATCTTACCAAATCATTTGAATTCTGTGTCATGATCAATTCAAACCTCCTTAGAAAGTCATCTAAGGGAAAGGAGGTCGTGGAGGGAAGTTCGAGGGGAAAGACTTCTTCATCATCTACATCTTCTCAAAGGCCACCACCACCTCAACTTACTCGGTTTCAGAGTCCTGGTCTTGCTTTCAAATTCCAGTGGCACAACTTCAAGTTAATGCCATGTCGATCTATCGACCATACCTTCATCTATGAACATTGCCCGAACATCCAACACATTATCACACATTATAATCTCCAATCTATTCTTTATCTTGAGAGACCAATCAATCTTGACTTGGTCTCTGAATTCTATAACAACATGATGTGTGGAGCAGGCACTGGGTGGAGCACGGGATGGCGAACCCGTGTTGCCGGTATTGATCTTGAATTCAATCGATCTATTTTCACTAATTTTCTCAGCTGTCGCAGGTCAATCAATGATTTCTTTCTCTACCCTTTTCCCCCTGATCCCCTTCCAGTTCCTTTCAACGGAGTGACTCCTGATTCCATCTACGAATACTTTCTGGGCCATCCCAGGCCAGGGGGTTCTGGTGAGCGCACCCGTGACTTTCCCACTTTTCCTGCGCTTCGTCTTTCCCCTGTTAACTATGTGTTGTTTAAAATCATCACCAACTGTCTCCTTCCAACTACTTCAAAGCACCTTGATGAGATTCAACCATTCCACTGCTTGATGCTTTACGGGATGCATCAGCAGTTGGATTTTGACCCAGTAGCGTCAGTCTATCTCTCTATCCTCGTCCACAGTATGCCGTTATCCCAGTCAGTCTACATGTCATTTGGCCATATCATCACCGCCTGGCTGGAGCCGGTTGGCATCGACGTTTCACAGGGCCAAATTGTGCCGATGAATCGACAAGACTGCCGCCTGGATCGTCGTATGCTTGCTCAGTCCGGCATTATTCTCGGGACCGAGGGGCTGAGGTGGAAGGATCGCCACCGAGTGGGGGAGCTATCACAAGCAGTTCATGACCAGGGGACGCCAGATATTACTGCAGATTGTGATGAGTGGGCTCCTGACCTCAGCTGGCAGGTTGCGGAGATAGAGCGAAAGATAGAATGTGAGCTACACATCTCCGAGCTTTGGCGACAGGAGGTCAGCTCCGAGTTCCAGTCTTTTGATCGTCGTTTTGATGCCCTAGCATCTGATGTCTCTGAGATGAGCGCGTTCCAGGACAGATGGTATGAAAAATGGTATCATCATACGTTTCCTGATGGTGCGTCCCCCAGTGGCCCTTCACCCGGGGATATCATATATATTGATGATTCTGATGACGATGTCGTATGACTTTTGGGTTGTATGCCCTGTGACTTGACTTTTATTTTGCCTTGATGCATGTGTTCTGCATCTTGCTACTTGTCTGGATATTTTCTACTTGCTACTTTGCTTCACATACTTATCTGATATTAGTATGTTTATTGTTGATGCCATGTTGTTTATATGACTATGATCTGCATCGTTGATCCATTGCCATGTTCATGCTTACAATGTCATGTCTACTTGATACTTATGAATATTATGGCATGCTCTGTGATTTGATACTTCATTCTCATATGATGCATGTGATTGCTATGTCTTGCTATATCTTTTTCACATGTGTTCGTATGGTTATCCATCAAACTATCACATCTTTGTTGAGTTTGGATACCTCTAGGGTTGAGGGGGAGTTTGTTTTAATCTTAACAGTCCCTCTTGCCCCTTTTCGTTGTTCGACAAAGGGGGAGAGTGTGGATTGGTTAAGTTTAGAATGATCATGTTGTAGGGGGAGGATCTGGATTCCCCTATGATTCTAAATTTGGAAAATTGATTGAGAATCCCTAAACTTAAAATCGGGTTGTCAAACAACAAAAAGGGGGAGATTGTTGATGCAGTCTGGCCCTGATTGTTGTTTTGGTGTTGACAACGATTTTAGTTTAGGTTGATGATAATGATGATTATGATTAAGTCTTGATCGAGGATTAGGCATTATATGGAGGATTCTAGCCTGAAGGGCTAGGTGTTGGGAAAATCCTAACCTGGAGGGTTAGGTGTGAGAAATCCTAGCTTGGAGGGCTAGGTGTTGGAAAAGTCCTAATTCGGAAGGGTTGGGTGAAAAGTCCTAGCTTGGAGGGCTAGGTGAAAAGTCCTAACTTGGAGGGTTAGGTGCAAATTCCCATCCTGGAGAATTAGGTGAAAAAGTCCTGGCTTGGAGGTTCAGGTGCCTAGCTTGGAGGGCTAGGTTGGATGAAGTTCTAACTCGGAAGGGTTGGGTGAAAAGTCCTAGCTTGGAGGGCTAGGTGAAAAGTCCTAGCTTGGAGGGCTAGGTGAAAAGTCCTAACTTGGAGGGTTAGGTGCAAATTCCCAACATGGAGAGTTAGATGGAAAATCCTTAGCTTAGAGGGCTAAGGTGGATGGAAACTTAGCTTGGAGGGCTGAGTTTGAGTCCCTGGATCGGTCTGGTGATCGATCAGGGATTCTGGCACGTTGCTTCTTCGTGGATCGGTCTGGTGACCGATCCAGCGATGACTGATCGGTCGGGTGACCGATCAGGGAGCACACAGTGAGGTTGGGAACCTACTGTGCTACTCCTGATCGATCTGGTGACCGATCAGGGAGTATGCGTTTCACCCACTGACTGGCTCCTGATCGGTCTGGTGACCGATCAGGGAGCGAGCAGTGAGGTTGAGTTCCCTTGCTGAACTGCTCCTGATCGGTCTGGTGACCGATCAGGATCACTGTGCAGATCGTTCTGGTGAACGATCCAGCTTCGTGGGCTTCTCACTAAGATCGATCAGGACGGTTCCTGATCGGTCTGGTGGTGACCTGATCAGACTGCTGACCGATCAGGTGACACCCTGATCGGTCAGTTGACCGATCAGAAGGCTTAGCCTGCGAAACTCAGAAATCGCCCAATATAAGGGTGGATCGGTTCGGTGAACGATCCACGACCTGGGATCGGTCTGGTGATCGGTCCAGGAGAATCTCAAAGAAATCATGATTTCTGATTGAGCGTTGGGGATCGATCAGGACGAATCCTGATCGGTCTGTAACCAGCCTGATCGGTCTGGTGACCGATCAGGAGGCTCCCTGACCGGTCCGGTGACCGATCACTTTAATTCAAATTGCATTGTCAGACGCTCTGATCGCGTCTGAACATCTGATTTTTGCTGCCACTTACCTCTGATATTTGATTCACTGTGTGATTTGCTGCTCTAACAGTCTGATTAAGTTACAGGTGACAGGGGAGGATTCAAACACTCAAGGAGAAGTCAAAGAGAGCTTTCCTTGGAGCAGGTTTGTCCCTTTCTCCACACAGGTTGCAATGGCTGGAGCTGCAGGACTGAAGCCGCTGACTGAAGCTTGGCTGAGGGAGCTCAGGAAGTTCAGTAAGGGTTCGGTGTAGCTGGCGCGTTGGCAGTGAGGCAGCTGTAGGCTGCTGGAGATGAGGTCACTTATGGCTTAGCGGAGAAACAAAAGGAACGAGAGAAGTGGTGTTCGACAGTTCTTCAGTTTTTGTGCTCTTGAGTTCCTGTGCTTTGAGTTCTCCATATCAAGCTTGTTGTTCTTGAGTTCTCCATCATTCTGAGCAAGCGATCGAGAAGCAATCATCCTTACTTGAGCCTTGAAGGAGGGAACAAGAAGCTTGGAGTCCACAGTGGGAAGACACGAAGAAGGGTTCTTGCGTGAGATCGCCACTGGGTGGAGCTCAAGGGAGCTTGCTGTGTTCTTGTCCTTGCCGAGGGTTTGAGTAAGATCTTTCTTGTTGTTTCATTTAGCTTAAACACTTATCTGTGATTGAAACGCTGTGGAGAGGTTTCTCCACCGAGAAGGAGGTTGCTTTATATCCGGTGATCACCGAGGCTTGATCTGCCGACGATCAAGGGATCGCCCACCTTAAGGGCACGCCAAGGAGTAGGGGCAAGTTATCCCCGAACCTTGTAAACCCTCTTGTTAGTGATCTTGGTAGCTGTCGATTGTTAGCCTTCATCTCTGTTTTTGTTTACTGCATTACTTTGCTTTTCCTTTGCTTCTTCCGCTGTGCTGCTGATAGTTTAAGTGCAGAAAACTTGCCTTGCTCTTCAAAGAAAAAGTGTTGGCTATATTCACCCCCCCCCCTCTCTAGCCATCTCGTTCCCAACAAATAAATCCCGCGTGTCCTTCTGTATTACATTTATTTTTCTATTTTTACTTTTCCGCTACGCTACTAATATTCTAAGTCTAGAACGAACGAGTTTTCCACGAGGTTTCCGCGAAAGGTTTTCACGGTCGATATTCACCCCCCCTTTATCGACGGCACCGGTCCTACATCGACCTCAATTTTAATCGATCTATTTTCACTGACTTTCTTGGTTGTCGCCGGTCAGAAAATGATTTTTCTCTCTACCCTTATCTTCCTGATCCTCTTTCGGTTCCCTTTGATGGAGTCACTCCTGATTCCATCTACGAGTATTTTCTAGGTCATCCCAGGCCAAGGGGTTCCGGTGAGCGCACCCATGATTTTCTCACATTTCCTGCTCTTCGTCTTTCCCCCATTGAGTATGTTTTGTTTAAGATCGTCATGAATTGTCTCCTCCTGAGTACTTCAAAACACTTAGATGAGATTCACCCGTTCCACTGCTTGATGCTCTATGGGATGCATCAGCAGTTAGACTTTGACCCAGTGGCTTCAGTCTATTTCTCCATCATTGTCCATAGTCAGATGTACGGCCAGACAGTTTACATGTCGTTTGGCCACATCATCACTGCCTGGCTGGAGTAGGCTGGCATTGACGTTTCACAGGGCTGCATTGTACCCATGATTCGACAGGACTGTCGAATTGATCGTCGCATGATGGCCCAGTCTGGCATTGTTGTCAGATCACAGGGGCTGAGGTGGAAGGATCGACGACATGTGGGGGAGTTACCAGGAGCAGCCCCTGATCAGGAGCCGTCCGTTGGTGCTGAGGATTATGATGAGTGGGCTCCTGACCTACGCTGGCAGGTTGCGGAGTTAGAGCAGTTGATGCAGCGCGAGCTACATATTTCCGAGCTCTGGCATCAGGAGGTCAGCTCAGAGTTTCGGTCCTTCGATCGCCAACTCGACGCTCTCACATCTGACGTTTCTGGGATCTGCTCACTGCAGGTTACGTGGTATGAGGAGTGGTACCATCACACTTTTCCTGGAGCTGCGACCTCTAGTAGCACTCCACCAGGGGATGTTATATACATTGATGATTCATCAGACGATGCCCTTGCTGAGGGTTGATGCTATCTGATTGTTTGGCTTGTATGACTTTCGGGCTGTATGCCCCATGACTTGCTTTTTATGGCCTTGTGCCACACTTGCCTTGACTTTGATGCATTGATATGCATCTGATTAGTTGTCTGGTTTTAATGCACATGACTATGACTAGATTTTGCTTAATGATGCATCTGATATTTTTCATGTATTTCACATTTGCCATATCTTGTTTTGATTGTTGGCTTATATATGTGTTCACATGATTACTATCTACATGTTTGCGTTGTTATGATTTTGCTCATGATGTCATGTCGATATGATACATATGCTAGTTGTGCCATGCCTTATCTTTGTCATATGTGTTCATATGTTTATCAACATAAATTAATTATACCTTTGTTGTTTTGGGATACCCCTAGAGTTGAGGGGGAGTATGATTAAACTTAGCAGTCCCTCTAGACCCTTTTCGATGTTCGACAAAGGGGGAGAGTGTGATTGGTTAAGTTTAGGATGATCATGTTTGTAGGGGGAGGATCCTGATTCCCCTATGATTCTGAAATTTGAGAAAATTGATTGAGAATCCCTAAACTTAAAATCGGATTGTCAAACAACAAAAAGGGGAGATTTTTGATGCAGTCTGACCCTGATTGTTGTTTTGGTGTTTACATCGATTTTAGTTTAGGTATATGATTATGATTATGATTAAGTCCTGATCAGGGATTAGGCATGGTATGGAAAATCCTAGCTTGGAGGGGTAGGTGTGGAAAAGTCCTAACTCGGAAGGTTGGGTGAAAAGTCCTAGTTTGGAGGGCTAGGTGAAAAGTCCTAACTTGGAGGGTTAGGTGAAAAGTCCCAACTGGAGGGTTAGGTGTGAAAAATCCTAGCTTGGAGGGCTAGGTGTGGAAAAGTCCTAACTCGAAAGGTTGGGTGAAAAGTCCTAGCTTGGAGGGCTAGGTGAAAAGTCCTAACTTGGAGGGTTAGGTGAAAAGTCCCAACTGGAGGGTTAGGTGTGAAAAAACCTAGCTTGGAGGGCTAGGTGTGGAAAAGTCCAAACTCGGAAGGTTGGGTGAAAAGTCCTAGCTTGGAGGGCTAGGTGAAAAGTTTTAACTTGGAGGGTTAGGTGAAAAATCCCAACTGGAGGGTTAGGTGAAAAATCCTGGCTTGGAGGGTTAGGTCCTAGCTTGGAGGGCTAGGTTTGAGTCCCTGGATCGGTCTGGTGACCGATCAGGGAAGTTGGCACGTTGCTCCTTCGTGGATCGGTCTGGTGACCGATCCAGCGATGACTGATCGGTCTGGTGACCGATCAGGGAGCATATAGTGAGGTTGGGAACCTACTGTTGGATCGAGAGAACCGATAGAGGGGGTGAATATCGGAAAACGTTCGGATTTAAGATAGAGAATTTGCACATCGGAAGATAAAAAACAAAACACGCAAACACAGTGATTTTTACTTGGTTCGGAGCCTAGGTCGACTCCTACTCCAAGACCCACGGTCGTTGACCATTTTCTGCGGGTGATGGACCCAAAATAGACTGTCACGAATGTGGGTCTCAAGTTTAGATATGAATAAAAATGCTGGAAACTCTTTTTGCAATCAAAAATATGAAAACGTAATAAAGGGGTCACAGGTCGTATTTTTCCTCGGGACTAGTTGATGTTGTGTGATTCGAGCTTGTATTTATGTGTCGTGATTGTTTCGGGTTTCAATTAAAATTTGGGGTTGCTGGCAATTTAGAAATGAAAGAGCAATAAAAATAAAGGAACTAAACTAATGAGCTGAACAAGCAATAGCAAGTGATGGAAATCGAATCAACCCAAAGAACTTAACTAAAATTGGAGAAGCAAATTTAAATTCAAATGCAAAACAAATGCTGATGCAAAGAAATAGAGACAGTGATGGAAGTTTTCGGAAAGCAATTCAAGCTTAAAACAATGGCTAACTACGAAATTAGGAAATTAAACAAGCAACAACATCAACTCAAATTAACTACAAATTTTGGAGACCACAAATACAAAGAAAATTCAGAGATGCTAGATACGATACCAATTAACTTCGAACACTGTCATACACCAAGAGACAAGTGAAAACTGATGCAAACAATGCCCCAAAACAGCTTTGGCACGCCAGGGAACCTTTGTGCCAAAAGCTGAAATTTTTGTGCCAAAACTAATTCAATCAATTCAGCATGAAAACTATTGATCAAACTTGGAAAGAACAGCTCTAAATGCAGTGATATGCAGGGATAAATGAAGAATTCAGGCTCCAATTGAATGACTGATCAAATTAGATTGTGGAAGGGACTTGACACAACCAAAATCAGCAGAAATTCAGACTTTAACTGCAAAATTCAGAAACTTAAAGGGCAGGTAATTGCAGCTACGAACTGATTTCAAAATCAACCAACAGCTGATGTGAACAATTGGATGTCACGTAACCAAATCAGGTGCAGAGTTCATCAGCCAATAATTGCATAAACTAAAATGAAACAAGAGTTTCAGAAACCTAATATGATGTGCCAAAATGGAATAGCTCACTTGCAGAATTCAGATTCAAAATTTAACTGAGAAAACATATGCAAACTTAAGTCTATTGCACTAATCCGAAGTAAGAAAAGATTCATAAAAGCTAAAACTAACTTGATACAAAGATCAGGAACTAGGGTGAAAGAAATCTGATACGCATCAACCCAAGAAAACTGATACGCAGCAGAACTATTGAACGCAAGCAAGAAAATATGAAACAAACTGATCTAATTGAACTTGTTCATTACTCAAACAATCTAGCTAATAGAAACACTGAATCAAAATTCTAATTGAAGCAAAAACTATTCAGAACCGAAAATTTCAGTAGCTAAAACAGAATTTCAGAATAGAGATTGCGGCAGAATTGAAAACTACAGCTAAAACAGAATTTAAACTAAAGAAACTACTCCTCGATCCTTCCCCAGATCAAGAGCTCCTTGTTCGTCACACAAGGGAGAACCTCGGACCCGCAAGCTCAGCAAATCAGTGGAAGAACCGTCTCTGCTACCGAATCAATTCAGACCCTGCTCAAGCTGAAAACTGCTTCCAACTTCTTCAACCTCGCTGTGGTGGATTGCGATTGGGATTTGGTAATGATTTAAGCCTTCCAGGGAACCCCTCTGGATAGCTTGGATGAAATGGCGATGGTGCACAGCTGAGCTTGCTGAAATCGGATAACAGAACTGCTGAAACCTCACGCAGCCCTGTTATTGAGCAAAATCCAATCTGAAAACCTCACAGAGAACTCTCTCCACTGACCTAGCCCTTGCTCTAGTGGAGGATTGAGTGATCACGTCTTCGGATGGATGAAAAGCTTGAAGAACACGAAGAAAAACGAAGGAAAACACTGTTGCGGCGAAGACGCGATGAGGAGAAGCTGAGGGAATTTCTGATTAAATACTTAACAATGGATAACCCAGATTGATTTGAATGAATCCAACGGCTGATCTTGCTCTGATTTAATCCAAACTTTGATGATGATGATCAGGGGTCAGGATCTGCCTCGTGGTAGCTCGGATCCTCCAGATTTGCAACGGATGGTCCAGATCAACCTAATCTTTGAATGGACGATCTAGAGCCCTCCGAGCTTGATCCAACGGTTGAATGAGCTCTGATTGGGATGAAACCTTCAGATCTTGATTAGAGTGCTTGATCAACCCTAACCCTAGCTTGGATTGCTTCAGATCGTCCCGGATGGCTCAGATCTAGCCGCTCTTGAATCGGACGGCCCAGATTTAATCCTAATCTTGATAACTCGATCCGGGTCACTTCCGACTCAAGTTTGACCCAATATGCCCTAGGTCCATGAACCTTTCATGCCTACAAAAAATAGATCAAAAATTTAGTGGCCAAATAATCCAATTTTGTGCAAATTTGCAATTAAGTCCAAAATAAGAGGAAGTTCTAAAACCTAAGGTAAAAATCACAATTAAGCAAGTAAAACATGGGTCAAACATGGATTTTAGCAATTAAAATAATTAACAAAATGGTACTTATCAACTCCCCCACACTTAAGCTTGAGCGTCTCGTGAAACTACTACATAAGTATCCCCTAGATTTCTTAAGCATAATTAGAAGCAAATGAAAAGAAATTACCTAAGGTTGTCAATGTTGGATCGAGAGATGCGAGAGAGGGGGGGTGAATGTCGCAAATCGTTCGGATTTAGAAAGAGTAAGTGCGCAGCGGAAATAAGACACAAGAGAAATGCTAACACGGTCGTTTTACTTGGTTCGGAGCCTGTGTCGACTCCTACTCCAAGGCCCACGGTCGTTGACCGTTTTCTGCGGGCAATTCTATACGTTCAAGAAAGTTTACAATCACAAGTATTACAGAATTAGCTTCGTAAACTTAAATGAATATTTCGTTACCGACGTCCGGTGTAGATTGGAGTATTGGAGCAGCAGGACGTCGTTAGAGCTCGAGATGGAAGATTTCTGGAGCGTGTCGTGGAAGTAGAAGAGCGTATGAAAGCCGCAGTGATTGATGCTTGAAGAAGAGGGTCGAGGGTCCTTTATATAGGGCTGGGGGCGCCCGGGATGCTCGGGGCGCCCCCCACGTGGCTTTCGATCCGGCGAGCCCTCTGGTCAAGGCTGATCTCTGCTTCTTCGGGATCACCTTTGACTGGGGCGCCCGACGCGCGCGGGGCGCCCGGGTTGACCGGTCAAGGCTTCATCTTCTTCGCGAGGGTGAGCTGCTGCAGCTGCCAGTGGCGTGGCACAGTGGGCGCCCGCGACTCGCGGGGCGCCCGACGCGCGCGGGGCGCCCGAAACATCCGGGGCGCCCCCAAATGTGCTGCTGTCGGGGCGTTTACTTGCTCTGCTGACTTTGGGTTGACTCTGGGGCGCCCGAAACATCCGGGGCGCCCTGCTCAGCTACTGCCTCACTCCTTTGAGGCTCTCTGAGCTGCAGAAACACAGTCCTTCGGTCCTGCATCCAGGGTTAGTCCAAAACAGCAATTAATAAGTTAATTTTACACAGCCTTGGCTGTCTTGGTTCTGACTTTGGGTCTCCAAAATGGAGCCCTAGGTCGAACCGACGCCTAATGTTCCCTCAAGGGGAACGCGTCCTCACCTACTCCTCTCGGGAGAATTTACCTGGTGCCAACCGGCTCCTCCAGTTGGACTTTTGCCTGACGGTCCTTTGTCAGGTCTTGGATACCGGCAGTCCTTCGCCAGTTGCCTAGCAGTCCTTCGCTAGGGCTTTGATACTGGCAGTCCTTCGCCAATTGCCTAGCAGTCCTTCGCTAGGGCTTGGATACTGGCAGTCCTTCGCCAGCTGCCTAGCAGTCCTTCGCTAGGGCTTGGATACTGGCAGTCCTTCGCCAGCTGCCTAGCAGTCCTTCGCTAGGGCTTGGATACTGGCAGTCCTTCGCCAGCTGCCTAGCAGTCCTTCGCCAGCTGCCTAGCAGTCCTTCGCTAGGGCTTTGTATCCTGGCAGTCCTTCGCCAGGTGCCTAGCATTCCTTCGCTAGGACTTTGTCTCTGCACACTTGAGTAATATTGTTAGATCACAAACAAACTTAACTTTGAATCCTTTGCCAATATCAAAACAAGGTTCGATATGGTGCTTCCTGCACCAACAATCTCCCCCTTTTTGATTTATGGCAACACAATTCAAAGTTAAGTATAAACATATAACAGTTAAGAAATGAAGGAGTTATGAACAGTATAAGTGTAACAAAAAAAATTTATACTCCCCCTAAATCCCTGAATACTTGTGTTATAAAATACTTAACTTAACACTTAAACTTTGACCCTTCCTCCCCCTTTGACATATATCAAAAATAAACATGGGTGAACAAGGTAAAAATTTAAAAAGTTTTGCAAGCCTAAATTTTGTAACATAACTTTTACTTGGCTTTGCAAAAAAGGAATTTTATTTCGGCAAAATTTTGACGCCAAATTTCCAATACTTAGAAAATTGCGGGGTTTGAAAGAAAATTTTCTAAGTTCAGATGATTCAAAATACAGTTAATTTTGAAAAATGATCTTTTGAAATCAAGTACAGTTAATTTTCAAAAATATGAACTTTGAAAAAGCAGGTAAAGTTAATTTTCAAAAATATTGAACTTTGAAAGATAAGAACTTTACTTTTTGAAAGACAGGAGAAAAAAATAATTTTAGCCTTTTCTCTCCTTTCCAATCTCTCCCCCTTAATGTGAAATTCTTCTCCTTAGCCATATATCAATAAGGAATTTTTTTAAAAAAAATTTAAAATTTGTGTATCAGAACCTATGAGTTTTGAAAACATAAAAATACTTAGCATAATTTTTGAAAGCATAGCAAAAGCTTAACATGCACCAAAACTCCACTTTGAAAGGCATTAAAAAAAATTATTTTTGTAGGCAAGTCTTAGAACACTATTGCCTTGATAATATTAGTACTTTTGAAAACATTATATTTTGAAAAGTAGAAGTACTTTTGAAAGATATTGTGCATTTTTGAAGATATAAGAAGATTATGCATTAAAAACTATAAGTGCTTTTATAATATTAGAGAAAATTATTTTTATTTTGAAAGCACTTACAAAAGTATTTATCGCATAATATTTTACTTGCATTGGTTACTTTTCCAGTCTGACACAATCCTAGGAAACCTTGTTAACTACAAGGACAGTTTCCTAAGTGTCCTGAAAATTCTCCAACTCATGTAAATACTATTTCCAAAAGAATTTTGAAAAAAAAATAATAGTATTTTAAAAAAAATTATTTAAGTTTTCAAAAGGATTTTAAACGTGCAGTGCATGAAAACATATAATTCAATAATTCTTTTAATTTAATCTCCCCCTAAACTTGACCCAGTCCTAGGAAGCTTGTTGACTACAAGCGATCTTCCTCTGAGTCTTAAGGTTTGATTAAAATTATAAGAATTGTCTAATGACAAAAAATAATTAATAAACACATTTCAGAAATTCTTCTCTTGACTCAAACTCCTCCTAAATTTGACACATCCCAGGAGTCCTTATGGATCATGAAGTGGACCTTCCTCTGTGTCTTTAGGGTTTATTAAAATCAAAAGAATAGTTTTGAATATCAGTACGGTAATATAATTTTAGGAAATTCAATTTGAAATGAAGATAATTTTCAAACATAAGCAATTTGAAGGCATAAAACTTCTTCTTTTAATTTGAACTTCCCTTAAATCTGACACAGTCCTTGGAGGCTTGTTGACCACAAGTTAATCCTCCTCTTGGTCTTAGGGTTTGTCAAAATTAAAGAACAATTTTGAACATGCCTTTTGAGTATGATGATTTTTAAGGAGATAGATTTTTGAAAACATAATTTGGTATGATAACACAGTTTTCGACAACCATTTTGAAATGATAATAACTTTTCAAAGATATTTTGAAAGAAAAAAAATAAACCACTCCCCCTTACTATTTAACTCAATCTAATGTCCTAGGGGATTTCAGTGTTATCCATGTTTGACTGTGTTGACTAGGGTTGACTGTTTTGACCAAGTTTGACCAATCAATGACTAACACAAAACAAGCCCTAGATTATATTTAAAAGAAGTCTATTGAGATATTTAACATGAAAAAAAATGTTAGAAATGAAAATATAGGGTACAGCAGACTGAATTTAAAAAAAAATAGAGATGATTTTGAATAACTTTTGAAAATAATTTTTTTTTTGAAAGGATATTGATTTGTGCTTTTAGGTCCTAGATGTCTCACCCAGTTCTACGTGGTCAAACATGTTAACCTTATGGGTTGTGTGAGACAAATATTTTAATTTTGAAGATAAATGATTAAATTGAATTTTGAGAATAATTAAGTTGAATTTGAGAATAATTAAGAATAATTAAGTTGAATTTGAGAATAATTAAGAATAATTAAGTTGAATTTGAGAATAATTAAGAATAATTAAGTTGAATTTGAGAATAATTAGTTTGAATTTGATTGAATTAAATTTAATTGATTTAATTAAGATTTGATTGAATTTAATTGATTTAATTAAGATTTGATTGAATTTAATTGATTTAATTAAGATTTGATTAATTTGAATTTGAATGAATTGAATTAATTTGAGTTTGAATTAATTTGAGTTTGAATTTGATTTAGTTGGTTGGGTTGGACTCAACTTTTAGGTCCTAAGCATCTCACCCATTTCTAAGTGACAAAACAGGATATCCTTAACTGTTTTGTGAGATGCATATTTTAATAGAAAGATTTATTTTGAAAAGGCCATGATTAATTTTGAAAAGTTAAATTAATTTTTAAACCCAATTTAAATTTATTTTGAAAGGAGGTATTTGAATCTAAAATTAACTGAAAATTTGTGTTAGATTCGAATTTAACAAAAAATAATTTGAATTTGAATTTCAAAAATTGGCTTCCAGGTCTTGGCGAGGCACTAGGCCTTCTTTGGCCGTAGCCTTATGGGATCATCCACCCTTTCCTTGACAAAGCCTTTTAATGAAATTTCATTTTTAAAATTATTCTTTGAAAAAATTCTGGTCTAACTAGTTTGGGTCTTGGATCGGTAGCTTCGGCTAGTTCCGCCAAATTGGCTTCCCTAACGTACTATCATCTCAACTCCACCCAATACTATGTTGTCCAAATTTCAGTTAAACTATTTTGTCCTTAAACTAATCAATCCTAATTTTAAGCAAAAAGAACATAAACATAAAATAAAAAGAAACCTACAATTAAAGCACAAAAAAAATGATCTATGTTACATCATAATCGTAATAATATTCTGGATTATCAAAAACAACAATATTATGAATTAAATTTTCTAACAAATTAGCCTTAACTAATTTATAAGATTCAATCATATTATTCATGGTAAATAAGGGGTTTTTAAATACTGTAAGCTTACCTCTCCCGATCGTTTGTCTAGTATTCTTGTAGTGACTACGAGCTAATCGGACCATATTGAGTCGATCTCCTTCTTTGTCGTCAAATTCTGAGTCTGAGTTGGACTCGGGTACAGGTTGAATCTTCTTCTTTGGTGGTTCTCTTGGAGTTTTCCCTATACTAGAAATTATACCTTCCTCGACCATTATAGTATCTATTGGATTATCTAATTGTAATTCAAAAAAGGATTCGAAATTGGTTACCATTTCTGGTTCGATTTCGATGTCGGGGATGGATTCTTTTTCGTCTTCTGATCCGGAGTCAAAGATCTCAATGCTGGAGCTCTCTTCGTGTAGATTGATTAGCTTTTCCCACATCTCTTTGGCACAGTTGAAGGATCCGACCCGCTTCAGTTCTTCTTTGGTCAGGCCGCATTGTAAGATAACTGTTGCCCTGGCATCAAGCTCAATCTTTCTCAGAGTTGGTTCATCCAATTTGTCCCAAGTGATCGATGTTTCTTCTTCTGTGGGGAATGTGAACCCCGTTTGGATTATCAACCATAACTCCATATTAGCTTTCAAATGAGACTCCATTAGATCCTTCCAGACTCTGAAATTTTCGCCAGAGAATAGAGGTGGACGAATGCTACTCCAATCTTGATTTGCCATTTAAATTAATCCTTGCACACAGAAAAGAAATAACAGAGTATACCAAGACTTGGTCTTGGATTAGTAGTGCGGGAGAAGGAAAAAATAGCCCAAAAAAAATTTGCACGAATTTCGAGGCAGAATAATAAAAAAATTTATGTTAAATTTTTGAAAATGTTACTTTATCAATTTTGATTAATGATAAAAAGTAAGACTTTAATGTTTGGGAGAAAATTTGCTCAGATTAAGGTTGCACGATTTTCGAAAAAAAAATAATATTAAAATAATAATAAACAAGTTTATGACAAATTTTCAAAATTTGATTATTTTAACAATTCTAACTTATGGTAAAAAAATGAGAATTCAAAATTGAAAAAGGCGTAAAGAAATAAGATTAAAAATTTTGTAAATCCGAAAAACTTTCAAACTGGTGGTTGCACCAAGTTTGAACTACCCCGCTCTGATACCACTTGTTGGATCGAGAGATGCGAGAGAGGGGGGGTGAATGTCGCAAATCGTTCGGATTTAGAAAGAGTAAGTGCGCAGCGGAAATAAGACACAAGAGAAATGCTAACACGGTCGTTTTACTTGGTTCGGAGCCTGTGTCGACTCCTACTCCAAGGCCCACGGTCGTTGACCGTTTTCTGCGGGCAATTCTATACGTTCAAGAAAGTTTACAATCACAAGTATTACAGAATTAGCTTCGTAAACTTAAATGAATATTTCGTTACCGACGTCCGATATAGATTGGAGTATTGGAGCAGCAGGACGTCGTCAGAGCTCGAGATGGAAGATTTCTGGAGCGTGTCGTGGAAGCAGAAGAGCGTATGAAAGTCGCAGTGATTGATGCTTGAAGAAGAGGTTCGAGGGTCCTTTATATAGGGCTGGGGGCGCCCGGGATGCTCGGGGCGCCCCCCACGTGGCTTTCGATCCGGCGAGCCCTCTGGTCAAGGCTGATCTCTGCTTCTTCGGGATCACCTTTGACTGGGGCGCCCGACGCGCGCGGGGCGCCCGGGTTGACCGGTCAAGGCTTCATCTTCTTCGCGAGGGTGAGCTGCTGCAGCTGCCAGTGGCGTGGCACAGTGGGCGCCCGCGACTCGCGGGGCGCCCGACGCGCGCGGGGCGCCCGAAACATCCGGGGCGCCCCCAAATGTGCTGCTGTCGGGGCGTTTACTTGCTCTGCTGACTTTGGGTTGACTCTGGGGCGCCCGAAACATCCGGGGCGCCCTGCTCAGCTACTGCCTCACTCCTTTGAGGCTCTCTGAGCTGCAGAAACACAGTCCTTCGGTCCTGCATCCAGGGTTAGTCCAAAACAGCAATTAATAAGTTAATTTTACACAGCCTTGGCTGTCTTGGTTCTGACTTTGGGTCTCCAAAATGGAGCCCTAGGTCGAACCGACGCTTAATGTTCCCTCAAGGGGAACGCGTCCTCACCTACTCCTCTCGGGAGAATTTACCTGGTGCCAACCGGCTCCTCCAGTTGGACTTTTGCCTGACGGTCCTTTGTCAGGTCTTGGATACCGGCAGTCCTTCGCCAGTTGCCTAGCAGTCCTTCGCTAGGGCTTTGATACTGGCAGTCCTTCGCCAGTTGCCTAGCAGTCCTTCGCTAGGGCTTGGATACTGGCAGTCCTTCGCCAGCTGCCTAGCAGTCCTTCGCTAGGGCTTGGATACTGGCAGTCCTTCGCCAGCTGCCTAGCAGTCCTTCGCTAGGGCTTGGATACTGGCAGTCCTTCGCCAGCTGCCTAGCAGTCCTTCGCTAGGGCTTGGATACTGGCAGTCCTTCGCCAGCTGCCTAGCAGTCCTTCGCCAGCTGCCTAGCAGTCCTTCGCTAGGGCTTGGATTCTGGCAGTCCTTCGCCAGGTGCCTAGCAGTCCTTCGCTAGGGCTTTGTATCCTGGCAGTCCTTCGCCAGGTGCCTAGCATTCCTTCGCTAGGGCTTTGTCTCTGCACACTTGAGTAATATTGTTATGAATCCTTTGCCAATATCAAAACAAGGTTCGATATGGTGCTTCCTGCACCAACAGTCAATTCTCATAAATCTAAGCTCTATGGATTAGTATCTTGTCCTTAAATCAACAACGTAGCCTTTTCATCCATCATGATTCATTGAGATAAATTTAACTCACTAGCCTTTCAAGGAAAATTTTGGTGGCTCTCTCCTTAAGTTCTAAGTTGATGATGGAAGTGGAACTCACTCAAACACACATGCTTCTTGCACTACCATAGGCTTGCTTGTTATCTAATCTCCACCATTATTCATGATTAGGATCAATATCTACAAAAACAAATGAAAACATGGAAAATGGTAAGAAATGGAGTAAAAACCAAGAAAATGGAAAAATTGACTAAGTGGGAGACTTGGTTGCTCAAAAATGTTTCCAATGTGCTTTGCCCCTCCGTTCAGTCCTCTAGTGAAATACAAAGTGTGGTGAAGTCCAATTTGAATAATTCCTTTGATTTGGATGAAGAAAACCCTATTTATCTCAATGTGCCAACTTCCACCTTGCGTGCCAACTTCGTTTCTTTCTTCTCTTTTCTGTTTTTTTTTTCTTCTTTTATCCTCTAGCAAGGTCAGAAATGAAATGAAATAAAGCTTGGACTCGGATGAGAAAATTTGCAATGCCAAAACTCCATTTGTGCCATTTTACTTCTTCCTTCTCTTTTTCTCTTTTTTCGAACTGTTTTTCTTTCTCTTTTCTTTTCTTTTTTCTCTTGGTCAGCTGCTGAATTCATTTTCTTCTTCATTTTGTTCAGTCCTAATATGCTTAGCTCCCAAATCCTTGTTCAGAAACTGGCTACAAACTTAATACTGCCGTGAGCTTCAATGGATTGCCTCTTGTTCTTTTTTTTTTCTGTCATAGCTGCATTTTTCTGTTTCATGTTTCAAATTCCAACTTCAAGCAGCTACTTCCTGACCTTACACTTCTTTGATTCCTTAACAATAGTTAGTGCAAATGGCTGAGTAGTGGAAAGCTTGGATGTTCCACTTGCAAAATAGCCTCAAAACCCAATTTCAGCCTCCTCTTGATACAAACTGCATTCTCAGCTTGCTGCTCAACCTTACTGCATTTCATATTCTTTGATTTCTCCAACAATTAGTATCAATTAGGACTTGCATCTAATGATAGTGGAATGTGGCACTGAATTTTTCCTTCCTTCTTCGGTTCTGATTTCATCCAATTTTCCTTCACTTTTGGCACAGATTTTCTGCCTTGAATTCAGATCTGTCCAGCTGCAGTTCCAAAGCAAACTGACCAAAAACAGCTGCAATTTCCTCTCTAACAAAGTGGCTGAAACATCCTCTATCAGCTGCAAATTCAGCTGCAAATTGAGCATCCTTGCAAGTGGAGTTCTTTTGGGCACAGATTTTTTCTGCATTGATCTCAGATTTTCTGATTTTGGCTCAAATTCTGCACAGATTCTCTGCCTTGATCAGATCTGGTCAGCTTAAAATTCAGACTCTATCAGATTGTTGCTGACTAGGCGTCTACAATTCCAACTACCCACTTCTTGATCCACACTTCACTTCTTGCGTGCCAACTTTTCTTTGGTTTGTTTTCTGAATTTTTTTTCCTGTTTTGCTCTCAATTTCATCTCCATGGCAGATTCATTGCAAAACTCTGATTTCTCAAAACAAATACATCACATGGTAATGGAGAGTTAAATGCTTCACTAGGTGAGTTGATACATTGCCAATTTTTTTCTTCTTTGATCTCATCCTTCCTTTTTGGCACTGAATTTTTTTTCCTTTGAAATGGTGCAGATTTTTTCTTTGCTTGCCACTTAAATCTTCAAAATATAATAAGGAATCTAGATCTCCAATTGCTTCCATCTCTCTTGCTCATTCTTGACACCAAACTCACTCACTTGGCACATGAAATTTTTTTTTTTCAAATGAAGTGCCTCTTTGATACCAATCTTTCCAAAACACTAGTCACTCCCCCACACTTAAATCTTTGTCCGTCTCGGGTAAAGTAGCATTAAGAAACATTTCAAACAACAAGTCCATAGAAAAGTGAGGGTAAGAGTAGGAAATAAGTAAAGAAAAATGGAATGAACATGATTTTTGCCAAAATTGATATGGGAAGGTAAACAAAGTGATTAGCCTCTATAGATGTGATCCAATCATTGAAATATGATTTTGAAAGAACCTAAGTAAGTTCTAGAGTACAATAACATATGTGTCATAAATATAAGGCTAATTCTCACTAGGCAAAAATAATTCATCTCAAGTCATCAATTAAGAATCTAAAACCAAGTAGTACTCAAGCATCCAAGATTTTATCCATTAGCTCAAACCTTAAGTTTTAACAACCAAATTTAATTTATTTTCAAAAGACTCTAACATGCTATAGAGATAACCTAGAGGGATACATTTATTCCTAGTCATACAAGAAAAAATACGAAAAGAAATAACAAGGTATTTACAACCCACTATGCATTCTACTCATGCATTTATTTAAAGGAAAATTCTACTTCTAGAAAGCATGAAAATGAAAAATGCAATACAAGAAAATACAAGAAAGAACAATCTCCCCTTTATTTCTGGTGGACGGAGTCTATCAAGCAGTAGCCTCCATCGTGGTAGTGGAGGAACATGGGTGGCTGAGAGAATTTGGACTCCCCCACACTTAGACTTCACAGAAAATTGCTCTGGTGGCCTAAGGCGATTCAGGTTCAAGATCCATTGAAGGAATGAAGTGCTATGAATTAGAGTAAAATCAACTCCTCCTTCTTGATGCCTTTTGAAAATTCTTCCAGGAGGCTGGAGTCTGTTCAGATGGAGCACCCACTCCGGAAGTCTTCTAGACCCTGCAAAATAATGTAATACCTCTCTCAAGCTTTTAGGGTAAGAAAGAAATAAAATAATATCAGTCTCTGCATGAAATGTATCCAAAACTGCATCACATCCAATTAAATCACTTCTTGGTGCCTCAATAAATTTTTCACAATCATTTTCTACAAAATTTTCATCCAGGAACTCATCACAAACAAAGAAATCAATTTTTGGCACTTCAATAGAAATATCACAATTATTTTCCATCAAGGATGTATCAAGCAATGTGTCACAGCCAATAAAATCAATCTCAGATACCTCCATAAGTTTTTCACATTCAAACTCAGCATAAGATATAGCAAGAGATTCATCACAATAAATAACATTAATTTCAGGCACTTTTAAAAAAATTTCACAATCCATATCCACAAAAGATGTATCAAGAGATTCATCATAACAAACAACATCAATTATAGGTGCCTCTAAAATATTTTCGCAATCCATATCTACAAAAGACGTATCAAGTAATGCATTACAACCAAGAAAATCACTTTTTGGTACCTCTATTGGATTTGCACAAGCAATTTCTACACAGGTATGTCAATAAATTCATCATAACCAATAAAGTAAGCACTAGGTACCTCGCTGAATTTTTCTGAACAAAGAGGAGAAATACTTACCTAGTGTGCTGAAGAATACCTGGAGGTTCTACAAGAGTAGATGTATCCATGGCCTCCTCCTGATCAAGTACATGCTCCTCTTCAGCCTCAAGCTCTGGTGGACACTCAACTAAAGCAGGTGATCCTGGGGTTCTTGCTTCCACCATGCAAGTCCCTACACTTTCTAGTTCATCATCTGACTCTTCTAATGTACCAGTCAATTATGGTGGTCCCTGGGGCTTAGTGCAATCCCCAACACCTATGGAATCATCTCCTATGCATGCTTCTCCTGTAATATCTGCAACAACAATATCAAAAAAATTAGGACCATCAATAATACTATCATCACAAAATAAAAGATGAGAATGGTCCTGTGGAGCTTCAGTTTCTTCTTCTTGAACTGAAAAATTTGGCAAATCAGTTTACAGTATTGAGTTACAAATATAGCACAGTAAACTTAACAAATAAAAAGACTCTTCTTTTACCGACGTCCGATGTAGGTTGTCTTTTTCCGAGTAGAGGGACGTCGTCGGCGCTTGAGTCACGAGTCGGGAGGTTTCCGGAGCAAAGCGCGAGAGCAGAAGAGCGTTGAAGCGTTGAATGAATTGTTGCTCTGAAGCCTTGGTTCGAGGGCCTTTTTATAGGCCCTGGGGGCGCCCAGAACGTCGGGGGCGCCCCCCCACGTGTCAGCCGATCCGCCTCGGTCTCGGTCAACTCTGATCCCTCAAAAATCGGGATCATGCTTTGACGGGGGCGCCCTGATCGCTGGGGGCGCCCAGGTTGACCGGGTCAGCTCTCTTATCCGCTAGCTTCGAGGGGATCTGCTTCGCTACTTGGCGCTGGGGGCGCCCGGGAGCAGCGGGGGCGCCCGATAGCACGGGAGCGCCCGGGAGCACGGGGGCGCCCCGCCCAGCAGCTGTTCGAAGCCTTCCTTTCTTACATTGTTTTGTATGCACCTTGGGGGCGCCCGGGACACTCCGGGCGCCCTGGTCAGCTGTTGCCTCATTCCTTTGAGGCTCTCTAAGCTGCAGACACTCGTTCCTTTGGTCATGCATCCATGGTTAGTCCAAAACAACATAAAATAATAATGTGTTAGTTTATACAGCCTTAGCTGTCTTGGTTCTGACTTTGGGCCTCCAAAATGGAACCCTAGGTCGAACCGACGCCTACTGTTCCCTCGACAGGGAACGCGTCCTCACCTACTCCTCTCAGGAGAATGTACCTGATGCCAACCGCTCCTCTGGTTGGACTTTTGCCTGGCGGTCCTTTGCCAGGTCATGGATACCGAGCTGTCCTTCGCCCGGTGCCTAGCAGTCCTTCGCTAGGTCTTTGTATCCTGGCATTCCTTCGCCAGGTGCCTAGCAGTCCTTCGCTAGGGCTTTGTATCCTGGCATTCCTTCGCCAGGTGCCTAGCAGTCCTTCGCTAGGACTTTGTTTCCTGGCATTCCTTTGTCAGGTGCCAGCAGTCCTTCGCTAGGGCTTTGTATCCTGGCATTCCTTCGCCAGGTGCCTAGCAGTCCTTCGCTAGGGCTTTGTATCCTGGCATTCCTTCTCCAGGTGTCTAGCAGTCCTTTGCTAGGACTTTGTTTCCTGCACACTTAATGAGCATATTAGACAACAAATAACACTTAACTTTGAATCCTTTGCCAATATCAAAACACAGGTTCGACTTGGGTGCTGTCTGCACCAACACCTACTGTGCGGCTCCTGATCGGTACGGTGACCGATCAGGGAGCAGGCAGTTGCCTCATTGCTTGGCTCCTGATCGGTCCGGTGACCGTTCAGGGAGTAGGCAGCTTCCTCACTGCTTCGCTCCTGATCGGTCTGGTGATCGATCAGGGAGCACTCAGTGAGTTGAGTTCCCCCGCTGATCAGTTCCTGAACGGTCCGGTGACCGATCCACGATTTAGGATCTGATATTCACGATTACTGTTCACTCAGAAGTGGACCGATCAGGCTTGAGCCTGATCGGTCAGGGAGCTACCTGATCGGTCTGGTGACCGATTAGGCTTCACTCTGATCGGTCTGGTGATCGATCAGGCCTGTGTCATCGCGAAAGCTGGGAGTCCTAGTAAAGTGGTGGATCAGTCTGGCGACCGACCCACGAGCCCTGGATCGGTCCGGTGACCGATCACTTTAATTCAAAATGCACTGTCAGACGCTCTGATCACGTCTAAACGTATCTGATTCTCTGCGCTTAATCTCTGATACTCAATTTTCTACTTGATATGCTGTGATAATACTCTGATTGAGCTGCAGGTGACAGGGAAGGATTCAAACACTCAAGGAGAGTCAATGGAGGCCTTTCCTTGGAGCAGGTTTGTCCATTTGCCATCTCAGGTTGAAACGGCTGGAGCTGCAGACTGGAGCTGCTGACTGGAGCTTAGCTGAGGGAAGCTCAGGGAGTCCAGGGAGAGCTCAGTGGTAGCTGGTGTTGGTGTTGGAAAAGGATGGCTAGAGAGGGGGTTGAATCTAGTCAGACACAAAACTTTTGAGCTTTTCAAAACTATTCTGCACTTCAGAGTTAGGCAGCGGAAGCAAATGCAGAAAACTAAAAACAACAACCCAAAGCAAAGGAAAGCAAATCGACGCTAACACCTCGATATACAAGGTTCGGGGATAACTTGCCCCTACTCCTTGGCGTGCCCATAAGGTGGGCGATCCCTTGATCGTCGGCAGATCAAGCCCCGGTGAACACCGGATAGTAGCAGCCTCCTTCTCGGTGGAGAGACCTCTCCAGTCTCCACAAGTGATCTCAAGAAGATACAAGTTAAGCACAGAGACACTCGAGAAGACAAGCTCACAAAGATGTAACAAGATCGCTCAAGCACAAAGTAACAGAGAGCACGAACACAGCCCAGCCAAACTTCCCAAGTTTCTGTCTTGTTCGCTTATGCTCCTCTGCATCCAGCTTTGTCTCTTAAGCTCCGGCTCAACGTCGCCAGCTCCATCAGTACCACTGACTCACACCCTGACCAACAGACCTCTCTGAGCACTCAGTCCACTGGACACTCCTCCAGCTGAGCCTCCGTCAGTTGCCAGCCGCGCCTTCGTCAGTTGCCAGTTGCGCCAGACGCCGTTGAGACCTGAAAACACAATAGATCCAAACCTGCTCCAAGGAAAGCCTCCCATTGACCCTCTTTGAGTGTTTGAATCACCTGCTATTACCTGCACACTCCAACAGAGGCTTAGCAATGCATATCAAAAAGAAATCAGCAAGTAGCAGAGAATCGGCAGTGAAAACAGACTTCTGACAGCATATTTGAATTAAAGTTTTGCTCCTGATCGGTCCCAAGACCGATCAGGAGGAGCCTGATCGGTCACCAGACCGATCCAGCAGTCTTCTGCACACTCCTGATTGGTCCCCAGACCAATCAGGCTCCAGCCTGATCGGTCACCAGACCAATCAGGCTTGAGTGAACAGTGATTCTTTAATCAAATCCTAAGTCTCTGATCGGTCACCGGACCGTTCTGGACCTGATTAGCAAGGGAATTCAACTCACTGTTCGCTCCCTGATCGGTCACCAGACCGATCAGGAGCTGTGCAGTGAGTGAAACACACACTCCCTGATCGGTCACCAGACCAATCAGACATCGCTGGATCGGTCACCAGACTGATCCACGAAGGAGCAGCGTGCCAACTCCCTGATCGGTCACCAGACTGATCCAGGGACGCAGACCTAGCCTTCCAAGCTAGGATTTCATTCACCTTAGCCCTCCAAGCTAAGGATTTTTCAATCTAACTCTCCAAGTTGGGAATTTGCACCTAACCCTCCAAGTTAGGACTTTTCACCTAGCCCTCCAAGCTAGGACTTTTCACCTAGCCCTCCAAGCTAGGACTTTTCACCCAACCCCTCCGAGTTAGACCTTCATCCAACCTAGCCCTCCAAGCTAGGCACCTGACCCTCCAAGCCAGAACTTTTCACCTAATTCTCCAAGTTGGGACTTTTCACCTAACCCTCCAAGTTAGGACTTTTCACCTAGCCCTCCAAGCTAGGACTTTTCACCCAACCCTTCCGAATTAGGACTTTTCCATACCTAGCCCTCCAAGTTAGGATTTTTCCACACCTAACCCTCCAGGTTAGGATTTTCTCACACCTAACCCTCCAGGTTAGGACTTTTAACACCTAGCCCTCCAAGCTAGGACTTTTTCACATGCCAGCGTGCGATATCCCGATCCACCTGGACTTAATCCAAATCCATTCAACTAAACTTAAATCGTTGTCAACACCAAAACAACAATCGGGCCAGACTGCATCAACAATCTCTCCCTTTTTGTTGTTTGACAACCCGATTTAAGTTTATCAATCAATTCAATTCTCATAAGGGAATCATGATCCTTCCCCCATAACAACTATAAACTTAATCATCCATTCTCTCCCCCTTTGTCAAACATCGAAAAGGGTATGGTTATTAAGTTTGAACATACCTCCCCCTCAAACACGGGTCTCTCCCCAAATCCAAAATGATCAAGGTTAAGTTTTGAATTGCACATGAAAACATATACAAAATTATATCATGGTCAAACATGTATATGTTTCATATGATAAGTAAGTCAAAGGATGATTTTGGAATTGCATATGAGAGGCATATACCATAAATGTATCATAGCAACAATGTATATGCATCATACGCAATAAGTGTGAACTTGCACATGAAAACATATACAAAAATATATCAAGGTCAAACATGTATATGTTTCATATGACAAGTAAGGAATGCATCTGTATCCGACATATAATCCTGAGTGGTCTCCGTGACCAATCAGGTTCGTTAATAACTTGATACAGAAATATTTCTTATTAGTCTGGGGAGCGATCAAATCTCAGAAAAATTTCTGAAACTCTGATACATTCCTGATCAAACTGCATTAACAATTTGCATTCTATAGTAGGGGTGTAGACTCTATTAATATTCGACATTTCAGAAACATTTCTGAAACACGACATCAAGAACAAGAGTCATGGCTCAACAAACCCTTTCTTATGAATTTGAACATTCCAACATAGGTTTGTATCAAATCAGTATTAGGTTTTGTTCCATGTATCTTGACCATCATCCTACTACTCAGTTCTATTGATACTTCATCAAAATTGATGAAGGGGATTGGTCTGAGGAGTGGTCTGATACAATTTGGATTGATCTGAGAATCAGTATTGATCTGATCGGTCACCAGACCGATCAGAATGATTCCCGATCGGTCACCAGACCGATCAGAGTGTGTCCTGATCGGTCCGTGGACCGATCTGGTTCGATACAGAGAGGTTTTCTGAATCAGATTTCAGAAACCGAGTTTCAGAAATTTTGAGAAGTTTCAGAACCTTGTTGTTTGTTTTTTTTCTTCTTAGCCATTCCCGAACCCCTAACTCAATTAATGTTAATTCATTTGGTCCTAAGGGTTCCCTTAATCAAGATATATGTCATGATCTGTGTCAAAGCATGATGAGTATGTTCTTAATCATGAACTTGAGTCCCAAAACTAGGTTTGTATGATCAGTTATGTTCTAAGCATGTTCTTGGCATGATCATGTGTGAATCAAAATATTCCAAGTATGATCAAATTTCATGATACACAAGGTATGATCAAATTTTCAAAACACACTTGTATCAAATTAGTATCTAACTATGACCAGATTTCTAAAACATGCATGCATACAATCATTTAACTAGAAAATTCATAAACATGGACAGCTTACAAAATCATAAGCATGGATAGCACACAATCCCTGGATGTATATAGCTATTTGATAAAGATGAACTAGTCACTTTCCTCTTTGTTTTGGAAACAAAACTGATCATAGTAAAACTTTAACACAAAAGTAAACTGCACTTATGCATGATTAATTATGTTCCAATTGTATTCATAACATGCTTGCTTCAATCAATTTTGGTAACTCATAGATCTAGATTTGTCCCAAGTCTAGAATCATAATTCTCCATTCTATTGATAGTTCATAGATTGGATTGGAGAATTCATAGTCCCACATTTCTATCAAGTTCATGATTGAAATCAAATTTGCATGCCATAGATTAATGATAATAACACACATTATAAAATCATGGCATATTTGATCGTGTTCACCAAACAAAAACACCTTAAGCTTGAGTTATGATATATCATAAATCATATCTTGCAGTAAGACATAAATTGCAACGAGAAAACTAATTATCCTAAGCAATTCATGGCAAGAGCAAGTTATGTGTGAATCTAAACCCTTCATGCAATATATAAAAACAATTTCCAAGGCTTGTTGACTTATTTTGACACTAGTGTAACCTTAGCCTTGGTTTGGAGCACCACTTATCAACAACCTATGTTGATAGATGCTCCCCCTCAAACAATGCTTATACAATTCGAAATATGGAGGTTTTAGGTACCCAAATTTTAGGACCTAATGCATCAACAATGAGGGACTTAGGCACCCAGTCTCTGGCCAGAGCATGACATGTTCCGAGTATGAATCTCTAGGAAACATGAGAGTAATTAGAATCCTTTGGACGAGAAAGACATTACTTGGGCTAGGTGTGACGTAGTCAGCCTAGTGGGGACTGACACACATAGACCGTGTCCTGAACCAAGTGGGTATAAGATGGTGAAGGGAATGAGGCACGATTCATTAGAGCTGCTGAAGGGTTTCAGAATTATTTCTGAAGTCAACCGTTGATCTTTCGATTAATTGGGGGTCATGATGTACTACTAGGTGTCACTCATGATCGTTCTATAATTGGTTGATTATAGACGGCCAACATAAATCGAAAGCCTATTTAGTCACACGCACGACGAGTAATCCGAGGGATTTAAAACGAGTTGAAAATTGGATTTTCAATCAAGAGAAATAAGTCGAATCTGAATTTATCAGAGGCGCATCGGAAGCTTAAAATGACTAAGTCTTTTGAAGGCTTATTGGACGAATTAAAAGAGTTTAATTCGTAATGGGTTTGGCTTGGTGTGGCAGCCAAAGAGGGTGCCCACCCTCTTTGGTTTGGCCGGCCACAATAAAGGAGGGAAACCAATTTATTTGGTTTAAATTATAAAATAAATCAAGCGCGATTTGTTTTATAAAATTATGGATAAATAAATTTATATAAAGAAATTTATATAAAGAGATTTATTTTCATGGAAATTAAAATAAACCTTGGATTGGTTTATTTTATAAAATCAATTATGAATTGATTTTTCCATGATGAGAAAAATTTATATAATAAATTTATTCTTTTATGGAAATTAAAATAAACCATGGATTGGTTTATTTTATTTTATAAAATCAATTATGAATTGATTTTTCCATGATAAGAAAAATTTATATAATAAATTTATTCTTTTTATGGAAATTAAAATGAACCATGGATTGGTTTATTTTATTTTATAAAATCAATTATGAATTGATTTTTCCATGATAAAAAAATTTATAATAAATTTTATTCCATAATAAAAGGGGAGACATGGTTGTTTTTATTATAAATAGAGTTATAATAAAAACTTGGTATAACGGAATAATTCATAGAAAAATTTATAAAGATAAATTTCTTATGAAAAATTCCGTTAAGAGGAGACTTGGCGATTAAGAGACTACTATATAAAGGTACCAAGGCAAGGCTTGGAAATTAATTCAAGTGATCAAGGATTCTTGCCTAGCCTCTCTTCCTCTCCTTCTCTCCCTCTCCCTCTCCAAGTGGGCGCCGGCCCTAGAAGTTCCTCCTAGGGTTGCCGTGAGCCAACTCCACCAAGAAGGTGCCGAAGAAGAAGAAGAAGCGGGTCGCGACTCCTTCCTTCCTTTCCCGGAATCTTGATTCTGTTACTTGGTGGTTAGTTTCCATCTCTCTCTCTTGATATTCTAGTTGTCCCTTTGGAGAATCTAGTAGTTCTTGTCAGCACGAAACTCGTGGCTTTGCGAAGTCATCCCAAAGAGAACTCGGCGTGGACGCGAATAGAGGCGAAGCTTCCAAGGGACGCTACGGTTGGATCTCGTCCCTTTCTTCGAGTTACGCGAGGTACTAAGTAAATTAGTTTACTTTTCGGCAAAATTTTAATTTATGATCATGTCCACACATCATAAGGTTGCATGCTAGATACGTGGTTAAAATAATTTGAGAAAATATTTATGCTAATTCTTCCGCTGCACGTAATTAATTTTAAAAATTACGAACCCGTATCCATGTCAACATGCACCCGGTCCCAACACTTTCCTCCTCCTCCTTTTCAATCTTCTTCTTCCTTTTGTTTCCTGTCACACAAGCAAACCCTTTCTCTTTGGGCCTTGGTTAGAGATCTCATGTAATTCTATTTCACAAAATAGATCCTCTAACTTAACAAGAGATAAATCCTTAGAAACCTTGTAAGCATCCACCATGGATGACCACAAAGTACTCCTAGGGAAGGCTTTGAGTACATACCTCACTAGGTCTCTATTTTCTACCTTTTCATTTATGGAGTGGAGACCATTCAACACTTCTTTAACCCGTTCATGGAGTTCACTTACCTTTTCATTTTCTCCCATGGTGAGGTTTTGGAGTTGGCTGTGAAGCAAATCCTTCTTGTCTCTCCGAGTGTCTTGAGTTCCCTCATGGAGCTCAAAGATTTTGTTTCATAGGTCCTTTGCACTTGTAAAGGGACCAACTTTGTGTTGGATCGATAGAGTCGATAGAGGGGGGTGAATATCGACAAACTTTTTGAATTTATGGAGAGAGTAATTTGCACAGCGGAAATAAACAAAACACGCGAACACAGTATTTTTTACTTGGTTCGGAGCCTAGGTCGACTCCTACTCCAAGGCCCACGATCGTTGATCGTTTACTTTGAGCAATTCTATATGAACGCAAAATCAGTTTACAGAAAGAGATTTACAAGTACAGCACTATAAACTTTTAATAAAAAGAATTCTTCTGTTACCGACGTCCGGTTGTAGGTTGACTTTCCGGAGCAGCAGGACGTCGTTGCTCGAGTTGGGCAGTTTCTGAAACAAGGCGTGAGCACAAAAGAGCGTGGAAGCTTTGGTACGAAGATGATGTGAAGCTTGGGGTCGAGGGGTGCTATTTATAGCACCTAGGGCGCCCTGGACGTCGGGGGCGCCCTGCCACGTGTCAGCCGATCCGCGCTTCGCTCGGTCAAGGGTTATCCCACCGGAATAGGGATGAGGTTTGACCTTTGGGGCGCCCTGGTCGCAGAGGGCGCCTTGGCTGACTCCTTCCGCGCAGAAATCTCGGCTGTGGATAAAGCTGGCTTCGCAGTCTTGGGCTTGGAGGCGCCCTGGCTGCTGAGGGCGCCTTCGCTGACGAGGGCGCCTTCGCTGACTAGGGCGCCTTCGCTGCTGAGGGCGCCTTGCCCAGTAAGCAGCCGAAGCTCTTTTTACTTCGCTTGGTTCTGGTTCACCTTGAGGGCGCCCTGGACACTCAGGGCGCCTTACTCAGCTGCTGCCTCACTCCTTTGAGGCTCTCTGAGTTGCAGACACACGTTCCTTCGGTCCTGCATCCAGGGTTAGTCCAAAACACAATAACACAATTAATTATTTATTTTATACAGCCTTAGCTGTCTTGGTTCTGACTTTGGTCTCCAAAATGGAGTCCTAGGTCGAACCGACGCCTACTGTTCCCTCGACGGGGAACGCGTCCTCACCTACTCCTCTCGGGAGAATTTACCTGATGCCAACCGCTCCTTTGGTTAGACTTTTGCCTGGCGGTCCTTTGCTAGGGCTTGGATGTCGAGCTGTCCTTCGCCCGGTGCCTAGCAGTCCTTCGCTAGGTCTTCAGTCCCAGACTGTCCTTCGCCTGGCGCCTAGCAGTCCTTCGCTAGGGTTTTTAACTCTGGCATTCCTTCGCCAGTGCCTAACGGTCCTTTGCTAGGGCTTTCACTGCACACTTGATTAACTTGTTAGAAAACAAGAAAGACTTAACTTTTGACCTATGTTGCCATTATCAAAACACAGGTTTGACTTGGGTGCATTCTGCACCAACACTTTGATGAGTTGGTCCTTAGTTATTCCACATTGCAAGGTGACCACAGCCTTAGCATCCGCTTCTCCCTTTTTGATTTGCTCAGTTGACCACATAGAGAAGTCTAGCTCTTTTCCTTCACCATCTCTTGGAAGGATGAAGCCCTCCTTCACGGCAAACAACAAACTGATGTTGGTCTTGAGATAGAACTCCATCCTTGACCTCCAATATGGAAAATCTGTGCCGTCAAAGAATGGAGGTCGGTTTGTGCTGTAGCCTTCTCCTCCTACAGCCATCTTGTTGATAACTCTCGAATGTTAAGCCGTAGACAGAGCCCCAAGCTCTGATACCACTTGTTGGAAACGAATGGCTAGAGAGGGGGGGTGAATCTAGTCAGGCACAAAACTTTTGAACTTTTCAAAACTATTCTGCACTTCAGAGTTAGGCAGCGGAAGCAAATGCAGAAACAGAAAACTAAAAACAACAACCTAAAGCCAAGGAAAGCAAACCGAAGCTAATACCTCGATATACAAGGTTCGGGGATAACTTGCCCCTACTCCTTGGCGTGCCCGTAAGGTGGGCGATCCCTTGATCGTCGGCAGATCAAGCCTCGGTGAACACCGGATAGTAGCAGCCTCCTTCTCGGTGGAGAGACCTCTCCACAAGTGATCTCAAGAAGATACAAGTTAAGCACAGAGACACTCGAGAAGACAAGCTCACAAAGATGTAACAAGATCGCTCAAGCACAAAGCAACAGAGAGCACGAACACAGCCCAGCCAAACTTCCCAAGTTTCTGTCTTGTTCGCTTATGCTCCTCTGCATCCAGCTTTGTCTCTTAAGCTCAGGCTCAACGTCGCCAGCTCCATCAGCACCACTGACTCACACCCTGACCAACTAACCTCTCTGAGCACTCAATCCACTGGACACTCCTCCAGCTGAGCCTCCGTCAGTTGCCAGCCGCGCCTTCGTCAGTTGCCAGTTGCGCCAGACGCCGTTGAGACCTGAAAATACAATAGATCCAAACCTGCTCCAAGGAAAGCCTCCCATTGACCCTCCTTGAGTGTTTGAATCACCTGCTATCACCTGCACACTCCAACAGAGGCTTAGCAATGCATATCAAAAAGAAATCAGCAAGTAGCAGAGAATCGGCAGTGAAAACAGACTTCTGACAGCATATTTGAATTAAAGTTCTCCTCCTGATCGGTCCCCAGACCGATCAGGGAGGAGCCTGATCGGTCACCATACCGATCCAACAGTCTTCTGCACACTCCTGATCGGTCACCAGACCAATCAGGCTCCTGCCTGATCGGTCACCAGACCAATCAGGCTCCAACCTGATCGGTCACCAGACCAATCAGGCTTGAGTGAACAGTGATTCTTTAATCAAATCCTAAGTCTCTGATCGGTCACCGAACCGTTCTGGACCTGATTAGCAAGTGAACTCAACTCACTGTTCGCTCCCTGATCGGTCACCAAACCGATCAGGAGCTGTGCAGTGAGTGAAACACACACTCCCTGATCGGTCACCAGACCGATCAGACATCGCTGGATCGGTCACCAGATCGATCCACGAAGGAGCAGCGTGCCAACTCCCTGATCGGTCACCAGACCGATCCAGGGACGCAGACCTAGCCTTCCAAGCTAGGATTTCATTCACCTTAGCCCTCCAAGCTAAGGATTTTTCAATCTAACTCTCCAAGTTGGGAATTTGCACCTAACCCTCCAAGCTAGGACTTTTCACCTAGCCCTCCAAGCTAGGACTTTTCACCCAACCCCTCCGAGTTAGACCTTTATCCAACCTAGCCCTCCAAGCTAGACACCTGACCCTCCAAGCCAGGACTTTTCACCTAATTCTCCAAGTTGGGACTTTTCACCTAACCCTCCAAGTTAGGACTTTTCACCTAGTCCTCCAAGCTAGGACTTTTCACCTAGCCCTCCAAGCTAGGAATTTTCACCCAACCCTTCCGAATTAGGACTTTTCCATACCTAGCCCTCCAAGCTAGGATTTTTCCACACCTAACCCTCCAGGTTAGGATTTTCTCACACCTAACCCTCCAGGTTAGGACTTTTCACACCTAGCCCTCCAAGCTAGGACTTTTTCACATGCCAGCGTGCGATCTCCCGATCCACCTGGACTTAATCCAAATCCATTCAACTAAACTTAAATCATTGTCAACACCAAAACAACAATCGGGCCAGACTGCATCAACAGTTGGCAGGTGAGCAGCTGGAGGCTGCAGTGAGATGGTGTCACCTGGCGTTCAATGGAGAAACAAAAGGAGAGTAGCGGAGAAGAGCAGCTGAAGTGTTCTGAGAAGTGACTTCTGGCTTGAGTTCTTGCTGCGCGATTATTTTCTCCACACTTTGCTTGTGCGATATGTTGTTCCATCATCTTGAGCAAGCAACTATAATCTTTGAAGCAACCATCTTCTACTTGAGCATTAGGAGGAAGAAACAAGAGGCTTGGTGAGTCCATCAGCGAGAAGACACGAAGAAGGAAGTTCTTGCGTGAGATCGTCGCTGGGTGGAGCTTGAGTGAAGCGCTGATTGTGTTCTTGTCTGTCCTAAGTGCTAAGTAAGATCTTTCTTGTGTTTCATTGTGCTTAAAACTTCATCATTGTTGAAACGCTGTGAAGAGGTTACTCCACCGAGAAGGAGGTTGCTTTCTATCCGGATTTTTCGGGGCTTGATCTGCCGATGATCAAGGGATCGCCCACCTTAAGGGCACGCCAAGGAGTAGGGGCAAGTTATCCCCAAACCTTGTAAATCCTCTTGTTAGCATTCTTGTGTTTGCTCATAGTTTAGGGTTTAATTTTCTGCAAATACTCTGTTTTATTGTGCTTCCGCTGTGCTACTAACGATTGAGGTGCAGAAAATCAATAAATGTTAAAGTCCAAGTGTTTGGCTATATTCACCCCCCTCCCCTCTCTAGCCATCCGAGTTCCAACACAGTTGACCCTCCTCCTTCGTTTGAGTCATTCCTGCATTACCTGCACACTCAACAGAGGCTTAGCACAGCAAATCAAAATGAAATCAGAGAAAACAGAAGTGTTCAGAACGAAATCAAAAGTCTTACAGCGGATTTGAATTAATGTTATCAGACACTGATCGGTCACCAGACCGATCAGTGAAGACCCTGATCGATCAGGTAACCTCCTGATCGATCCAGTGACTCCCTGATCGGACACACCGACCGATCAAGATCGTGGATCGGTCTCACTGACTGATCCATCAACTTACTGGCCACAACCTGCAGGTTCACTGCCAGAAACACCTGATCGGTCACCTGACCGATCAGGGTGTGCCCTGATCAGTCACAGTGACCGATCAGGTCACTTCTGGACCGATCAGGACCCATCCTGATCGGTCCAGGAGGCCTTTGATCAGTCACGGTGACCGATCAAGGGTTTCCCCAGAAACCCAATGTCTCTTCTCTGATCGTTCACTAGAACGATCAGAGATCAAACAGAAGCATTCTGTTCTCTCCCTAATCGTTCACCAGAACGATCAGGAGCCAAACAGAAACATTATGTTCTCTTTCTGATCGTTCACCAGAACGATCAGACTTCCCTAGATCGGTTACCAGACCGATCCACAACAAGGAGTTAGTGACAACTCCCTGATCGGTCTCCAGACCGATCCAGCTCCGACCAATTCAACCCTAAATCCAGAGAACAGGCTCCCTAGCCTTCTCTGATTCATTCTGGTCCCGGAGAAAAAGCTCACGTGCCCTCTTTGACCAGTACACTCAAAACTCAGCCCCCCGGACCAAGACTTCATGCCCGGCTTCACTCACCGGGGCTTTGTTCAACCTAGCTTCCCTCGCTAGGACCTGACTTCACTCACCAGGGTCTCCTTTACCTAGCTTCACTCGCTAGGACCCGGCTTCACTCGCTAAGACCCGGCTTCACTCACCGGGGTTTCTGTCACCCGACTTCATTCACCGGGGTTTCCATCACCCAACTTCACTCACCGGGACCTGGCTTCACTCACTGAGATTTCCATCACCCAGTTTCACTCACCGGGACCCGACTTCACTCACCGTGGTTTCCATCACCCGGCTTCACTCACCGGGATTTCCATCACCCGGCTTCACTCACCGGGACCCGGCTTCACTCACCGGGGTTCCCATCACCCGACTTCACTCACCGGGATCCGGCTTCACTCACCAAGATTTTCATCACTCAGCTTCACTCACCGGGACTCGGCTTCACTCACGGGGGTTCGTGCCTAGTCCCCGACCAGGACTTAAGCCAAACTTATCTTACTAACCTAAACTTAAATCGGTGTTAACACCAAAACAACAATCAGGTCAGACTGCATCAACAGGTCTAACCACCGATTATGGACAAGAGCTATAGTCTAATTGAACCATGTGGGTTAAGCCTTGGACAAAGGAAGTATAGGCTCCCGTGACTTGATCAAGAGGACCAGACAAAGAAGTTCTTGTTGTGGCTAGATAATGAAGTTCTAATAGGTCGGGATGACCGAGGGGCAAAAAGTCCTGGTGGGTCGAGGATCAGACGTCAAATAGAAAAGCTTTTTGCTTGAGGGGGTTTGTGGACCTTTGTTTGAGAGGGATTGTTAAAGTTACAAGGTTGTAAGTATAATCCCGCATTGAAAATACATAGGAAAAATCATGAGATTATAAGAAAAAGATATCTCCATTGGTATGAGGCATTTTGAGTAGAGCCCAAGAGTAAAATCATGAGGGCTTAGTACAAAAGTGGATAATATTATATCATTGTGGAGATATCAAAAAAAAATTCAGTCCTAATACTAACTTTGTTTTGCAGGTTATTTTTGTTATATTGGACTAACCTGTTTTGCAAAAGTTAAAACAAAAAATAAGCCTCAAATAAACAGTGCTTGAGGCTCCTTGGATGATTGGAGGTGCCCTAAGTAAGGAATGGAGGTAGCCTTGATGGATGGAGGCGTCTCAGTAGAGATAAACTTTGCAGATAATGTTTCAGCCACTAGAGGCACCTCGGATAGGGAGTGGAGGCACCTCAAATGGGGATTGAAGGCGCCTTCAAGAGGAAAATGGCTAACGAATTTGAATCAAATCAGAATTGCTAGAGACGCCTCGGGTTGTTAGAGGAGCCTCCAATGGACTTTATGAGGAGGGTTCAGCTAACTTTGAAAATATAACTTCTATACCAGCTTCCTTGATCATTTAGCTATTTAGTATTCGCGCTGCTGTTGTACTGCAACTTTACTACACCTAATTGTTACAATCAAACCAACACCAATACATGAGCTTGATATAGTCTTCATCTTCACGTGTTGGGTGACGAACTTAGTTTAATTCAATTATTGCTTAAGAAAGTGTAGGCATGTTATATATTTTTTTTATTGTGTATTCAACTGCTCTTTAGGAGATTTTTCGAAAGAAAATTTTGATGAATTATCCATTAAAAAAAGGTCTAAATGACTTGGATCGTGAAGTAGAAATCGTTAAAGACTCCGAATTAAATAAACCACTATGACCTGATTTCTTTTTTATTGTTTTTACTTAGTCTTTTTTGTATGCACCCAATTTTAAAAACCGAACAAGAAAGATCCGATGATGAGACAGCACGGTGACGGCGACAGAGGTGACGCACTATGACATGTGAGGAAAATTATATTTTTTTATAATTTGTCGTGGGCATGGCATGCTACTCCGTTAGGGATGTCAAAAATTAACACGATCCGACAATCCAATCTGAATCAGTTCGAAAAAAATCGGGTTCAGATTGAAAATTTTCAGGTTCGAGTTGGAGAATTTCGAGTTGCAAATTTTCGGATCAGGTTCGGGTCGGGTCGGGTTCGGGGTTGATCCGAATTTAATATTTAGTGATTTTTTGGGATTAAATCAAATTTTATTTTGAAAATTAAGATATTTTTATGTATATTAATATCAATATTAGTATGATCATGATAAAGTATTGAGATAAAAGTGAAGAATTATTGGAAAAATAACGAAAAAAGACGTTTTGAATCGGTTTTTTCGAGTTATTCGGGTTGGGTTCGGGTTGATCGGGTTGATCGGGTTCGGGTTCGGGTTCGGATTTGGGTGTTTCGGGTTGGGAGTTTAAAAAAAAAAATTTACCAATCCGATCACGCCCACTCGAATTGACACCCCTATACTCAATGGTCGAGCAAGCAAAATGTGGTGGTTCAGTCCTGGCGCTGGATCCTCTGTCCCGGGACAGGCCCATGTCCCGGGGTCCCACTCGTCGGTGAGTCGTCCGATCGACGATCGGACACCACTAATAATTTTTTATCGTCGTCTCGAATAAGACGATGTCCTCGGAGAACGGTGAATCGGTCGGAAACGTCGCATTGCAATCTCATCGAATTTGACGGTGAATACGGTAACATCACAATTGCGGCGATACTCGACGGGTTCACCGTACCCCTCAGGGTATAGTTTTGTTCGGGACGGCCGCCGATGGTGTCCGATCGTTGATCGGACGGCTCGCCGACGATCGCCGACGAGTGGGACAGAGAGACAGAGGCCAAATCCGGGACAGAGGATCCGGCCTCTTCAGTCCGAGGGTAGATCCACGGTCCTATTTTATCTGCTGTCTCGTCTATCTTATTCATCGAGTCGTTTGATCATCGATCGTACACCATCAGCAACCTCCGGCCACCGTCCCGAACAAAACTTTACCCTAGAGTACGGTGAATTCGTCGGGATCGTCACAATTGCGATTTCGTCAGATTCACCGTCAAATCCAACGAGATTGCAATTGCAGCGATTCTGATTGATTCACCGTTGTTTCATGATATCATTTGATTCGGTACGACGATCAAAAATTATCGATGATGTCCGATCGATAATCGAATAATTCATCGATTGTCGCCGACGAGTACGATATAGGTGGGCTAGAGACCCATTGGGACATAGAATCCCGTCTGGTCCAATCCTCAGTCACCTGCGGCAATAGAATTTTTGACGTGTATGGATTTATTTGATGAATAAAATATTAGGTAAAAAGAAAGATCTATTTTAAGACTAGATTTTTTTTAAAAAAAAATTGACGTGTACAGGAGTCACGTTGATATTTTTTAGATTTATTTGATTAATAAAATATGAAATAAAATGAAAGATCTATTTCAAGACTAGATTTTAAAATAAAAATTTTTGATGGGTGTCACGTTGACATTTTTTAGATTTATTTGTAGAATAAAATATGGGATAAAATGAAAGATCTATTTCAAGACTAGATTTTAAAAGAATTTAGTTGAGATCGAAATGACATCATTTATGAACCTACATGGCTACATCAACAACATATCGGTATCGTACTAAATCTTTCATTAGGTGCATCGACAAATTATAATATCTCCTTTATACACCTAATGCAATATCACTATGTTAAATATTTAAAGTCAATTAAACAATAAAAATAATTCTTCTAACTTGCTAATTCAGAGACACTGTTCGATTGGTTAATGCCTCCCATTAAAACAAAAGAAAGAAGAATGATAAATGAAGTGACTCGCTTTCGTTGCGAAGCATAAGGAATTAAAATCGCCTTCAGTGAGAATTATTAATAATTAAAGACCATTGTGATCTACTTTGGCGCATTGAGAGCAATCTTATAGTCTTGCAATTCGTCTCCGGAGTCTAATTTAATAGTAAGTCTATATTTAATAAGGGATAATCTATTTTGTAGATTAGATTATAAAATAAATTACATATAATATTAGATTACATTTCAACCCCAATTATATTATAGACTTCATTATATTATTCCTAATTAAACATAGCCTAAATATTTAGTTTAAGATCACAATGATCAAAATCAAAATTCGACAAAAAAAAATCATCATCTTTATGATTCTGACCCAGACATTTGCCGTCTGAGTTTTTCTATTATACTTTTCTCAACGTGACAGGTTAGGTTCTATTATTATTATTATTATTATTATTATTATTATTATTATTATTATTTTGTCCTTGCAATGCGCTTTCAAAGATTATTATTTTTCCTCCATTTTGACAAATTTATATTCCATGCGATTGAATTCATTATTTTCCTCGTGTTGGTATAAAAAATAATAATAATAAATAAATGATGATGTAGCATTGGCCATGTCTAATTAATATTAGAGACACCTAACTTATGACAATGGTGGCATGAATTTAATGTCAACTTCTTTTAATCTAGATATTCAAGTGTTTGAATAAAGTAACGAAGGTGACCGACTGATTGCTTCTCATCTCGTCCAAAGAAATTTTCAATAATCTATCGCAATAGAAAATTAAATCTTAGATTTTTTTAATTAACTATTAGAGAGAGACTTGTCCACGGACTGAGTCATAACCTGACTTGCCCTTGGCCCGTAACAGGGTCAATGGGTCAGCTACCCATTGACCCGAGTTACAGGCCTGAACATAATCGGTCTGGCCTCTTACCAAATTGGTTAAGGTTCTCGATGTTTTACTGGACAGATTAAGGTTTAAGAGTCCATTAACGCGATTTAAATCATTGACGCTTGATATATATTCGATAATGGGAATGATAATGCATTTTAATTGAGGGGTTTATGGGTTTAGTGATAACCTAGTGAGGACTAGGTTATAAAATCAGGGGTATCATATCCATATTTGATTTCGATTCCTGTATACCGAGCATCATGAATGGAAATGAAATAGATTTTATTTTCATTCCCGTCTTTTAAATCCGTTTATCAAGCGCCCCTGAGTTTCCACATTGGGTCAAATTGGAGGACTTTAACCGCTGCATCCTAATTAATATCATATTTAGTTTGATCAATGAGAGTCATGATAATTTTCATATTTATTTTATATGAAAATGATCTGTCCATGAATTATATTAACTTTTAATGAATTTCTTACGAATAAGTTAAGACATCCTTCATCACTAAAGAAGTATTTGGAAAATTTTTTACTTATGTAAAAGTGATTATGTGTTTTGAAATAAAAATTAAAAATTGATATAAGATAAAATTTGAGTGTTTGATGAATAATTATTTTCAAATTTAATTTTTAATTAAATAATAATAATAATATCCTTAAATAATATAAATTAATCTTTTTTAATTAATTAAATATAATTTTGATAGAGGCAATAATAATATATTTATAAATTAATTTTTATAACATGATGCTTGAAAAAATATATAAAAAATTAAAAATACAAATACAAAAACTTTATATAAATATAAAAAATATGTATAAAAAATTTTGAAAATATAAATTATATAATATATAAAATATTATTTTAAAATAAATATTTATAATAAAATATAATTAAAAAATCATAAATGTAAAAAAAAAAATCTCATCCGGCTTCGGGTAAGGTAAGCCGGGCCCACTCAAGTCGAGTAATCTTTTTTTGGTTTTTACCCTTTTAAGCGTCCAGTGCGCTCCAACGACTGCGATCGTAATGGGGTGTGTGAAATGCTGACATGGCGTGATCTAGGCCGCTAGTTGTTGTCCATAGTTGTTGTCTTTAGTCCGCCATTGCTCCACCAACCAAAACCAAAGATCAATATGGTATCGAGATTTGAGATAATTCCACTTGTGTCCTGACCAACTCCTTTAACTCCACCAACAGTATATTTACCTTCCCATCCGTTGCCGGATTTCTCAGGGAAGAGAGCGAAGTCGACATGGGATCGTACTTGGTGGCGGAGGAGACCATTTTCAAGTCGAAGTTACCGGACATCGCCATCAACAACCGCCGGCCGCTGCACGCTTACTGCTTCGAGATGCTGGCAGACTTGGGCGACCGCCCCTGCCTCATCGACGGCGCGAGCGGCGCCGTCATGAGCTACGCCGAGGTGGACCTCGCGTCCAGGCGCGTCGCCGCGGGTCTTCGCCGGCTCGGCGTCGGCCGGAGGGAGGTGATCATGATTCTGTTGCGGAACTCGCCGGAGTTCGTCCTCGCCTTCCTCGGCGCCTCCCGCCGCGGCGCCGTGGCGACAACCGCGAACCCGTTCTACACCCCCGCGGAGATCCACAAGCAGGCGGCGGACGCCGGCGCGAGGGTGATCGTCACGGAATCGTGCTACGTGCACAAAGTGCGGGAGTTCGCGCGTGAGCGGGGAGTGGTGGTCGTCTGTGTGGGCGATCCTCTGCCGGAGGGATGCAGGAGCTTCTCGGAGTTAACGAAGGAAGCAGAGGAAACAGAGGAGGAGGAGATCGACGCCGACGAAGTAGTGGCGCTACTGTACTCGTCGGGGACGACGGGGCTTCCCAAGGGGGTGATGCTGACTCACCGGAGCCTGATCACGGGCGTGGCGCAGCAGGTGGACGGAGACAACCCGAACCTCTACTTCCGGAAGGAAGACGTGCTGCTCTGCGTCCTGCCTCTCTTCCACGTTTACTCCCTCCACTCGGTGCTGCTCTGCGGCCTCCGCGTCGGCGCCGCCATCCTTCTAATGCGCAGGTTCGAGATCTCCTCCATGTTGGAGCTGGTGCAGCTCCACCGCGTCACCGTCGCGCCCTTGGTCCCGCCCATCGTGCTCGAGTTCGTCAAGAGCTCCCTCGTCGACAGCTACGACTTGTCCTCCATCCGCATCGTCATATCGGGGGCCGCTCCCATGGGGAAGGACCTCGAGGACAAGTTCAAGGCCAAGCTCCCCAATGCCACGTTGGGTCAGGTCCACACATTACTACTTGCCTGAATAATCGTTTACGGTGATCGATGATTCGTTCTATCATTGATCGGATATCACATGTGGTCTCCAATCGTCATCCTCTATTAAAGGATACTCTGGGAGCAATGAATCGATCCCGGTGAATCTGACGAGATAGTAATTATGATACCCTCTATAATATAGTCAACATTAGAGCCGGTTAAGGATAATAATGAATAATAACTTTAAAATTATTTAATTTAGAAATATTATTATTGCGATATATGTCTGCCAAACATAATAAATCTCAACTGATTAAGAGATTATTATCCATTGTCATGTCTCACTGGTTCTCAAGCGATCTAAAGACATGCCCTGTTCGATATTTTGACGAACAATGTGGGATTAACAGGGGTACGGGATGACGGAAGCAGGGCCGGTGCTGGCGATGTGTCTGGCTTTCGCCAGGGAGCCGTTTCCGGTGAAGTCCGGCGCCTGCGGCACGGTGGTGAGGAACGCCGAGCTCAAGATCGTGGACCCCGACACCGGCCTCGCGCTCGGCCGCAACAAGACCGGAGAGATCTGCATCAGGGGAGAACAAATCATGAAAGGTAAATCTCAATTCATATCTTCTCCTTCTTCGCCTTCTTCTCGTCACCACGATGGTCGCTCGCAGGGTATCTGAACGATCCGGACGCCACGAAAAACACGATCGACGAGGAAGGCTGGCTGCACACCGGCGACATCGGCCTGGTCGACGACGACGACGAAATCTTCATCGTCGACAGGCTGAAGGAGATCATGAAGTACAAGGGCTTCCAGGTTGCGCCGGCGGAGCTCGAGGCGCTGCTCATCGCCCACAATGACATCGCCGACGCTGCCGTAGTCCCGTAAGCAACTACAGATGCCGGCCCATTTCCTCCTCCATTTTAACTGAACGAATGCTCTGCAGGATGAAAGACGAAGCCGCCGGAGAAGTCCCCGTGGCCTTCGTCGTCCGGTCAAACGGCTCCCGGATCACCGGCGACGAGATCAAGCAGTACGTCGCCAAGCGGGTAACTTCTCGACTTAATTAAATCACAATACATTTAATTAGTTCTAAATTGAAGGGGGTAATTGCGAATATGTGGCTTAGGTGATCTTCTACAAGAGGATCGAGAAGGTGTTCTTCGTGGAGGCCATTCCGAAGGCGCCATCTGGCAAAATCCTACGAAAGGAGCTGAAATCGAGGCTCACAAGTCTAGTCCCATAAAATGATTTACAAGTGTCTTTGGAACAAAATTGGGTTTGAAATTATGATTTTAAGTTTGCATAAAGGAATGGATTCTCGAATAAGATCCCTCTTATGGACTTGGATTCTCGTAGGGATCTTAGAAAAGAGAAGGTAACAACATTTTAGAATCTAAATTCGATAATTCAATTGTTAGGGTTATCGATCACATAGACACTTGCTATCCTCTCGAGTTGGAGTATCTTCTTATGAGGTTGTAAGGATCCGGTAGTATTCGGAGCTCTCATTACCATGCTGACATGCTCAAGGGAGCTCCCTCCTTCCGACGATGGAGGGCTCTACATAGGCGAAGCTGCTCCTTCGTTCAATTTTTTTAAATATTTAAAAAATGCATAGTAAAAATTTAATAAAAAATTAAAATATGAGAAACAAAAATTTAATTTATGAATTAGTAATTTATGAATTTAAAATTTAATTATATATAATATAAAATATAAGTAGAGATGAGAAATAAAAAACATGACATAGATGTGACAATGAAAATTTTTTTGGAAAGATTTAACTATTAGATGTCATTAGGAGCTTAATATTACATGTTTATTTATCTATTTTGACAGTTTTCTATTTATTATATTTTGATAGAAAACTTTATTAATAAATTATTGATCAGGAATAATTTATCATTTTTATTCATAAATATGAATAAATTACTCGTATAACTTAATTTATGCTTATTAAACAAATATAAATACATTTTTACCAAATCCAACATCAACTACTACAATATTTAGTTCATGTAGGAGTATGCCCCCGGAGCTATGGTACAACAGTAGAGTAACTAGTCGTTAATCTAGACATCCATGATTCGATCCCCAGTTACGACGCATTTTGTAAGAATTTTTCCTCCAAATGAAGAGCGAATCCTGAGACACTGAGCTTCTAGACTGTCCACCGCGAACGCTTCCCGATTTACCCTGGTGACCGATAAGAAATTTCCGTAGAGCCGAACCGATCACCCCAGGTTCAATTTGCTGGTTATTATAGGATTATATAATTATAATTCAAATGACATCGAACATTCACAATTTTCAAATTTCTTAATTTCTGGCCCAAAAACTTCAAGTGAAAAAGGAAAAAAAAATCGAACTATAAAAATGCTTATAGAAGCTTTATTACTCGGCCGCTGCATGGATTTGTACAATTTTAGGGAGTTTACAGTAAAGAACAGAGAAGTAAATGGACTAGAAGTGAATGCGCACTTCAAATTGTTGTAATATGAGGCGGTTTGATAAAAAAATGGAAAAGCGTCTTACTGACCAAGTCTCAGAGACGATATGTCGGGAGGCAGCGGCGCCGCCGCCTGGGAGAGGAAGGGGTGGCGGAGGAGATGCTCCGCCGTGAGCCTCCGACCAGGCTCCCTCTGTAGGCACGAACCGATGAAGTTCCGGAACTCCGGAGAGGCGGTGGGCGGTGCCTCGGGTAGCGCCGCGTAACAGATCGCCATCATGAGGCTGGCCCAATCGCCCTGCCTCCCCAATCGGTCCCCGAAGGGAAATCGACCAAGGTAGAACTCGAGGATGCTCACTCCGAAGCTCCAGATGTCGCCGGCGCGGCCGTCGTAGGATCCCTCGTTGAGGTCGGTGTTGATCCGCTCAGGGCTATTGTAGGCGATCGTTCCCACAGCGGATTTGCAGGGATCCATCGTCTGGGCTAGGATCCGCCCCACTCCGAAGTCGGCGATCTTGACCTCGCCGCGGGCGTTGACGAGGAGGTTCGCCGGCTTGATATCGCGGTGCACGATCCGGCGGCGGTGGAGGTACGCGAGACCCGAGAGTACCTGCCGCGCGATGTCGGCCAGTTGGGCCTCGGAGGAGAAGCGGCGGCCCTCGAGGGATCCGCCGTCCATATACTCGAGAAGAATCTGGATCTCGCCACCGCGGTCATAGAATCCGTGGCAGCGCACCACTGAGGGGCTGTCGGCGGCGCGGAGGATCTGGATCTCGCGGCACATCTGGCGGCGGACCTCTTCGTCGTGGTGGCCATGGATGACCTTGAGGGCGTAGAGCCGGCCGGTGGTGCGGTGGCGGGTGAGCCAGACGGTACCGCCTGCGCCGCTGCCGACGCGGCGGATGCGATCTAGGTCTGTCAGGGCAGGGACGGGGGAGGAGACGGAGGGAGGGGGAAGGGGCAGGGGGACGGCGAGAGAGGAGGGCTCGCGCTGTGGGAGGGGGAGAGGGAGGGGGAGGGTAAGGTCCTGCCGGCGGCGAGGGCGAATCGGCGGGCCGCCTTGACTCGGCTGCGTCGAGCGGGCCGATTCCGATCCGGGCCGCATGGCTACTGGAGACCGAACTTGTGGGAGATGACAAGCCCTCGCCATTTTATAGTAATTGCGCCATGTTAGAAAGAGTCTGATTGCTAATTTCTTTTTCGACTGAATCAGGTAGCAGACAAATTGAATCTGGGATGACCGGTCCGGTCTTACGAAAATTTCCCACCGGATGACAAGCTCACAGAAAGAGTCTGATTGCTAATTTCAAACTTTGACTAGGAGTTCAATAAAAACGATTAAAAAAATTTTTCCAACCTCATACGATCGATCTGGTCTCACAAAAATTTTCTATCAGCCGTCAAAATAAATCGGGAAGTATTCGTGGTGGACGATCTAAAAGTCCAATATCTCGGGATTTGTGTCCCATTTGAAAGAAAAATATTTGAAAAATATCTTTGATGACAACTAGTCACCCTTCCGTTGCACCATAGCCCTGGGACTAAAAATGATTAACGAGGTTTTTCCAACCTCGGGCGACCAGCCCGACTCGACTGAAGTTTCCCACCGGCCGCAAGGATAAATCGGAAAGTGCTCGCGACAGGCGATTCAGAAGTCCAACGTCTCAGGGTTCGAGTCCTATTTGGAGAAAAAAATCTTACAAAATACGCCGTAGCAAAGAATTGAACCGCAGATGCCTAAAATGACAACTAGTCACTCTTCCGCTGTACCATAGCCCCCGGGGCGCTAAATTGATTAATGAGATTTTTCTAACTTCGGACGACCGGTCCGATCCCACAGAAATTTTCCACGGACTGATAGGATAAATCAGAAAGTTTTCCACCGATCCAATGGAAGTTCCCATAAAAATTTCCCACCGATTCCATCAAAATTTTCCATCAGCTGACTGGTTCAAACGATTTATTCAATTTAATCTATATTTTTTTCACCCGTACTTCTTCGTCCTACATTTCTTCTTATGGTTTATCGACACAAATTGGTCGTTCATATTAGCGAAATGACTAACTTCGCTCTTATCAAACAGCTAGAGTTCGGCTTCTGGCATGCTTAGCTTAGGACCAAGAGAGAGATTTTAAGCAGGGTTGGGTTGCCTTGGACTTGAGTCCAATTCTGATTAATTAAGATGCTTAATTGTACAATTAAAGAAGTGCAATCATCTATATAATTTTTTTACTAGTCCATTAAAATCCACCCCTTTCTCATTCAAACTCCAGTCCCCCTTTCATCCCTGCCTAGGAAGGATTAATTAGTTTCCTTAACTCCATTCTTATTTGAGTATACTCTCCCTAGCTAAGTAAACTCACTAAGACAATAATTAGATACGATAACATCTGAAATCGATGGGAGCCCATTGGCTTATGCATCCATTGGAAAGCAAGCAACAATTATTGCCTACGAAAATCGACACTCGTAAATTGTTTGGTCGTGTTGTTGCCAACGCCTACGAAATTATGATGCTACTACTATCAATCAGTCATATGATGTCGACATTAAAGGCTCGACGCTCGATCATGGATGAAGAGATTAGGTGGAGAGATTGTTGTTAAACTATATATTAGACTACGACTAATTTTATTATTATATACCCATTGGAGATTAAAACTTTTTTAAATAATATAATTATTCTACTAATTTAAATTCTGTTTATATATATATATATATATATATGATGTGACGGTCGATTGGACATTATGCTATGAACTTCATCCGCAATAATATTCATAATTTTTTTAGCTCTATCAAATTTTACTTTTAAGATTTAAAAATTAAATTATAATATTAAACATAAAAAATAATTTAAATCTAAAAAATATTTAGAGGGAAGCCGGATGTTTGATCCGGACGTGTGCGGTTAACCTAAGAGTAGCTTTTTCTTTAAATTTTTTAATTACCTTTTTAGCTTGTGGATATGTCATTTACGATTTTACATTTAAAATTTAGGAATTAGATTATAAATATAAAAAAATTTTGATTTTATAATTTTTTAACTTAAAATATTATAATTTAATCCTTAAAATTAAATCTTAAGTTTTATATATATATATATATATATATATATATATATATATATATATATTGAGGTTACTAATAAATTATCAGTTTGGCTTATAGTGTGGGTTTAGAAGACTAGATCAAACTCTGCCATCTTTTACCCGGTCAAATAGGGCACTTGCTCAGCCGAACAAACAAAGCCCGGTCAACCATACGACCCAGTTGTTGGTCAACTCGCGTTGACCGCGGTAAAATTTTCTGCCTGGACAAATTAGGTATGTGATGGGATGGGAGTCGGATATGCAAGTCAGAGTGGCCAGCACAATGTCAACGAGAAGTGAAAAGAACCCTAACGTTGGAATCCCCCTAAACCCCAACAGGTGTACATGACAAAACTCAAACTGATGCATGGTTGACTTAGACTCAGCCCATGCGTCTCGAATGGCTGACTGTTTCCAAGCTAGTCCCGCGGTGGCCACGACCTCTGTTGTTGCATTTGAGTTGACCATGTATATGCGATCGATGACAGAATCTAGTGGAAGGATCTTGACTTTTGAGGAACATACTGTGTCGTGTTGAAACAGCCAGTCAACCATTTGATGGGAGAGAGCTGTCTCTGATCGTGTCGTAGACTGAGATGGACTTCCAAAAATGATATAGACCTGAACACCATTGATGTTGGCTCCGAACGATAAGAAAAATGATTGTTAGCAACCCACCGGAAGATGTCCCCGTCAATGCCCTCCGACGATCAAGTCAGTCTTCGACGGAAGGAAATGAATGCAAAAGAACTATAGCAAAAACTATCTCACGTGTACCTGCGTGTGAAGTGCGGAGGACCTTATATAGCCGAAAGAGTTGACAGCTTCTGTCTTGCGTCTGCCACCTTTTTGTCTCATGTGTGGACAGGATCAGGGGTACTGTCAGCTCGCCGACTGATGTCGATCGGCACCGCCCAGTCTGACACGGGCAGGGATTGTTGTGGTACGGAGTACCAGGACACGTCAGAAAAGTATTATGTCATCGGGATATTCACAATTCGGATACGAGTGGTGTCAGGCCTGGGTCGTCCTGCGCCAATTCTCGTACCACCTTTGCCAGTATAGTGTCAGAGAGTGGGTGTCACTAGGAAAACGATAATTCCCGAGCTGAGTCACCGACCGGTTGATCCGAGTGAGATTTCACAAAGCAGTCAATGTCACTTGGGCTAGCGAGCGAAGGGGCAATCCGAGTCTCTCGGGCATTCGGTACTCAGGCCCGACCCACACGATTCATCCTTATGACATATGACTAGAAGTCCTCGAGGGGAGCCGAATGACTGCTAGATGTGTGTAGACAAGGCAACCCTAGACCCCATGCTCGGTATCTCTCGCTGGGACAACTTCTGACCGTATTAGGCTGGTCTCCCACTCGGGCATCCCGACCCAAGTGGTCGGCCCTGCCATATCGGGCTGTCAAGACCTTTCCGTCAATGATCTATCTCTCTACAGTATCACTTGGCCCGATCAAACTATAGCTAGGTTAGGTCGGGATCAATCTCCAACAGGATTGAGCTACATGAAGAAAGAGTTATGGTTAAATTTTTAGAGGATTCAACTCTACGACTCATCGTAATTATTTTAAATTCATGTTTATCTATACAAGTGGCCTTTCGATCATTCGTGAAAGATCTTACGGAGAAATCGAGTAGAGGACTTTAGATTAACTCTAGCTTTTGTCTCTCGAGAAATAGTAAGATCCACGATCGAGTTTTGATACTATTAAAGATTGTGCTAATTAACCTTATGAGGATGAAGATTAAGCGTTCTAATTAGCCTTGGCAAACTATAATCGCATTCTCTTTTAACCTTTTGAAAATTAAGATATATAATGGTGTTTCGATGCTTTAAAAGAATTATGCTATATCCATCTTTGAAAAATGTCAAAACAAATTGTTGTGAGGTGCAGGGGTAATTAGGTCTTTTCTTTCTATCTTGTGTCATTAGGGTTTTGCAGGGTTTTCTATATGATATAATTAATATGTCTTTAGAATTGGTATTTAAAATCAGTTAATTGGTCAATTGACTAAGTCCTAAATAACATTTATATATATTGTATTCTCCATTGCACATAAGAAAAGAAGATTATTTCGAGTTATATCTCTTTCTTTTCTGTCCAACATGGTATCAGAGCAAAATATATCAAAAACCTAATTCTTTTCTCCCGCCGCCACTTTCTCTCCTCCTCTCTCTGCCTTCTCGCACGGCGCCATCGACAACCTTGAAGCAGCTTCCTCTTCACGCGCGCCGCCGCCTCCTCTTTGAGCATGCGTCTCCTCAGTGGTATCAGGCGCTGATACCTCCTTTTCCAGTTCTGCCTCGCGTCTCTGACGCCTCTCTGACTCGAGCCAAGGCTCGAGGACGCAGTTGGCTCACGGGAGGCGTCTCTGCTCTGCCCTCACACCGCGCGAGCCCAGGCACGGCGTCTTCTCTCAGGACGCAGTTGGCTCGCGGGAGGCGTCTCTGCTCTGCCCTCACACCGCGCGAGCCCTCTGCCCTCACACCGCGCGAGCCCAGGCACGGCGTCTTCTCTCGCGACGCGCTAGCCCAGGCTGCGTCTTCTTCTCACGCGTCACTTTTCTCGCGTCGGCAGGCTGGGTCTTCTTCTCGCGCGTGACTCTTCTCGCGTCGGCAGGCTTCTTCCTCTCGCGAGCCATCCTCACTGATCACCTGCGTCGAAGCCGGACCACCCGCCATCCTCGCTGATCACCTGCTTCCGAGCCGGACCGTCCGCCATCCTCGTGACCGAGACTTTCTCGCTGATTGAACTCTTTCTCAGCAGCCTCCAACCCGGTCCGAACCCTTCTTCGCTCAACTGAATCAGTTTTTCTCCAGCCTCCAATTTTTTCTCAGCAGATTTTTTTTACATGCCAGCCCAGCCTCCATCATCATTTTTTTCCAGCATATTATTTTATTCCAGCAGCCTCCATTTTCTTTTCCTTGTGAATTGGTATGGCAGACACATCCTCTAATAAGCTCAAGTCGGGGGGAACAAAAGGAAAAGGTGGAAAATTTTGTCGGCACTGCAAAAGGACTAATCATGATTCATATTTTTGTTGGGAGAAATATCCAGGAAAAAAACCTGAAAAATTCAAATACAGTGACAAGAAGGCGCCTAGTCGTGGAAATATTGCTGCCCAGAAATTAGTGGATGGGGAGGCTACTGATTCTTCGGTACCTTCTAATATTAAGTTGTCATCTGCTGATATTGCTAATCTTCAGGACCTTTTATCACGGCTTCAGACTTCATCCTCTGTCTCTACTAATTCGTCTCAAGCGCACACAGGTATTCGTGACCTGGAGTTAAGTATTGCTGGGTCAAGATCTTATAGCCCCTGGGTTATTGACTTTGGAGCTACAGATCATATGACAAATCTTGCTAATTCTTTCATTTCTTACTCTTTGTCTTCTGGGCAGGATAAAGTGACTATTGCTGATGGCACCAAAGCCACTGTTGCTGGTAAAGGTTCCATACAACTGGCAGATCACTTTATCCTATCCTCTGCACTTCATGTCCCTTCCATTTCTCTAAATTTACTTTCTGTTAGTAGTATTACTAAACAACTACACTGCTCAGTAACCTTTTTCCCTGATCATTGTGTCTTTCAGGATCTCGACACCAAGCAAACGATTGGGACTGGCCGTGAAGTAGGAGGTCTTTATTACTATCATCTTGGAACAACATCTGCTCTGAAGTCTACAGCTCAGTGTTCAGAAAATAAGCATCAAGAAATCTTATTATGGCATTCTCGTTTGGGACATTTATCTTTTCGATGCTTGAAGGTTCTATTTCCTAGTCTTTTTTCCTCTGTTTCTCTTGAGTCTCTTCAATGTGAAGTTTGTCAGTTATCTAAACATTGTAGAACTGATTTTTCTGAGTCCATGAACAAAAGTTCGTCTCCGTTTGACCTTGTTCATTCAGATGTGTGGGGTCCCTCTCCTGTGCCTTCTTTGGATGGCTACCGATATTTTATCTCTTTTATTGATGATTACACTCACTGTACATGACTTTATTTGATGAAAGGCAGAGATGAAGTTCCTCGACTCATTCAACACTATTGCAAAATGGTTGAAACTCAATTTCACACAAAAGTGAAAACTCTTCGATCTGATAATGCACGGGAGTACTTTACACAGTTTCTAAATACCTTTCTAGAGGATTTAGGAATTTTTCATGAGTCATCTTGTCCCTACACACCACAGCAAAATGGAGTGGCTGAAGAAAAATCGTCATATCCTTGAAACAGCCCGTGCATTATTATTTCAGCGCCACTTACCCAAATATTTCTGGGCTGATGCTATCCTTGCAGCGGCTTATATCATTAATCGTCTACCATCAAAAGGTCTAGGGTACCAGTGTCCTCTCAATATTCTTCGTCCTACACCACGTTGTTCTCACTTACACCTTGGGTATTTGGCTCCCTTTGTTTTATTCATGTTCTTGGTCCCAAGACCTCTAAGCTTGATCCTCGAGCTATACGGGGAGTTTTTCTAGGGTATTCCACTTGCCAGAAAGGGTACAAGTGCTTTGATCCTATTACTAGGACAAGGTATGTCTNCTGTAAGTAGAAGCGGCCTCTTGGGAGTAAACTTGTTCAGTCAATCTTCGTAATTGGGGGTAATCCGTTACCCATTCATCATCATCCTGAGGGGTTAAAACCGCAATATATGCATTGGAAGTGGAAGAAGAAGTAGAAGCATTACCACCACCTTCCGGAGCGAAAGTGTGGGAGGGAGTCTCTTCATTATTGTTATCATCATCATCATCTCAAGAGGGTTTTGTTGCATATACAAAAGGTTGGATAGGAGGCATGGCATAGTTGACCATATAGTCAAATTTGCCACTAGGCTCCCCAAGTGTGTCCCACCGATTGCCTTGATCCTGCATATCTAAATATTGAAGATATTCAAAATGATCAAGTTGGGTCTTCTCTTCCTCAGATGGTGGATCAGGATTAGTAGTAGTATTATAACCAGATGAGTTGTTGGGTGTGCCTTTATGCCCTGTATAAAGTTCAATGAAATAATTGTCAATTTCTTCGTCAGAAGGGCTTACTGTCTCCTGATGATTTCCAAGTTGTAGTAACTTCTGAATGTCTGTTGGTTGAAAATAAAGACTTTTATTGTGAAGAAAATTGATTTCTTCTCTATATTGTCGAGAAGTCTTTGTGGGATGTTTCTTTGACTCCCTTACTTGTTGGTTTAGGGAATTCAACTCTTGTTGTATCTCAGTACAATGATTACGAGATTGTTGACGTAAATTGCATGCATCTTGGAAACTATCTCGTAGGTTTTGATTTTGGAGCTCATCTAGAAACTCTTCCTGACGTAATACAGCATAAGCTTGCCTTCTTTCTTTTTCCTTTTGTGCATTGTATTTGTATTCAACACGTTCTGGCTTGTTGAGAGGGGATATAGGTTGTTTTTGCTTTTGCTGCGCTGAATGTTTAAGGGGTGTTGACCCAAAGCCTTGTTCTTGTCGTTTGGTGATGCTTAGCTTTGGAACTGGTATTATAACAGGTAACTTGATGCATTCGAAAATAAGCTGTGCTATAAATTCTCCTGCTGTTAGAATTAAAGGAGATTTTGAGAAATTTAATACCAGTATTTTAATTTCTCCTCGGTAATCAGCATCAATGACTCCCGCTCCAATAATAACTCCTTTAAGAGCATAACTGGATCTTGGAGCAATACGGGCATATGTATCATAAGGAATTTCTAAGCATAGTCCGGTGCTTAATAATTCCTATTCATATGGTTGAATAATTATATTTTGAACAATAGAAATATCATACCCGGCAACTCCTTTTGAACCTCTCCTTGGAAGGTTTGCAAGGGGATGTACTCTTTTGACTAAGACAACTTCTTCATCTTCTTTATGTCGATTTTCCTGGATGAGGACTGCTATTGTCTGTAGTCGATTTTCATCTTCATCACTTTGTATCTCATTATCTCTGGAATCATATGTGGGTTGAGAAGATAGAAAAGCAGCTTGATAGTTCTCAAATCGAAGTGAAATCCTTCCATCTAACAGATTCCTGGTATTTACTTCCGTAGGTTGCATAGGGATGTTGACCTTGGATGGTCTTATGACCCAATTCTGGCCTAATACATCTCTGGTATTGTAGCGTCGTCTAGGTAATGCTCTAACTCCATGGCTGGCTAGATAATCTACTACGTTCTGGACTTCATAGGCAAACCCAACATTAGGAGTGTTGGATAGCCTTCCTACCAGCCCTCTGGTTATTAAAATATTAGCTTCACCATTTCGCCAATTCTCATATCCTCTTGCTAAGACGGAAATCTGTATATTTCTGTAAAAATCAGCCACTGTAAGCATAGTATCAGGAATAACATATACTAACTGACTTCCGTGAGTTAAATCAACTTCCATTGTTGCAAATATAGCCTGGTCTCCTTGCCATCTATTGTCTCGAAAAATTATTAGAACAAGAGTACCTTCTTCTTGCCTGTGCAGGATTTGTACCCTGACTTGTATTACACCCATATGTATAAACCTCATACCGCTTCGTTGTAGTTGATCAAAGCTATCCTATTGAATGAAAGCTCTGTCAACTTGGTTTGAGGTTACTAAAACAGCTTCTTCAGAACGGTGTATATATACACGGTGATGGGCGTCATCTCGCCTTGAGTGATACAATACTTCAGCAGGTACTATAGAAGCCCTCTCCTGCATGGATAGCCTTAATTGAACTTGAGGGTCAATTTGTTGTTCCAGAGAAACATTATATGGTCCCTGCCCTGTTAGCCTTCTGGTGATGCGGTTAATGGCTCTCTGAGCATCATACCATCGCCTTTGGTTTTGACGATAATCTCGAATCTGATCTTCAAAGAGAGGTGTATCTCTTGTGGTTACTTGTGTACTAGTAACTGGGGGATCAGTTCTGACCCTTGTTGTCATGTTTTGTTCTTTCCTTGAATTGCTCGTATGGATCCTTAAAAACCCTTAATTTACCCTTTCCTTCAATGGGTTTTTCTTTTAAGGATAGGCTATTACTTTTTCTGGATAATTCTTGAATTATACCTTCTGGTAGGGTTTTATCAGGGTTTAATTTTGATTCTAGCCTTTTAAGTCTTTCTTCTAGACTTTCAATTTTCTCTAGAATAGTAACTAGGAGTTGTATCTGGGTGTTGGCTTGTTTTATGGAAGCTTCAGTACTTACAAGAGCTCCTTTATACTGAGAAGGTCTACAGAAACCTAGAGCTGGGGCTTCTATCAACTCAGTTGCTTGTAAGGCTTCCTTATATGAGTTTGTAGCTTGGGTATTGATGTAGCTCATGTAGAGGCCCAAGCCTCCAGTCAACTATGCCATGCCTCCTATCCAACCTTTTGTATATGCAACAAAACCCTCTTGGGATGATGATGATGATAACAATAATGAAGAGACTCCCTCCCACACTTTCGCTCTGGAAGGTGGTGGTAATGCTTCTACTTCTTCTTCCACTTCCAATGCATATATTGCGGTTTTAACCCCTCAGGATGATGATGAATGGGTAACGGATTACCCCCAATTACGAAGATTGACTGAACAAGTTTACTCCCAAGAGGCCGCTTCTACTTACAGGCCACCGGTGGACACTACAATGAACCCTGTTGGAGTTGGACCGCCAAGGCCAAAGCAGGAACCTGTAAGTATGGCTAATGAACCTGGAACTAGTTTCAGGGGAAAAGCATTTAAAGGAAAGGATATTTCCGAATGGTGGAATCTTCCAACTGCCCAAACTCAAACTGGGGCTATTCTTACCTTACCTACTCAACTGGGAAGAATTGAGGAAGTATTTCTCCGATGGGAAGCCATTACAAAAAATGTGGTCTCACTTCAAAATTTCACAGACACACAAGATAAAGCAGATTTTATTGAGAATCTTCTGGGAGAAGCAGAAAGGATAACCTGGATCCAATGGAGAATGACTTTCTCAAATGAATACAAAGAGCTCGTTAACTCAGCTGAAGGCAGAAATGGTACGCAAAATATTATTTCTCAAATAAGATGAGTATTTATGCTTGAGGATCCTTTCCAAGGGTCCAATGATATGCAGGATCGGGCGTACCGAGATTTAGAAAGATTGACATGTCCGAATATAAAGGATATTTTTTCCTTTATGAATGATTATATGCATCTTGCAGCCAAAACAGGAAACCTTTTTACAGGACCTGAATTATCAGAAAAATTTTAGCTCAAATTACCTGGGGATTTAGGAAGAAAGATAAAAGCAGAATTTGAAGACAGATATAGTGGTAATACTATGGGCGTTCATCCTAGAGTAATATTCACTTATAAATATCTTGAAGAAGAATGTAAGAAGGCTGCTTTTAGCAGATCATTAAAAGATTTGTCATTCTGCAATCAAAAACCTATCCCAGGTTATTACCAAAACACAAAGCAAAAATATGGGGTTAGAAAATCCACAACATACAAAGGGAAGCCCCATGATTCCCATGCCAGAATCGAAAATAAGAAACATCTTCTTCGAAACAAAAAGTGTAAGTGTTTCCTTTGCGGGGAAGAAGGACATTTTGCTAGGGACTGTCCTAAAGATTATAAGAATATCAAAAGAGTAGCAATGTTTGAGGGACTGGAATTACCAGAGGAATATGAAATAATGTCTGTTCAAGAGGGAGATGACCAGTCAGACGCAATTTACAGCATTTCCGAAGGAGAAGATCAGCAGGTACAGCAGATAAACTCCTTATTCAATGAATTCTTACTGGTTTTTATTGAGCAGAAAAATTGTTATATGATCGGAAAAACACATGGATGGCAACCGATGGTTAAAGTATCCCAGAAGCAACATGATTGCAACCACTTATGGGAACTTAATGGGGACATCACAGCAGAACATGTTAGATGCCATTGCTGTAAAAGAGAAACAATGAGGAAGCACAGAATGCATTGTCCCAACTGCCTCCTCACCTCATGTGGTATGTGTTCTTTACATTATTTTGACACAAAAATACCTGTCGAGAAAGAACATCGATTACCTATCATACCATCCTCATTGATACATGAACAGCAGAATTATATTCTGATATTAGAAACAGAAAATTCCAAGTTAAAACAAGAATTCGCAGAAGAAAAAGAAAGCTATCAGCTACGACTCCAAGAATTACGGGAATCCCTGGATAAAGAAAAAGCACAGCTACTGGAAAATATTGCTGCTGAGCGTATGGAACTTGATTCAGAAATCGAAGAATTAAAGTACAAGAATGATCTTCTTACATTAGAGCTCCATGACTTGAAAAAGCAGGCTGAACAATCTGAAGATATAAATGTAATCATAGAAGAGAAGGAGACATTGGTTGAACCTACTGCACCCCTGAATATGAATGAGCTGAATCTTCCAATTACGGTTAGAAAGGGGGTCAGGTCATGTACTCAACATCCTATTTCTAACTATGTGTCTTATTCTCGTTTGTCTTCTTCATATCATGCTTTTATTTCACAACTATCAAATCATGTCATACCTTCCTCTTATTATGAAGTTGTAAGGGACTCAAGGTGGTTGGAGGCAATGAATGAAAAAGTGGATGCTCTTAATAAGAATGGTACTTGGGAATTAGTAGATCCCCCAAAGGAGAAGAACTTGGTTGGCTCTAAATGGGTCTATGCTATCAAGTATAATTCAGAGGGTGAAGTGGTCAGATATAAAGTCAGACTTGTTGCCAAGGGATTCACTCAAACATATGGGGTGGATTACTTGGAGACCTTTGCTCCGGTTGCAAATCTCAAATCAGTCAGAGTGATTCTTTCTCTTGCTTCTCAGTATGATTGGCCACTATTTCAGCTAGATGTGAAAAATACCTTTTTGAATGGCAACCTTCACGAAGAAGTTTACATGTTACCACCTCCTGGAATCGAAACAAAAGGGAAGGTTTGCAGGTTGATAAAAGCTTTGTATGGACTTAAACAATCGCCCAGAGCATGGTTTGATAGGTTCTGCAAAGCCATGATATTGTTTGGCTTTAAACAAGGGAATGCTGATCATACACTCTTTGTGAAAAGGAAAGAGGACAGAATTACTATTCTTTTGGTTTATGTTGATGATTTGATAATTACAGGAGATGATGAGATTGAAATCCAGACTCTTAAGTCCAAGTTAATATCAGAATTTGAGATTAAAGACCTTAGACTATTAAGGTACTTTCTTGGTATTGAAGTTGCTCGATCTCATGAGGAAATTTATATATGCCAGAGAAAATATGTGTTGGATTTGCTCAAGGAGACAGGGAAGTTGGGTTGTCGGCCAGCATCGACACCTATAGAAGTAAGTCATGATCTTACTAGTTCTAATGGGGAAGATCTTACAAATCTGAAAAAGGGAACGTATCAAAGGTTGGTTGGAAAGTTACTCTATTTGTCTATGACTAGGCCTGACATTACCTACGTTGTTAGTGTGGTGAGTCAATACATGCATGCTCCTAAAACTATTCACATGAAGGCCGTTGACAGGATTTTAAGGTACTTAAAGTCATGTCCCGGAAAAGGCTTGCTGTTTAAAGGAGGTGGTAATCTGAAAATGGAATGTTATACTGATGCTGATTGGGTTGGTTCTAGAGATGATAAAAGATCCACTTCTGGCTATTGCACCTTTTTGGGTGGAAACTTGGTAACTTGGAGAAGTAAGAAACAGAGTGTTTGCGCAAGATCCAGTGCGGAAGCAGAATATCGGCTATGGCACATGATCTTGCAGAAATGTTGTGGTTGACCTTCTTGTTGAAAGACATGGGATTAAAGGCTGAATTACCACTTAGACTATATTGCGACAACAAAGCTGCAATCAATATTGCAAATAATCCAGTTTAACATGACCGAACCAAACACATCGAGATTGATCGTCACTTTATTCGGGAGAGACTTGATTCTGGAGAATTATGTTTGCCCTATGTCAAATCTGAGAACCAACTTGCTGATATGTTTACAAAAGCTATACCCCAAGCTGGTTTTAATACTACCCTTAGCAAGTTAAACATATTTGATATATATGTTCAACTTGAGGGGGAGTGTTGTGAGGATGTGAGGGGTAGTTAGGTCTTTTCATTCTATCTTGTACCATTAGGGTTTTCAGGCTACAAGCTATATAAGTTGTGTAATGGTCTTGATTTATAATTAAGTTTTGAAGAGTTTTTCTTTATCCAACACAGACAACATCTCAAGCACTCAAACGCGCTATGACAAGCTTCCGTGCTCAAACCTTCTGTGCCAGCAACGTTCAAGATCAACGACACGCCGCTTCGACAAGCTCAGGATTCCTATTTAAGTGTTGTTGGTATAAAAGCTTTAACTTCCTTTCTGTACTTAATTTCATATATTTGTAAAGGATTTTACGAATTATAGAATTGCCCAACGTAAATGATCAAGGACCGTGGGCCTTGGAGTAGGAGTCGTTACAACTCCGAACCAAGTAAAAAGAAACCGCGTTAGCCGTACTTGGTTTTACTTATTTCCACTGTATTTAACTTTGTATTTTCCGAAAAATTACGATATCGATATTCACCCCCCCCTCTATCGATTACAACGATCCCATAAGTGGTATCAGAGTGGGTGGCTCAATCTTGGTGAAACCACCAATTGAGCAAGTTTTTTTCGAATTTTATTTTTTTCGCCTTTTCTTTCAAATAAAATATATTTGTGCACCATTAGTTTTTTCACCTTTTCTATCAAGTTTTTTTTCGGATTTTATATTTTTCGCCTTTTTAGTTTTTTTCAATTTTAAATTCTTATTTTTTCACCATTAGTTAGAATTGATGAAACCATTATTTTCTGAAAATTTGTCATACATTTTTTATTATTATTTTATTATTATTTTGTCTCGAAATTCGTGCAACACCTTTTGAGTTATTTTTTTCTTCTTCTCCCGTACTACTAATCCGAGACTAAGTCTTGGTACCTTCTTTGTTGTTTCTTGTGTGTGCGAGGTTTATATTGAATGACAAATCAAGAATGGAATAGTGCTCGTCCACCTCTATTCTCTGGCGAGAATTTCAGATCCTAGAAGGGTCTAATGGAATCCCACCTAAAGACCAATCTGGATTTGTGGATGATAATTCAAACCAAGTTAACATTACTAACAGAAGATGGAACATTAATTGCTTTGGACAAACTAGACGAAGCAACACTAAGCAAGATCGAGGCAGATGCAAAGGCGACTGCAATCCTACAATATGGTCTACCCAAAGAACAATTCAAGCGGGTTGGACCATTCAAATGTGCTAAAGAGATGTGGGAAAAACTAATTGATCTACACGAGGAGACTTCTGACATTGTGGTCTTAGAAGGTGTGTTATCCGAATCATCAGAAGAATCAGACGATGAAGAACAAGCTCAAGTGAGCTATCTTGCACTCTCAGTACAAGCACAAATAGACGAGATAGAGTCTGAATCCGAATCCGAAGTCGAATTCGAACCACAATCAAAACATGAGTCTAGATCCAAGACGGCAACAGTCAAGGGGGAGATTCCCAACAGGGATTCAAAAGGCAAAATTGTATATTCAAATTTCAAAAATCATATAATTTGTTTCAAATGCAGAGAGAGAGGGCACTACAAAAATAATTGTCCTACTCGTAAGATACGAACGACACCACCGACGACGACGAAGGAACTAGTTCCAGGAGCACGAAAGGACAAGAGTCACATCCAATGCTTCAAATACTAGAAGTTTGGTCACTACAAAGATAAATGCATAGAAGGAAGACCCAAGGATCTAGGACAACCAACCAAGATGGGTAAATTTACTTTATATGAAAAGCCAGTTTTTACAATAGATGTTAATATCTTACCTAAACACTTTTGGTCAAATTTAGATATGGATGCATGCTCAAGTAACATAATTAAATCATATAAATTAATTAATTCAAATTTTAGAAAATTAAGACAAGAAAATAAGATTTTGAAAATTAAAATTGATAAACTAGAAAAATTAACTAATAATCTTGGTAACTTAGAAAATCCAGAAATTTCCCCTCATTGTGATTTTACTTAAAGATTTTTTTTTATTCTTAGTACTAGAAATGGTTAGATAAGGACCTGACTTGATTAAAACTTGCACAACCTAGTATTAGGGTGAGACGAGATTATAGTACGTTAGAGAAGCCTGTCTAGGAGTCAGGTAGGGTAAGGCGTACACTATTTGGTCTTTTTACTCCGGTGGAACTAGCCGAAGCTACCTCGCATATCCTCGACTAGTTAGACCAAGGTTCTCAAAGAGTAACTTGAAAATACAATTTGTTTAAAAGGCTTTGTCTAAGAAAGGGTCGTTGCTCCGATAACCAAGAAGGCCCCTGTGCCTCGCCAAGTCCTAGAAGCCAATTATTGAAATTTAGTTTCAATTTACTACTTGTTAAACTTGAATTTAACTCAAGGTTCAATCAAATCATAGTTTTAACCTAAATTTAAAAGATAAAATTAATGCATCTCACAAAACAGATAAGGATATCTTGTTTTGTCATTTAGAAATGGGTGAGAAGCTTAGGAGATAAAAAGATTAGTCCAACCCAACTAACTCTACACATTTAATTAATTTCACCTTTAAATTAATAAATCAAATTTAAAATTTTACCTTATTTAAAAGTCTAAAATGTTTAAACTCAATAATTTTTCAAAATTTAAGCTTAATTTTTTAAAATTTAAATTTAATTCAGACTTAACTTAATTGAAATTTAACTTTTTAATTAATTTTTAAAATCTTCAAAAATTAAATTTAACTTTTCAATAAAAGACTTAATTTTTCAAATCATTGTACTTAAACTTATTCATTAAATGGTTTAAGTTTCTATTCGTTCACTTACCTGAAATTACTTAATTTAATTTTTACAAATATTTCTATACAAAGAAATTCTTTTGGACAATCATTGGAAAACTAAATTTTGTAAAAGTCACCTTCGATTTCACTTTTTTTTTATTTCGTTTTTACTTAGAAAAATATCTACAATCCAGGCATTGATATTTATATATTGTTTTTCAGACTTGAGTTTTTTTTTAAATTTCTCTTGTATTTATATCTACTGTGGTATTTTTCAAAATCATTTTAAACATAGAATTTTCGCTTTGCAGTTCTTCATATTTTTACCTTTTTCAAAAGGAGAGAGAAAAAGAAGAATTTGTTTTTCAAATTGTTAAATCAAAGTAGCATTCAAAAGTTTTTTCTAAACTAAGTATTTTTTTAAATATTTTGAAATTTTTTTATTTGAATCAAACCCTAAGACTCAGAGGAAGATCAACTTGTGGTTAACAAGTTTCCTAGGACTGTGTCAGGTTTAGGGGGAGTTCAAATTAAAAGAAGTATTAGAAGTTTCAAAAATACTATATTTTCAAATAGCACTATCTTTTCAAAACACTTCGAAAATACAATATTCTCATTTTCTAAAATATTTTTTTTCAAAATGTTTTCGTATTTTGAACGTCTCTGAAAACCTTTGGAAAATTACTTGAGTTTGGCGAAATCGCCAAGACACATAGGAAAGTTTTCTTTATAGTTAACAAGGTTTCTAGGATTGTGCTAGATTGGGGAGGAATCCAAACTAAGAAATTTATTATTTTTCAAAAAGTAAATACACATATTGAAAATACTTTATTTTGATTGGAAAATCTCTAAGACACATAAGAAATTTTCTTGTGATCAACAAAGTTACTAGGATTGTGTCAGATTTAGAGAAATTCAAATCAATAAAGTATTTAGATTTTCAAATGCTCTTTCTTAAGTACTTAGAATTCCTTATAATATTTTCTGAAAAATGATACTTAATATTTTTTTAAAAAAAGGAGGACCCCTCAAAATTCTTTTTAAAAAAACTTTTCAATGTTCCTTCAAAAAATCATCTCAAAAAAAAAACATGTAAACTTTCAATATAATAGGGAGAGAATCATAATTTAAAAGGGAGCATGTTATTTAAGTGTAAATATTTTTCAAAAATACTCCTCTTAGAAAACTCTTTCAAAAGTCTTTCTACTTAGGATTTTTTTTTATTTACAAAGAAAATTATCCTTTACTTAAGAAATTTTATTCCCTTTTATCTTGAGAATTAAAAATAAGTGGCTAAAAGTTTTGAACTTAGACTTATTGACTCATGCTTAGACTCAAATCATACTTGGAATTAAGAATAGGTGGTTAAAAGTTCTGAACATAGACTTATTTACTCGTGCTCTTACTTAAATCATAAAATGCTTTAAGCTCTTTTTTTTTTGCTTATCATGCTTGGACTCAATAGAAATATCAACTTAGCTCAAATTATGGTCTTTAGCACAAATTCTGGATTATTGCTTAATTATTTATTATTTACTTATCATTTTCTTTCCAAAAAAAATTAACACTTGATTTGTTTTTAACTTTTTCAAAATTTTATTATGGTTTTGCAAAACTCATAAGCTATGATACTCAGTTTTCTTTTCTTCTCCTTAATCAATTTTTTTCCAAAAAGGGGGAGAATAGAGAAAATTAAATATTCTTTCAAAGAATATATGTTGCAAATATTTTTTGATATATGACAAAAGGGGAGAGTAGGAAAAGTAAAGTTAAAAATCAAATTTTTCCCTTTGAAAAATAGACTTTGTTATAAAAGAATTTTTTTTCCAAAAATATTTTCACTTTAAACTTAGAATTTCTTTTTCTCAGAAGTTTTTCAAACATTTTTTTAAAAATTATACTTAGTTTTTTTCCAAAGTAGAAATTGTATGTTTTCAAAAGCTTCAGCGGGAGAATTTCATATTAAGGGGAAGCTTCATGCATTTTTCAAAATACTTAAAATAAAAATTTTCAAAACTTCCAATCAAAGTATTTTTCAAAAGTTTTATAACATGTTTAAAATTGATGTTTCAAACCTATTTTTAGAAAAGTTGCGAAATCCTTTACTTAGTTATTTTGGTAAAATTCAAAAGAGCTATGATAGGGAGAGTGAAAATGGGAGAGTGAATGGTAAAGTGAATGACGTGGCACTTGAGTGAATGACGTGGCATTTTACATGCACACGTCCGATTATCGCTTGGACACCATCGGCGGCCTTCGGCCGCCGCCCCGAATCAAACTATACCCTGGGGGGTACGGTGAACCCGTCGGAGATCGCTGCATGCAAAGTGTCACGTCATTCACTCTCCCATTTTCACTCTCCCTATCATTTTTCAATTCAAAAATCTCTTAAAAATCTTATTCACTCATGTATGTTTTTGATATATGTCAAAGGGGGAGGAAAAGGTCAGAGTTAAGTGTTTTATAAATTATTCAGGGGGAGTATGAGAAATCAAGAGAAACTTTATTTTGTTCAAAATTGTATTGGTTTTAAACTTTATTCTGTTCAAAGCTGCAATACTTCATTGGTTTTAAACTTTCATTCTTAACTGTTATAATTTTTACTTAATTTTGAATTGTGTTGCCGTAAATCAAAAGGGGGAGATTGTTGGTGCCGGAAGCACCATATCGAACCTTGTTTTGATATTGGCAAAGGGTTCAAAGTTAAGTATTATTGGTGATCTAATGTGTTTCATTGAGTATACAGGAAAGTCCTAGTTTACCTAGGCACAAAGTCTTGACCTGCAAGGTGGAATACAAAGTCGTGGCCGAGAGTTGGACACGAAGACCTGATTCGAGGAATTGGGCACGAAGACCTAGCCGAGGGCTGCGCACCGAAGACGTGACCGAGGATTAAGCACGAAGACCTAGTTCGAGGAATTGGAGAAGAAGACTTGGTCGGGGTCTAGGCACCGAAGACCTGATCTGAAAGATCGGGCAGGAGACTTAGCCAAGCGAGGACTGCAGACAAAAGTAGAGACGGATCGAGGTTCAAACTGTTGGGACCGGGTGCATGTTGACAATGATACGTGTTCGTAAAATTTTAAATTTTTACGTGCAGCGGAAGAATTAGCATAAAATAATTTCTCAAATTATTCTAACCACGTATCTAGCATGCAATCTTATGGTGTGTGGACATGATCATAAAATAAAACTTTGCAGAAAAGTAAACTAATTTACTTTGTACCTCGCGTAACTCGAAGAAAAGGGACGAGATCCAACCGTAGCGTCCCTTGGAAGCTTCGCCTCTATTCGCGTCCACGCCGAGTTCTCTTCGGGATGACTTCGCAAAGCCACGAGTTTTGTGCCGACGAGAACTACTAGATTCTCTAAAGGCACAACTAAAAGATCAAGAGAGAAGAAAGGAAACTAACCATCAAGAGACGGAATCTAAATTCCGAGAAGGAAGGAGATTTGATCCGCTTCTTCTTCTCCGAGGTCGTCTTGGTGGATGAAGCTCACACCCACCTTGGGAGTTGCGCCGGCCCTAGGGGAGGAGAGAGAGCCGACCCTAGAGAGAGAGGGGCGCCGGCCCTAGAGAGAGAGAGGCGTGTAGAGAGAGAGAGAGCAACTAATCTCTTGATTAATTGATTAGGAATTCAAGGCTTGCTTTGGTTCCTTATATAGTTGCTTCTCCCTTGCCAAGTCTCTCTCTTAACGGAATTAACGGAATTAATTTTCATAAGAAATTTATCTTATAATCTTTCTTATGAATAATTCCGTTATGCCTAGTTTTATTATAACTAACTTTATAATAAAACAAATACTTCTCTCCTTTAATTATGGAATAAATTTTATAAGAAATTTATAAACTTTCTTATTATGAAAAAATCAATTCATAATTGATTTTATAAAATTAAAATAAACCATTCCATGGATCATTTTAATTTCCATAAAAAGAATAAATTTCTATAAATTTATTTATATAAATTTCTTTATACAAATTTATTTATCCATAATTTATAAAACAAATCGCGCTAGATTTATTTTATTAATTAAACCAAATAAATTGGTTTCTTCCCCTTGTTGTGGCCGGCCAAACCAAAGGGGGTTAACACCCTCTTTGGCCGGCCAAACCGAGCCTAACCGATCGCGAATTAAACTCATTTAATTCGCCCAATAAGCCTTCAAAAGACTTAGCCATTTTTAGTTTCCGTTGCGCCTCTTATTAACTCAGATTCGACTTATTTCTCTTGATTGGAAAATCTAATTTTCAACTCGTTTTAAATCCCTCGGATTACTCGTAGTGCGTGTGACTAAATAGGCTTTCGATTTATGTTGGCCGTCTATAATCAACTAATTATAGAACGATCATGAGTGACACCTAGTAGTACATCATGACCCCCAATTAATCGAAAGATCAATGGTTGACCTCAGAAGTAATTCTGAAACCCTTCAGCAGCTCTAATGAATCGTGCCTCATTCCCTTCACCATCTTATACCCACTTGGTTCAGGACACGGTCTATTTGTGTCAGTCCCCACTAGGCTGACTACGTCACACCTAGCCCAAGTAATGTCTTTCTCGTCCTTTGGATTTCTAATTACTCTCATGTATTTAAGAGACTCGCACTCTAAACATGATATGCTCTGGCCAGAGGCTTTGAGTAACAATCCGACGATAGGCCTGGGTATACATCTCCTCGCAAGGAGTGGTGAATCCTTTGTAGGCTGTTCAAACATCTTCGGGCAGTTGGCTTATACCCAATCATCCTGGGTCACACCTCCTTGGAGATGCTTGCTTAAGATATTAAAGTATAAGTCTCCATGACCAAGATGACTTGAACACCGCAAGTCAAAGGAACATCGCACTTAAGCTGCAGTAATAACTTCAGTGACATATCTTTATAGATTACCATATGAAGTTTTACAGCTAGTCACTCCAATGAACTAGTTCCCTTAACTAGCATCCATGTTTATCTCCGGACATCCCAATGTCACCAGCCAGTGAGAATCAGCTGATTAGAGAATAACCCATGCTAGTCTCAACAGAATTGATAGTGTCCGTATTTATCAATTCATCGACTAGGGATATTTTCAATACTTCACAATTGCACATTTAGAGATAATCACTAGTTGTGATCCCATCACAAATTCTCTTATGCTGTGAATTGTATTGCGGACATTCAGTAGATGAGTTTAAGATCCCAATCAAATACACAAACATGTATACTCAAATAGTGAATTATCATTTATTAAAATAAATGTTTACAATCATAAGGCGACTGCCTTAGGACACTTCTCTCATATCACTAACACAAACGTCTTGAGATCTGGGAGTCTCGGAGGCCGAGCAAAAGTCCAAACGGAGGAGCTGGTTGACAAAAAGTAACTTCTCCTGAGAGGAGTAAGTGAGGACGTATTCCCCAGAAGAGGGAACAGTAGACGTTGGTTTGACCTAGGATTTCATTTTGAAATCTAAAGTCAGAACCAAGACAGCTATGGTTGTTGTTTCATGAATATCAATTATATTATTGTGTTCTTGGACTAACCCTGGTTGCAGGCTGAAAGAAGTGAGCTGCTGCGATACCAGGCACCTGAAAGGTTTCAGGCGCCTGAATGGTGTCAGGCGCCCAAGAAGGGTTCTTCCAGCGAACGCTCCACATCAGCTACCAGGCGCCTGTGAGCTCACAGTCGCCTTAGTTGTCCCAGGTGCCCAAGAATGACAATAAGTGTTGGCCGAGTTTGCAGATAAGGATGCGGGCAAATCTGGTGACGTGGCAGGCGCCCGAGAAGCTACTATAAAAGGGCTTCACCCCTTTGCTTCCAGACAACATCTCATCCACTCAAACGCGCTACGACAAGCTTCCATGCTCAAGCCTTATGGGCCGACCCGCTTCGACAAGCTCAGGATTCCTATTTAAGTGTTGTCGGTATAAAAACTTTAACTTCCTTTCTATACTTAATTTCATATATTTGTAAAAGATTTTACGAATTATAAAATTGCCCAACGTAAATAGTCAAGGACCGTGGACCTTGGACCTTGGAGTAGGAGTCGTTATATACTCCAAACCAAGTAAAAAATAAACCGTGTTAGCTGTGTTTGGTTTTACTTATTTCTACTGTGTTTGACTTTGTATTTTTCAAAAATTTACGATATCGATATTCACCCCTCCCTCCCTCTATCGATTACAACGATCCCACACATCTCCTGCTGCATGGTGTTCTACAGGGTCATTTCAAAGTTCCTTGCAAGTACATTAGCAAATGTGACAGATAAGCTATTGTACCCAGCTCAGACAGCTTTTGTCAAAGGCAAACTCATCATAGCCAATATCCACTTAGCTCAAGAATTACTGCGCAATTATACCAGGAAAAGAATTTCACCTAGATGCATCATGAAAGTAGATCTTCAGAAAGCCTTTGACTCAATACACTGGGGATTCCTTCAGGATGTGCTCTCAGCTTTGCAGTTCTCAGGCATTTTTATCACATGGATCAGAGAGTGTGTTACGACCACGACCTTGTCTGTAGTAATAAATGGCATCATGCAAGACTTATTTAGAGGTGGCATAGGACTTCGTCCGGGTGATCCCCTCTCACCATATATATTTGGGCTATGTATATCTATCCCGATCACTTGCACAACGTACTGTTAGGTCAGATTTTCATTTCCATCTCAAATGTGAGCAACAAAGGATATCACATTTGGTAGATGTAGATGGCCTTTTACTATTATCCCCCGGAGATGTGACTTTAGTTACACAACTAGTTCCCTGTTAACTAGTTCCCTGTTTATCACAGTTCGCTAAGATGGTCGGTCTCAAATCCAACCTAGCTAAGTCCAGCATCTACATGGCAGGGATAGATGCACCTACACGGGAGTGACTCTTAGCTATTACCGGATTTCAAGTGAGAAAAATGTCGTTCAGATACCTCGGGATCCCCATAACTTCTCAGAAGCTGAAGATCTTAAAGTATAGTGCACTTGTGGACACTCTGTTAGTAATATGAGAGAAGTGTCCTAAGGCAATCGCCTTATGATTGTAAACATTTATTTTAATAAATGAAAATTCACTATTTGAGTATACATGTTTGTGTATTTGATTGGGATCTTAAACTCATTTACTGAATGTCCGCAATACAATTCACAACATGAGAGAATTTGTGATGAATTCACAACTAGTGATTATCTCTACATGTGCAATTGTGAAGTATTGAAAATATCCCTAGTCGATGAATTGATAAACACGGACACTATCAATTCTGTTGAGACTAGCATGGGTTATTCTCTAATCAGCTGATTCTCACTGGCTGGTGACATTGGGATGTCCGGAGATAAACATGGATGCTAGTTAAGGGAACTATTCATTGGAGTGACTGGCTGTAAGACTTCATATGGGAATCTATATGTAGATATGTCAATGAAGTTCTTACTGCAGCTTAAGTGCGATGTTCCTTTGACTTGCGGTGTTCAAGTCATCTTGGTCATGGAGACTTATACTTTAACATCTTAAGCAAGCATCTCCAAGGATGTGTGGACCCAGGATGGTTGGGTATAAGCCAAAGTGCCTGAAGATGTTTGAACAGCCTACAAAGGATTCACCACTCCTTGCGAGGAGATGTATACCCAGGCCTATCGTCGGATTGTTACTCAAAGCCTCTGGCCAGAGCATGTCATGTTTAGAGTATGAGTCTCTTAAATACATAAGAGTAATTAGAAATCCAAAGGACGAGAGAACGTTACTTGGGATAGGTGTGACGTAGTCAGCCTATTGGGGACTGACACACATAGACCATGTCCTGAACCAAGTGGGTATAAGATGGTGAAGGGAATGAGGCACGATTCATTAGAGCTGCTGAAGGGTTTCAGAATCATTTCTGAAGTCAACTGTTGATCTTTCGATTAATTGGGGGTCATGATGTACTACTAGGTGCCACTCATGATCGTTCTATAATTGGTTGATTATAGACGGCCAACATAAATCGAAAGCCTATTTAGTCACACGCACTACGAGTAATCCGAGGGATTTAAAACGAGTTGAAAATTGGATTTTCCGATCAAGAGAAATAAGTCGAATCTGAATTTATCAGAGGCGCACGGGAAGCTTGAAATGGCTAAGTCTTTTGAAGGCTTATTGGGCGAATTAAATGAGTTTAATTCGCGAGGGTTTGGCTTGGTGTGGCCGACCAAAGAGGGTGCCCACCCTCTTTGGTTTGGCCGGCCACTACAAGGAGAGAAAACCAATTTATTTGGTTTATTTTATAAAATAAATCAAGCGCGATTTGTTTTATAAAATTATGGATAAATAAATCTATATAAAGAAATTTATATAAAGAGATTTATATATAGAAATTTATATAAAGAAATTTATAGAAATTTATTCCTTTTATGGAAATTAAAATGAAGCATGGATCGGTTTATTTTAATTTTATAAAATCAATTATGAATTGATTTTTCCATGATAAGAAAAATTTATAAATTTCTTGTAAATTTTATTCCATAATAAAAGGAGATATGTATTTGTTTTATTATAAAGTTAGTTATAATAAAACTTGGCATAAACGGAATAATTCATAAGAAAATTTATAGGATAAATTTCTTATGAAAAATTTCGTTAAAGGGGAGACTTGGCAAGGGAGAGACTACTATATAAAGGAACAAGGCTAGGCTTGAATTCCTTAATAGAGTTATCAAGAGATTAATTCTCTCCCTCTCACTCTCTTATTCTCTCCCTCTCCTTCTCTCCTCCTCCTAGGGCCGGCGCCCCCCTCCTCACCCTAGGGCCGGCGCACATCCATCCTAGGGCCGACGCACCCTCACACTTCCTAGGGTTGCCGTGGGTTGTCACCACCAAGAAGGAGCCAAAGAAGAAGAAGAAGAAGCGGGTCGCAACTCCTTCCTTCCCGGAATTTAGATTCCGTATCTTGGTGGTTAGTTTCCATCTTTTTCTCTTGTTATTCTAGTTGTGCTTTTGGAGAATCTAGTAGTTCTCGTCGGCACAAAACTCGTGGCTTTGCGAAGTCATCCTGAAGAGAACTCGGCGTGGACGCGAATAGAGGCGGAGCTTCCAAGGGACGCTACGGTTGGATCTCGTCCCTTACTTCAAGTTACGCGAGGTAACGAGTAAATTAGTTTACTTTCTGTAAAATTTTAATTTATGATCATGTCCACACATCATAAGGTCGCATGCTAGATACGTGGTTAAAAATAATTTAAGAAATTATTTATGCTAATTCTTCCGCTGCACGTAAATATTTTTAAAATTTACGAACCCGTATCCTTGTCAACATGCACCCGGTCCCAACACACTCTCACCAAGAGAGTCAATGCATGGCCAAAGAACACACTCTCTTGTGCAGGGAATGCCTAGCTAATATCATCAATTCTTCAGAGCATGGAATGTTGGATGTCTATATTGCCACTTCTCCAGGGGATTATAGAGCGTATATACAATATCTGGAGATCCTTTATGTGGGGTACCAAGCGCCCCTCCCCCATCGCATGGCTAAAGCTATGTCAGCCCAAAAAAGAAGGTGGTCTTGACTTGAGGTACATAAAGGCATGGAACCTCGCCTTACTATCTAAGGTTTTATGAAGGATACAGGATAAGCAAGACACTATAGATACGATGGGTGCATGGTGCATACTTACAGCATGTGGGGATATAGGAGTGGCATACTAGACACATAGACTCCCCACTCATCAAGACGTTGTTGCACATCAGAGATAGCATCCTCACATCTACAGGCAGTTCAGAGGCGGCGAGTCAGACCCTTATCTCATGGTTCAGTTAGAGGAAAGGGGGTGTCCAGAGAGCTTATGACCACTTCAAAGATATGAGGTCCATGAGGCCATGGGTGAAGACAGTATGGCAGAGCTATCTTCAGCCAAGTCATGCCTTCACCGTTTGGCTACTGGCACACAGGCACCTCCCTGCCGAGCTCGACAGGAGTATCTAGAGGACAAGCAATGCACATTCTACAGATAGGAGGAGACACTAGACCACGTATTCTTTAGATGTGCCCCGTTTGTCAGCCATGGGGGAGGGTCTGAACACGGCTACAGATGAGACCTGAGATGACTACTTACAGGCGTATGCTGAGGACCTTTAGACTATAGTACCGAGGCTGCTCCACCATCACCAAAGCGCGCCACCTTGCTATGTCTGCAGTGGTGCACCACATTTAGAGGACAAGGAATAGCGGTATGTTCGAGGGACTTCGATTTGATATAGATTAAGTATTCAAGAAGGTACAAATTCACGTCTACAAGTCATTGGAGATATACTCAGATCAGCTTCTCAAGCATGGATGACATCCCTGGGCCAGGCAGGTTTTCGGACTACTACCCCATTTGAGTCTTACATATCATCTACATTTGCATGCATTCACTATGCATATAATTTAGTTAGGAGGATGTGCATCCCATGCATTGTAGGTAGTATTATGAGGGTGAGCTTCGTTTTGCCACAGGAGTTGCAGTGAGATAGCATCATCACTCACACATTGAGTATACATCCTGGAGCTTATAGATAGCATGCATATAGATAGGCCAAAGATAGACCCTTACATGAGACGGGTGCTCGACTCTTGCATCTACATGTAGCACTGTAGTATAAGAGGCCATCTTGGGCAATTTTGACACACATCCAAGGGTTTGGAGGGATTGAATTCATAGACACATAGTGTATAGAACTGTGGCCTTGCCTGGGACTGGCACATTGCCCGCCCAAAGTACAGGTCATGGTTTAAAAAAAAATAAAGCTTACCTGGCCTGGTGATCTGAGACATATGGAGTTGCATTGAGCTTTGGGGCATGACATCCAACGACATAGAGATACGAGGAGCATAATAGAGCTGGAGCGGGCGGGGCATGGAGATGCACGGAGAGCTATGGAGCCTTGGTAGACACATGCATCCTGGATAGAGGAGGGAGAGATGAGACCATATTCACAAGGGATATGTCTTGAAAGGGTGGGTGACACGAGTGAGTTTTGTATGGGTAGCAGGATTGAGTTTTGTATGAGTGAGGGATGAGTGGATATACATATATCTAGCTCACGGCAAAGACATCTCAAATCCGTTTATAGTTGAGGCTTTGCTAAAAAGTCTATGAGGGTGAATAGATCCACCATATGATCTGTCTAGTTTGTAACAAATGGCTCATGGTAAAACATTGTAAATCCGTTGATAGCTGGTCACTCACTAAAAGTATGCGAGGAACGGTGATGGTGACGCATGACTTACTAGAGGATATGAGCACTTGTATTAGATGAGTCGGACTACTAGAGGCAGATGGATAGGGATAAGCACACGTCAGGATGCAAAGTGGCACATGAGGCACATATGGACTGACGGGATGACATGCAGCATGGAGCCACCCATGGATGGAGGATATGATAATGAGACTAATTGCCACTGACGACATGGACGCTTGACACGGATGCTAGTGGAGCACGACATGGAGTCATGACACATGACATGGGGATGTGGTATGGAGCCATTAGCAGTTGGTGGATTGGACACTGAGCCTGCTAGACACTGAGATTGCGGATGCTAGATGGCTCATGACATGGAACCACCTACGACTGGAGGCGCATAGACTGATTCACACCTAATCTCCTGCATCTGTGCGAGAGATAGGATATCAGCAGTAAGACGTTTCAGGAGAGTGACCTTGGTTTAAATTAGTGATGGTACACACTTGAGCACTTATACGTCATACCTCAGATTATGGCACATATCTGATACTTCATTAGAGATGACATATGCAGGGATCTCTGAGTTTTGTATATTAGTGCATTACTTTGATGATATATATTTACTTTCATAAATAAAAAACATGATGCAAAGTGCTTGAGGTTAGGGAGTCACTCCGTACCACATTTTTACGACATTAATAAAGTTGACTTAATTCAAGAGTATGGTCTGAATTATTAACACAAAAATAAAATAAATATTATGATGTTAATGCTTTAGTTGCATAAACAAGTCGATATGAATAAAAAAGTTGTATATGTTGGATCAATTGACCTGGGATCAAAATTGATCTAGTTGAATTGACCAAGCTCGGATGGAGTTTTTATATTTAATTAATATATTTATTGATGGGAGCACAACATTAAATACAAGGAGAATTTGTTGGAGAGGAAGATTGTTCATACAATCAACCTCGAATCAAATTGACTAAAATTAATTTCGATGTTAATGATTGAGGAAAAAGTCAAGTCAATTGACTAGATATTTGATAATGAAGAAATTCAAGTGGATCACGATTGATCAGATATTTGATTCAAATCGATTTGTATGTGAATGATTGAGCGAAAAGTTAAGTCATAATTGACTAGATACTTGATAGTGAAGAAGTTTAAGCAGATCACAATTGATCGAATATTTGATAGTCAAAAGTCTAGAAAGAGGTTGACAAGAAAGAAATTTAAGTGGATCACAATGAACTTAACACTTGACGGTTAAAAGTCCAATAAGGAGTACTGAGAGGCGAAATCTAAAAGAGTCATGGAAGAATTTAACTTCGCCTCTCATTTCAATTCCTTGTTGGATTTCAATCATTGGTGTTTGATCAATCGTTATCCATAGGAAGTTCTCTCTCATCAACTTCCTATTAAACTTTCAACTATCAAATGTTTGATCAATTATGACTCTCTTAGACTTCTCCCGTATCAAATATCGGATCAACTTGACATTTCACGCAACTATCCACTTCCAAATCAACTTAGTTAACGTAACCCGAGATTGATTGCATTAATAACCTCCCTCTCCAACAAACTTTCTTTCAACTTGGCATCTTTTTCTCGTCAACAAATATATTGATCAAATATCGAAACTCAACTCAAGCTTAATCAATCATGACTAGAAATCGATTGCACCAATAATTTTTTTTATATTTAATAAAATATTTAGATTAAACTAATTCATTAATCCAACATCTACATTGTATGCCAAAACATAAATGTAAATTTTCTAACTTAAACCCTTGAATATGCTAATCAAAATTGCACAAATATTTACTGATGGCCCAATAAAAAGGCGCAATATAGTTAAACCTAAATTTGCCAAATGAATAGTTTATGTACCACACTCCATCATCAACATGGAGGGGGTCAACAAAATCCTCTTAAACTCAAAGATAAAATGTTCATTTATTCACTACTCTACTGCAACCAAGGAAGGCAACATAACTAGACCTGAAAAAGGATTAGGTAACCTAACAGTTGCCATCAGCCGATGGTTTTCCAGTTGTAACCTCATTTTCCGCAGCAGCTGCTGCGGCTGATGCTGCCTCATTTAAGCCTCTATTCTCCAGTTCTTTCAGAAAACTTTCGACGTCCGCTTCACTTATTCGATACGGTGTATAAGCTGCACTTGGGAATGAGCGAGTTTCGACTTCCTCTTTGTATTCCGTGAGGGCTATGTTTATGACATCGCCCACTTGCGCATAGTGTTTACAGAACTTTGGAGTAACCTGTCGGAAAGTTGATAAACCATGGATATGTAAGAAAGATCGGTATAAAGAATATTTGATTACAACAACATTACCTTGGCATGATGAGGATGTTGCAACATTCCCAGCAAATCATGGTAAACAAGCACCTGCACAAGTTTTGATGTTTGCAGTCGGAAAACATTTGATGTGAAACTCGCATAACGAAGTAAAATCATCCCAGTAACAACAAAGATGGAAACATTCATTTTAGTACAAAAATGCTAATCAATTGCTCTGCTTACGAGGGAATAAGTAAATTAACATGAATTTTTATGGTTTTATAGTACGTTTTGAAGGAAAGATAAAGAGGACCTACCCTTGTGGCTTATATAAGACTGTCAAGTTGCAGGAATGAATCGAAAAGGAATAGCTACATTGGTCGGTAATGCAAATTTGATATCCAAGGAATAATTGGATTCTCTAGTTTAATTTGCATCTAGAGAAAGACTGTAATAGCAATCTATGTAGCTAGTAATTGACACTACCCCTTTCTTTGTGTCATGTAAAAAGCTGCATCTTTGTCAACATACAGCAGAATAGGGATGATAATGTTAACAGTATCATAGAGGTTACAGAAGTTTGAGAGTAACAAGACTGTCATACATATTAGATTTGCTAATATACCACAATCACTGCAATAATCTCTACAACAACCAAGTCTTATCAGGTGGGGTCAACTAAATGGATCCTCCTACGTCATTCTTAAGGCATTGAACTTTATACCCTGCGATCTCATTATCTATATTTAAATAAATTGTCTTATTTTATTATTATAAATCAAGTCTTTTTTGGTCAATCTCTTTCTCATTTAACGTATGTAATTATCATAGTTTCATATTACTAGATCGTTTAAGTACATGTTCATATCATCTTAAATATATCTTTCAGAATTTTTCCTTAATCTTTCTAATGTTCTCATTTCTTATCCTATCCGTCCTCATATGTTCGCACATCTCTGCGGCTCTCATCTTTTTCTCATATGCTTGAGTCCATGAACCTTGTCCCAAAAATAGAAAAAAATACTCCCTCAAATACTTATATCGCATTCTACTACCTAAATCCTAGGCCTGCAATGAAGGCAGGTAAATTTGAGTATTAGAAAGTTGAATTAAGACCACACTGAATAATCATATCGGGCAACAAATATTTTAAACAAGCTATACAAACTGGAAAACATCGGGACAACTTATTGTAAAATAGCAATCACCAATTCAATTCTTGGTTCAACACAAAAATGATCCTTTGACAGTTGTGATCCATTTTATTGCAGAAAAAGAAAATAATGAGTCTTGCTGGTGATTAAGAAACATTAAAAGAACCCAATTAACTTCCAGCAAGTTGTTAGATCCACTAATGATTGAACTCAAGGAAAGGTTCTAAGCAAATTTACCTGACTGTAAACTCTGATTTACATTGAAAATAGTTGGTCCAAATTCCTAACTTAAAGATGCAGCACAATATTGGATCAAAAGATGCAGCACAATAGAGTTGCCTTATGATACAGAACCATTCTTCATGCTTGTCATCAAGAAATTGTTTTTCTTGGGAGGATATGAACATTGGAGGTTCTCACCTGTCGTACTAATATTCAGTGTATTTACATGCCCTCCATTGGAGAAGTTTATACAGCAAGTACAATGCATCATGTCAGGAAGAGAAACAATGCTGAAGAGAAAATTACGCATTGAAGAAGGAAACAGAAGCACAATGGCAGAAAGTTATAACTTAGCAAGTTACAGTGTTAAGGTGTCCTCCCTCTCAATGAAGCTAATTGACAAGCAAAGATGGCAACAGGATGGGTAATTCCTGTGGAGAGATGTGAATTTCACTCATGCAAAATAGCTCATGCATATCCAGCAATGAGACCGAAAAGTTGATAAGTGGGAATTGGGAAGTTATCACCTCTACCTTCGACAGTTCACCTGGTAAGTGCAAAGGGGCACATGAACAATAAATGAGTGGGTAACAGTCTAACTGTAAGTTTTTCATAAAGGGCAAGAAAGGTTGGCATTAATGTTTCTTCAGCAGAAGTCTTTGTCATGGAGTTGCTTTGTAGGATGAACTTCCCCGTGAATTTAATTTTAGGGAGGAGGACAGAGAGTGTCATAGATGTTTGTACTTTGTACCAAGGTAAGTAACACCCTAGCAGGAAATGTCTATATATGTGGTGTGAATCATTAAAGTCATCATTACAAGTGAGGGATCGAGGGGAAGTAAATGGTCATCTTATGTCATCAACGTATGAGGAAGATTGAGTAGTGTAGGTGTATACTATGTTATGACACAAGTATGCGTAGACAGGAATGACAAGAGATCAAAGAGGCTGTTTCAGCAATCTTTCGTTCAGAAGTCGTACTGAAATCTTAAGGAAAATTGACTCGGAAAGTATGTGTAGACAGGAAGGAGCTGCCACCGAGTCAAGTAGATCATGGAGTATCAAAACACCATTTCAACATGGAACATTGAGGGTGGAGTATAATTCAGACATGCATAAGACTCAGCAGCCTTGCATGATAGAAAAATGGTGTCAACTGATCAATCTTGCAAATGACCCAATTGAGTGTAATGTGAATATTAATTGAGTGTAATGTGAATATTCAGGTACCAGATCATCTAAATATTCTGATTACTGGTATTTTTCTCTTGGAAACTTCTGTTGGATGGAACAAATTTAAAGAAAAGTAAGAAACCATTTCAACTGAAAAAAGGAGGAAAACAATTTTCAACACTAGTTAGTAGTTTTTAGTGAGTCCTCTAAAAGATTAAGAATACATTTGTCCAATATGCAAACATTGAAATGTATATTAGATATCACCAGAAAGAAGGGGGGAAAAAAATCATTCCATGCAAACCTATGCAGAAGAAACATTGAAACCTCCGTTTTGGGACCAAAGACAATCTAACCTGGCCACTACAGAAAGGTCCCGCACCAATGCCAATGGTGGGTATGTGCAGAGCAGAAGTTGCAGCAGCAGCTACCGGAGCGGGCACACACTCTAAAACAACTGAGAAGCAACCTGCATCCTGCAAAGCAAGGGCAGTCTCCACGACCTGTCCATAGCTAAAAGTTTTAAGCACACGATAAACCCTAAAATAATCACATCCCGAGTTGATTGGGTAGGTATTAGGTTTAAAAAAAAAGTCACCTTGACAGCACTAGCGACTGTCTTTCCCTGCGGCCGAAAACCGCCGAGAATGCTAATAGCTTGCGGAGTCAATCCAACATGACCCATGACAGCAATCCCGGCCTCAACAATTGCCTTGGCGGCAGAGATCCTGGACGGCGCGGCGCCTTCCAGTTTGATCGCATCCATGCCCCCTTCTTTCAACATCCTCACCGCAGAATCCACGGCCTGCCGTGCCAAGAAACAGATCGACAAAGTGAGGATCAGTACTTTGCAAGCAAAAAGGAGGGATTTTTTAGCAGAGAACGTACCCGGGAGGCGGAGGACTCGTACGATCCGAATGGAAGGTCGCCGACGAGGAGTGGGCGCGAGGCGCCGCGGGCGACTGCGCGGCAGTGGAGAAGCATATCGTCGAGGGTGATGGGAAGAGTGGTATCGTGGCCGTGGACGACCATGGCGGCGGAGTCACCGACGAGGAGGACGTCTATGCCGGCGGAGTCCACGTGGACGGCGGAGGGATAGTCGTAGGCGGTGACGACGGTGATGGGTTGGCCGCGGCGGTGCTTTTGGCGGAGGTGGGTGAGAGTAACGCGGTGGACGGGCGATTGGGCCTTCGGCCCACCGTACACTGTGCTCTCCGGCACGTTGCTCATCAGGCGCGTCGCTAGGCGCCGCAACATCTTCTTTCTTTTCTCGTCCCCGGAGACCAGAGGGAGGCAATAGCAGGTATTAGAGCTTCTGGGCTGATAGGGATAAGGGTGAATCGGGGTAGGTCGATTCGCACGGAAAGGGGAGCGGATCAAACCCAACCCCCCCCCCCCCAAACGTCGGCGATCCACGGTTCGTTCAATTGTTGATCAGATATCATCAACTATATTCGATCATCGTTCAAGATCAAATTATGTCTCGGGAATACGATAAATCCATCGGGATCACTGCAATTGCGATCTCGTCGGATTCATTGTCGAATCCGGTGAGATCGCAAGGACGACGATCCCAACTAGTTCACCGTTCTCTCAAGATATCATTTAATTCGGGACGACAATCAAAAGTCGTTAATGGTATTCAATCAGCGATCGAATGAATCGCAGGGTATCGCCTGTGATTGTGATACATGGGGACAAAGAGAAATTGGGACAGAGGATCCCATTTCGGAGAAAGGCGACGATTCTCAGAACGCGATGACAATTTTCGAATTATTCGATCCCAATAAAGGAGGATTATCTGACCCGAATAGAGGAAGATAAGGAGAGATTATCAATATTCACTATAAAAATTCCAGCTTTTTGCGACCGACAGAATCCGTCGCTAAACGCTAATAGCGACGAACTAGCGACGGAATGAGCGCCGTCGCCCGAAAAACCATCGGCTGATATCCAATCCGATTATTCGATTAAATAATATATATATATATATATAATCTCTAAAATTCATTGACTATTTGTGTTAATATTAAGAATAAGTTATATAAATATTTAATTTATTTTTAAAATTATAGATTATATATATTTTTAGATATGATATTAATTTTAATGTATTTTTTTGGTGATAGAAAAAAAATTATTATTATATAAGATATTTGATTCTTTAATGGGTATGGGTATTCGGATGAATATCCGATACTCGATGGATATGATGACGGAAAATATAGAATTTGACCTAAATTTGATTTATTGCTATCTCTAATGTTGATGATGGGGTTGAATATCCCGTGGCGGACACGTGAGCTAAAGAAGTTGGGTGGCAAGATGTGGCGAGCCTGAGCGACTCTCTTTTCGGAGCTCCCGAGACCCTCTCGGGAAGGGAATCCCCTGCCCCCCCGGTGGTAAACACGCCCTGTAGATCAGATTAGAAAACCCCTCCCGGGATCATCCCAAGAAGCCCGGCCCCGAGACCACCTCGGGGAAGCGGAGTGTCCGGGACCCCCCAGGCCAGAAGTCCCCTAGATCACCTCGGGGAAGCGGAGCCCAAGAAGCATTCGAACTTAAGTAACGACCCCCTTTTCTCGGATCTGCGGATAATCATCTCCACTATCGCAGAGTCATCATGACCCCTAAATATCGCAACGGGGTGAACCTAATGACGGTGTGGACCGTTTCAAAGATTACCCGGTAATCGACGAACGGGGGGACGTGACACAGATCATGGGGATGCACGAAGGTAACCGTCGCAGGTATAAAAGGTACTCCAACCCCTCTGGTAAGGGGGGTACGCATTCTATACTACTCACATACTATCTTGCCTTCTTTTTATCTTCTCCATCGAGACACTGACTTGAGCGTCGGAGTGGGCTCCATCGGACAACCTCCGGCGTGTTCCCTTAACGCTTGTGTTAATCTCGCAGGGTGTAGAGTTCCTCCTCTAGCATCAGCATCTGCGTAGGTTGAACCCTGATGACTGGCCGTCGACGTCGATTCCTTCCGGAACAAGTTTGAAGCCGTCTGTGGGAAACTAGTAAAGCACCAGAAGGAGCACCGATGACAGAGGCGGCGGGACAACCCTTTGTCCCGACAAAGGAGGAACTGGATCGCATGGTGGCCAACACCGTCAAAGAGGCGCTCGAACATCACCAAATCGAGCACGCCACTTCACAGCGAGGTGTTCCTATGCGGGAGGAGATCCCCAAAGTCTCCATCTCGCACCTTCAACCTCGAAGATCCGTCATGCCACCGGGGTGACACGCCGATGCAGCCCCGGGATCCCGGCGAGACTCCCCCAGAGATGTTGAGAAGGTCAACTCCGTAGCCTCTAGCGCACTGAGACATGAAGAGGGGCAGGGGAAGAGAGTAGAACTCACATCCTCCCCTAAGGCTCCCTCCACTCCCTTCTCGTCGGAGATTGTAGAAGACCTCATGCCGAAGCAGTTTCACGGACCGGGGATTGCCGAATACGACGGGAAGGCAGATCCAGAGGATCATGTATGCAAGTTAAAAAATGCGGCACTCCTCCACCAGTACACCGACGGGGTAAATAATGGATTGATTCCGGCACGCTAGAGGGGGTGAATAGTGAATCTTGGATCTTTCTTGTACTTGCGTTGTTAGTTGCACAGCTGAAACAATAATAAAGATAACAAACAACGCTAACAAACCACTTTTACTTGGTATCCACCTCGACCGGGTGACTAATCCAAGAATTTGTCGGTGGATCACTCCCCGGATAACCTCCGGCTAGCCCTCATCGCTCCTTGTGGGTGGAGAAACCTCGCCACAATATCGTCAAGAAATAGTCAATGAATTTCCCAAGCGAGTTTCGTCAAGAAACCCAGTCCTAACCGAGTCCTCTTTAAATAGAACTCGGGCTGGAAAACCCGCTGGCAGTCGACTGCCACCACCCAGATTCGACCGTTGACATCCCAACGTTCGAATTCTGGTGACTTACCAGTCGACTGCCAAAATGGCAGTCGACTGGTCCAGGGTCCAAAACCTACTGTGAGTTTTGGCAGTCGACTGGACAACCCCCAGTCGACTGCTCAGCTTACAACAGCACTCCTACTTATTCTCTTGACCCTCCTCCACGCGTGCCTTCAAGTCCACTCCTTTGGCTTGCTCCTTGAAGTCCTCTTTCACCGGCTGTCGTCCCTCGGATGCGCACGCAAGTCCTCGACTTGCCTCCATGCCACCCTTCACGTGTGCCCTTTGAAGTCCACTTCCCAGCTTGCCCTTGGAGTCCTCCTCCCTCGGCTCTTGTCCCTTGCCTCAGCTGACTCTTCACCAGCAGCCTTGACTATGCCTTTGCGCCATCTTCATCTTTGGCCCTCGTCCCTCGGATGCACACAAGCCTCCAGCTTGTCTCCATGCCATCCTTCACGTACGCCTCGAAGTCCGTGCCCCTCGGCTCATCATCCCTGCTATATCAGGTCCCTCGGGTGCACACAAGCCTCCAACTTGTCTTCATGCAACCCTTCACCATACCGAAACCGTCTAGCCAAGTCAATATGTGTAAACCTGTACAACCTGCACACTCACATACACATATTAGTACACAAGAGAAAGCCTAACTTAAACCCTTTGCCCAAACATCAAAACACATGATCACTCCAGATCACAGATTGCCTCACCAATCTCCCCCTTTTTGATGTTTGACAATACGTTTAAGTTAGGGAAAACAAAGAGTACTAGATAGCAAGAATAATGCTAAATAAATGCATATACAATGCATATATGGATCCTATCCCAAGGCTCCCCACACCTAACCCTCCAAGTTAGGAATTTTCACCAAAACGGGCTTTTTAAAGCTTCTCCAACGCTCCCCTACATTGGACTTACAAAGGCTTTTTAAGAATCTCTCCAAGGTTCCCCTTACGCCATGAATTATGCAACCACGCTCCCCCATAATCTTAACTCTCCCTAAACCTAGGGTTTCCCTCAAAGTTGTGTTTGGTTTCCCAAATTAAACCTAACATTTCTCCCCCTTTGCTAACATTAAAAAAAACCCCAATAATATCCCAATTATTGGTTCTTTTAATCCCCAATGATCCTAAACACAGTGTACTAGCCCCCCATATACTTGTTTTACATCATTTGGACACCAAACCAGCTGTCGATACAAAACTCAGCATTGACCAGTCGACTGCCCCCTGGCAGTCGACTGATACTCTGAAGGTCTGAAATTTCAACATTTCTGATGAAATTCAGAAATGCGCCAAAAATTCCATAAATCTCCAAAAATTTCCAAATTTTGTGGAGAGATTTGTGGTACCCATATCTACTTGGGAAAAATACATTCCAAAATGTATCTATCATCATTCTCAAGTTTGACATAAAACCCAAAACTAACTAAAAAGTTCAATAGAACCTTGACCTAAAGTCCTAGTTTTGGTTTCCTCTTGATGTCTCTTCCCATGCCAACCCATAATGCATCCCTAGCATTGATTTACATGACATTTATACATCAAAAACCAACCTTGATGCTATATGATCCCAATGTCATATTTCCATGCATGAAACACATAATCCATGTGCCAAAACCCAAGAATTGAGACTCAAGTCCGTCTCCAATTCCATTGGCACACTCCATGGTCCAACTAGACCTCTAGGATCATCTCTCCTAGGGTTCTTTCACTATATATCCCAAAGGCTCCTAGAGCTCCCCCTTGAGCTCTTAGCCCTAGCCACCTCCCTAGGTAACTCAAGAAACACTAGACCACACCGGTGTTCCCCCGGTGACTCTTGGCCTACAAACTCAACCCTCTTAACCTTGGATCCCTTGTCCTTAGTTAAGATCTTTTTCTTCCCTTTAAATGGCATTCCCTTACCATTTTTGGACTCCCCCTTCTTGCCATAATCATATGCTACCCTAGCATATCTCTTTTCCTTGGCATGGGAGACCTTAGATCGATATCCTAGACCCGATCTATCATTGGTGCGGTTTAGGCCACCCAACACCATATTCAAACCCTTAGATCCAACGGTGAATCTCTCTAGGGTTTTCTCTAATTTATTAAGTCTTGCCCTCAAGGCTTGATTTTCCCTTTCTAGACCTTTAACCTTAGAGTCCATAGGTCCACTTTGAACATTCCTAGACATACCCTCCTTTCTAGGCACATTCCTTCCCTACTTAGGATTAGTGCCTTGATCCTTAGGTACAAAGGTCCTAGATTTACCATGATGCATGCTTTTCTTAGGGTGTTGATCTACCTTGTTATTCCTAGCCCTATCATTATACTTAAATCCAAAATTGTGCACAAGTAGACAATTTTCATTAATCCTAGCATGCATGGATGAATGATTAATTCTATTTTTATCATGCATAGAGGAACTTATATTAGAATTACATTTTAGCTCAAGGTTAAGAGTTACCTTCCTTACCTTTGGAGTTCCTCCTTAATGTGGGCTTCTCTTCTTTCTTTGCTCTTTCTCCCATCTCCTCAAGTGCTCCATTTTCTTTAGCTCACCTTTCTTTGCGCACTTGGTGTGGTAGTGTCCTAGCTCACCACACGTGAAGCATCGAATCCTCCTCGTCTTTTCTTGAGATTCTCCATTCCTACACCTCATATTAGATTTAAAAGGAATTGAACTTGGTGTAGATTTTACCTCCTTTTTATCTTTTGGGCACTTGTCCTTGTAGTGCCCTTTTCATTGCACCCAAAGCATATAATATGCTCCTTTTTACTTGCTTTGGTGGAGGTAGAGGCTAGGTTGACTTCTTCTTCAACCTTGGATGAGGTAGATGCTTCCTCTTGTTCCGGCATGGAAGTGGGTCTCTCCTCCCCCTCAATCTTTGAGGTGGTGACCTCTTCCTCTTCTTCTCTTGAGGAGGTTGATGATCTTTCACTTAATTCCTTCTCTTCACTTGAAGAAGTTGACACTTCCTCTTCTTCTTCTTCTTCTTGACCAATCTGACTTTTCTCCTTGGGCTCTTGAACTTGTGTAGGATTTTCATGATATTCTTTTATCTTTCTCCACAATTCACATGCATCTTTATATTCACCTACACAACTCAAAATATTATTAGGCAAAATATTAACCAAAATATTGATTACCTTCTCATTTGCCCTTGCTTGTTCTTGTTGTTCTTGATTCCAATATCTAAGCCTAAGCCTCTTCCCGTGCTTATCCTTTGGAATCTCGAACGGCTCTTCTATGATCATCCTACATGCCCAATCCATGCTAAGCCAAGTCTCTATCCTTGTTTTCCAATAGCCGAAATCCTCATTGTCGTAGGGCGGTGGAATGTAGATGTCGTCCCCAAGTTTGTCTTCCATTTTCTTTTCCCTCTAGCGTGTGATCCCTCCACGGTTAGTCCGATCAAGAGCGGGTCCTTGCTCTGATACCAACTGATGGATCGATTCCGGCACGCTAGAGGGGGTGAATAGCGAATCTCGGAACTTTCTTGTACCTGCGTTGTTAGTTGCACAGCGGAAACAATAATAAAGATAACAAACAACGCTAACAAACCACTTTTACTTGGTATCCACACCGGCCGGGTGACTAATCCAAGAATCCGTCGGTGGATTACTCCCCGGATAACCTCCGGCTAGCCCTCGTCGCTCCTTGTGGGTGGAGAAACCTCGCCACAATATCTCGGACACTATCTGGGCACAAAAGACTACTAACTCACTTTATCCAAGCGAGTTTCGTCAAGAAACCCAGCCCTAACCGAGTCCTCTTTAAATAGAACTCGGGCTGGAAAACCCGCTGGCAGTCGACTAGTCCTAGGGCAGTCGACTGCCACCACCCAGATTCGACCGTTGACATCCCAACGTTCGAATTCTGGTGACTTACCAGTCGACTGCCAAAATGGCAGTCGACTGGTCCAGGGGTCCAGAACCTACTGTGAGTTTTGGCAGTCGACTGGACAACCCTAGTCGACTGCTCAGCTTACAACAGCACTCCTACTTACTCTCTTGACCCTCCTCCACGCGTGCCTTCAGGTCCACTCCTTTGGCTTGCCCCTTGAAGTCCTCTTTCACTGGCTGTCGTCCCTCGGATGCGCACGCAAGTCCTCGACTTGCCTCCATGCCACCCTTCACGTGTGCCCTTTGAAGTCCACTTCCCAGCTTGCCCTTGGAGTCCTCCTCCCTCGGCTCTTGTCCCTTGCCTCAGCTGACTCTTCACCAGCAGCCTTGACTATTGCCTTTGCGCCATCTTCATCTTTGGCCCTCGTCCCTCGGATGCACACAAGCCTCCAGCTTGTCTCCATGCCATCCTTCACGTATGCCTCGAAGTCCGTGCCCCTCGGCTCATCATCCCTGCTATATCAGGTCCCTCGGGTGCACACAAGCCTCCAGCTTGTCTCCATGCAACCCTTCACCATACCGAAACCGTCCAGCCAAGTCAATATGTGTAAACCTGTACAACCTGCACACTCACATACACATATTAGTACATAAGAGAAAGCCTAACTTAAACCTTTTTCCCAAACATCAAAACACATGATCACTCCAGATCACAGATTGCCTCAATAGTAAAGTGCCGGGTGTTCTTGAACACTCTATTCGGAGCGGCCCAACGATGGTTCTAGAGGCTCCCCTCGGGTTCTATCAACTCCTTCATGGAGTTCAGGACCGCCTTCCTCCACCACTTTGCCAGTAGCCGTCACTATTAAAAGACAACATTAAACTTGTTTGCTCTCAAACAAAAGCCGAAGGAACCGCTCAAGGTGTACATCTAGTGGTTCAACCGAGTGGCACAGGATGTGCCAACAGCGACGTCGGAGATCCTCGTCAGTGTTTGCACTCAGGGGCTTGCGGAAGGGGATTTCTTCATATCTCTGGTGAAGAAGCCACCCACCAGTTTTGACGACTTGCTAAGGCGCTGTAACGACCCGAAAATTCTCTTAATATTTTCCTAAAATATTGAGCATGTCTAGATAATTTTCCGAGGGACCTGGAAATATTAATACAAAATTTGGCCTAGAAATCCATATTTTCTCATTTAAATTGAGAAAACTAAGTACTAATGGGTCTTATATGGGCTTTTTAGTACCATAATTATTAGAAATTTTAGATAAAAATTAATATAAATATAAAGGGGTTTTAATGAGAAATATTAACATAATTATGGGGGAATTTTTAGAGAATTTTCGAAATTTTGGGGAAAATAATAGAAAATAAAAGGAAAATAAAATAAAAATAAGGTGCATGGACCAAGGATTGAACCTTGGACCTCTTGTACAACCATGCATGCTCTAACCAATTCACCTAGCAAGGGAGTGCTATGAGGAAATGAAATGGAGTTTGGTTAAGGCTTAAGGGAAGAGGAAAAGACACCATGACTCTTCACTTACCCTCCTTAATGTGTTATAAAGAAGGGGGTTTGGGAGTTACCTTCTTCCTTCCATCAATTTCATTTTTCTTCCTCCTCCTCCCTCATCCTAGCCGAAACCTCAAGGAAAGGTTCTCCCTTGGAAAAGCTCCACAAGAAGGTCTCATCACCAAGATCTAAAGGTTTTCCAAGGCTACAAGGGCAAGGGGGTTCAAGTGTCCAAGGGATTTACAATTTCTTTCTCTTTTAAGGTCTAAAAATCAAGATCAACCAAGGTAAGACTCTCTCACCTGTGGTATAATAGTTCCTTATGTTTTTAGCATAATATAATGGTTGGTTTTTGGGATTGATGTTGAAAAAAAAAGACCAAGAACCCTAGTCCTAAGGGTTCGGCCACCAAGGACTTTTGGGTCCATGAGGATGCTAAAAATCTTAATCATGTTTCTAATGTGTTCTTATAATGTTTAGAGAATAAATATAATTTTTGGGGAATTTTTGGAGTACCCTAAGACCCTTTAAGGCTTGGGACTATTCAAGGATTCCATGGCTAGGGTTGGTTTTAACCCTTCAAGTATGTACTTTGTGTATTATCATGATATAAGGGAGATGGAGGATGATTTATGTGAATTTTCACATGGCCTAGAGACCCTACAAGTTGCGGCCAAGATTGATAATAGGGCAGAAAGTTAGGACTTGCTTCAAGTAAGGGCCCCAATGGCCCCTATGGTATGGTATGATTGGTGTTCAATGGTTGATTGGGGATTTTAATGGAATTTTTCCATGCACCCATGGCCTTATAGGTTTCGGCTAGCCCTAGGAAGGAGGGCTAAAGGTTAGGGTTAACCCTAATCATGAGCTCTAATGGCTTCCTATGGTCTCATAGATGATGTATGGTTGTTCCTTTACCTTATGCTATCTTACATGTTTATGGAATTGATGGAACTCCTCCTTATAGGTTTTGGCCAAATCATGTATCTAGGGTTTGGGGTGGAGTTAGGGTTCAAAGAATGATGGTTTATGCTTATCATGAAGAATATATATATATAGGTTCAAGCATGTGGTAGAAATCATGTTACCTATAACCCTAACCTTAAGCACCATGTTTTATGTTGTATGTTATGATTGGATGTCATGCTTAATAGGGTTTATTGTGAATGTTTTATGTTCTATGCCATGTACTTGAATGGTAGGTAGAATGTTATGGAAATCCTACCTATGCATGCTTGAGATAGATACCATGCTTAGGCATGAAATGCAATGTTTACCTTATGTATCATGATCATACAAGCTCTATGTAGTAGGATAAATGTCTATGAAAACATGTCATGTTCGATGCAATGCTTACCTTATATGCTATGATCATGCAAGCACTAGGAATAGGAATGATTTTTAGGTATGCATGCCATGTTTTATGAATAATGATGCATGCCATGTTGTATGAATAAAGATGCATGCCATGTTTATGAAAGAAGATGCATACCATGTTTATGAATGAAGATAATGCTCATGCCTTCCAGGCATCATGATGCTATGCAATAAGTATGAACAATGAAAGGACAAGCATGTGTTAAGTCATGCTTTATTTAACATGGTTATGCTATGAATGTCTTATGAATGATGAAACATGTAAAGTATTTTACTTTATGAATGGGCTTGTACCGGATCGAAGTATGGGTCCAAGGGATGGGCACCTTAAGAACGCCCCGGTTATGGACTACCGACTATGCTGTCCACGGTTCTGGCACTACCGGAGCTGTGCAACAGGGATGGGCTCCTTAAGAACGCCTCGATTCGGGGACTACCGACTATGCTGTCCTTACCCTAGTAGGTCGGGGCTCGCTACCTCGGATTTGCTAGGGATGCGCGCTTATGATGTATGTATGTGGTACAAGCCGGGGACCCCAATAATATGATGATTATGTTTAAACATTTAAAAGTATGTTTTTAAAAGTTAAGCATCCTTATGTATATGCATTCCACTCATGCATTCATTCATGTTATGCATTATGCTATGCTAATAAAGTTTTATGCTTACGCTTAATGTTAAGAAATATGCATGAGAGTAAATGATCTATGTCATGATTATGTTAAGAAGAGGCTTATATGCTATGATAGGAAGTATGTTTATGTTTATGCCATATAGGTTGGTTTACACCTTATAGACATGTTTATACCATGTATTATGCCATGTTAAGAATGTTTATTATGTTATGTTTATACCATGTATTATGCCATGCTAAGAATGTTTATTATGTTTACGTTTATGCCATGTATCATGCCATGCTTAGAATGTTTACTATGTTTACGGTTATACCATGTCTCATGCCATGCTAGGAATGCTCACTTATGTTTATGTTCATGCCATGTCAAGTATATGATAAGTGATTCAAGTTGTTATGTTCTAAGTAGAGCACCAAGTATGTTAATGTTTCATGTGCTCATTATGAAATGATGAATGGTTTTTTTTGTGAGTAGGAAAGAGTCTTACTAAGCCTGTGTGCTTATAGTCTTATTTCCTTATACCGCAGATCATTCAAGGGGACAATGAGGAAGCAACAGGAGGGCAAGAACGCATGTGTGTGGTAGTGACTTGGCCCAGGAAACCATATGTTTACCGTTTATTCTAGAACTTTACCTTGGTTACTTATATGCTTGAATAATGACTTTTGGAACTCTATGATGTGAGGTTAAGTATGACATGATATGATGCTTAAGTATGAAGTCAATATGCCAAGTTCCCATGTCATTATGTTAAGAATGGTAGTAGGGCATGTATGAGTAAAGTTAAAGTGAGTCCGCTGCCTTATGATGTCTACCTGCCCTACTCATGTTAACGTAACGCCGCTTTATGGAGAAAAAAAATGGGCGTTATAGGCGCTCTGTCAAACACGTCAATATGGAGGAGGTGTAGTTTGGCCTGTCGTAAGGAATCAGCCGGAGTCCCCCTCAGGTTGTTACCCGGTCCGAGAGGAGGGAAACCCCGACCCACCTAGGGAAGGACCAGTGAGCTGGCAGGCGAAAGCTAGTCGAGATAGTGGACACTAAGCAGCCGGAGCCACTGATGAAGTTGTTGGAACTTAGATGGCTAGAGAGGGGGGGGGGTGAATGTAGCCAGACACAAACTTTTCACTTCTTGAACTTATCTGCACTTAGGGTTAGCAGCAGCAGAAGAAAACAATACAAGTATAAATGCAGAAACGCAGAAATGAAACAAACCACACAAGCGCTAACACGAGGATGTACAAGGTTCGGGGATAACTTGCCCTACTCCTTGGCGTGCCCATAAGGTGGGTGATTCCTTGATCGTCGGCAGGTCAAGCCCCGGTGAACCGGATATATAAGCCTCCTTCTCGGTGGAGTAACCTCTCCACAATCGGTCTCCAAATGATATAAGAATGAGCACAGAGACACGAGAAGAAATCTCACGCTAATCTAGCAGAAACACTCAAGGAAGAACACTATACAGAGAGCTCAAAAAACAATAGCGAAATCCACAGTGAAACCCTTCACTTGTTTTCCTGTTCGTTCTCTTCTCTTTTGCTCCTTGCATCTCAGCTTCCTCTTAAGCTCCTGCTCACCATCACCAGGCACCATCAGCACCCACTGAGCCACAACCTGACCCACTGACTCCCCTAAGTGCTCAGTCCACTGAAGACCTCTTCAGCTGAGCCTCCATCAGTCGCCAGCCGCGCCAAAAGCTGTTGAGACCTGGAAACAGGAAACAAACAAACCTGCCAAGGTGAAAGTCGCCATTGACTCTTCTCCTTGGCTTGTATCATCCCTGTAATGTCTGCACACTTCAACAGATGATTAGCAAAGCATATCAACAGAAATCAGCAGTGTATCAGAAAAAAACCAGAGCGTCTGACAGTGATTTCAAATTAAAGTTCAGGAACAGATCGGTCACCAGACCGATCAGTGATGACCCTGATCGGTCACTAGACCGATCAGTGAAAGCCCTGAACAATCAGGCTCCAGCCTGATCGGTCCACAGTGAGGTCACAGGGATCGCGGACTTCTTGTGATCGGTCACACTGATCGATCATAGATCAGGGATCGGTCACCAGACCGATCCAGCAGTTTGCTTGCCACAACCCGCAGGAACCACACACCTGATCGGTCACCTGACCGATCAAGTTGTGCCCTGATTGGTTTGGTGACCGATCAGGTCACTCCCTGACCGATCAAGAGCCATCCTGATCGGTCAGGATGAGGACAGTCCGATATTTGATCGGTCAGATGGACCGATCATGGTTTCTCACAGAAACCTACTGTCCCTTCTCTGATCGTTCACCAGAACGATCAGAAACCAAACAGAAACCTTTCTGTTCTCTCCCTGATCGTTCACCAGAACGATCAGACTTCGCTGGATCGGTCACCAGACCGATCCACAACAGGGAGTTCGTGCCAACTCCCTGATCGGTCTCCAGACCGATCCAGCTCCAACCAATTCAACCCTAAGTCCAGAGAACAGACTCCCTAGCCTTATCTGACTCGTGCGCAGTCCCCTGGACCAAGACTCCATGCCCAGCTTCACTCACCGGGACTTCATTCAACCTAGCTTCACTCACTAGGACCTGGCTTCACTCACCAGGGTTTCGGTCGCCTAGCTTCACTCGCTAGGACCCGACTTCACTCACCTGGATTTCAGTCACCTGGCTTCACTCACCAAGACCCGGCTTCACTCACCGGGATTTCATTCACCTGGATTCACTCACCAGGACCCGGCTTCACTCACCGGGATTTCCATCACCTGGCTTCACTCACCAGGACCCGGCTTCACTCACCGGGGTTTCAGTCACCTGGATTCACTCACCAGGACCCGACTTTACTCACCAGGATTTCCATCACCCGGCTTCACTCACCGGGATTTCCATCACCCGGCTTCACTCACCAGGACCCCGCTTCACTCACCGGGATTTCCATCACCCGGCTTCACTCACCGGGATTTCCATCATTCCATGCCTAGTCCCCACCAGGACTTAAACCGAATTCACTCAACCAAACATAAATCGGTGTCAACACCAAAACAACAATCAGGCCAGACTGCATCAACAATCTCCCCCTTTTTGTTGTTTGACAACCCGATTTAAGTTTAGGTATTAGCGCTCAATTGAAATCAATTCAATTATCGTAAGGGAATCAACGTCCTCCCCCTACAATAACAAACCCTAAACTTAATTAACCATTCTCTCTCCCTTTGTCAAACATCGAAAAGGGTATGCTTATTAAGTTTAAACATAACTCCCCCTTAAACGAGGGTCTCTCACGAAACCCAAAATAAAATAAAGGATAAGTGTGAATTTCACATGAAAACATATACAGAATTATATCATGATCAAACACATATATGCTTCATATGACTAGTAATAACGCAGCTTCATCGGACTGATGATTGATACAGAAAAATTTCTGATTTATTTGTGAACGATCAGTTGTCAGAAAAAGTTTCTAAAATTTTGATACGTTCTAGATCAGACTGCATTAACAATTTATATGAAACTCATTCCCCAACAGGGGTGTAGACTCCATTAACACTTGATATTTCAGAAAAATTTCTGAGAATCACTATATGAGTTTCTTGACTAAAAGATATTCCTTATCAAGGAACAAGAGTCATGATTCAACCCATCAAATCAGTATTAGGTTTGTTCCAAGTATGTCTTGACCATAAACCTAACTCTTAGTCCTATTGATAATTTATCAATTTTGAACCAATCAGGGAGTTTGCTGATCAGAATTGATCTGATCGGTCACGGTGACCGATCAGGGTGAGTCCTGATCGGTCAGTAGACCGATCATGTTCCATATAGAAAGTTTCTCCCGATCAGATTTCAGAAACACAATTTCAGAAACTCTGATATGAGTCAGAGCCATGTTTGTTTCGACTCTCAACCACTCCTGAACCCTAATACAATTAGATTTAATCCCTTTGATCCTAAAGTGACCTGATCAGGTTCCATTAATTCAAAGTTATCCATCACATGAAGCCAAGAGTCCTTATGAATTTATAAACATTTCAAAATAGGTTTGGTTTGTATCAGTACACTTCTAGTAAGATCAGAGTATGTATCAAGTCCATAGCCCTCAAATTTTCTATCAGGTTCGTATCAATATTCCACAACAAATTTTGGGTATCAATACAATTCATACGGTTGTATTTTGTCCGACATGCATTTATCTCATTTAAACAGTTTCAAAAACATTTCAAAAACATGCATTGTTCACAAAAACATGAAGTTGCCATGGAATTGTCTAAATTCTCTATAAGGAGGCAGTAAAAAAAAATTAAACTGAGACTTCTTGTTGTAGTGAACATTGACTTATCTCTAGTAATGTGTTTGGAGCACCCATTGTCAACAAATCGTGTTGATAGATGCTCCCCCTCAACCAAAGTTATACAATTCGAAATATGGAGGTTTTAGGTACCCAAATTTTGGGACCTAATGCATCAACAATGAAGGACTTAGGCACCCATACCTTAGTCAATTTCTTTCTAGCTTTTTGAACCCTAGAATCATTTGGTGACCTAAAGTGAGTTCTTGACATCAATGATATGACACTAGGTTCTTTAGGTTGGTAACCCAAACCCACCTTGTTGTAAACCACTTTTTGTGAGTTTAAGATCATGTCCAAGGTTTTGGAGCTAGTTGAGAATTTCTCAAGAAAATTCCTGAGTTTCTCAACCTCACTCCTCAAGGTCTTATTTTCATTTTCAAGAGACTCATTATGAAAATCATTAATATCCTCAACCTTAGAGGATTTTAGTTTTTCTACTTCCAATTTCAACAATTTAACTTTGCTCTTAGATTTCTTTAACAAATTAGTTAGACATGCAATGGTTCTTACCTCTTCATCATCCGAAGATGATGAAGCCATGGTTGAGGAGTCACTTGATTTGTCTCCACTCCTTTCTTCATTTGAATCCTCTATCGCCATGAAGGCCATGTGGCAGAAGCTGTAGGATCGATTCCGTACACTAGAGGGGGGGAATAACGTTTCTTTGGCTTGTTCTTCCTACGTTGTTAGTATGCGCAGTGGAAACAATAATAATAAACAATAACAACGAAGAAATCACTGCTAACAAACCTATTTACTTGGTATCCACCCCGCCGGGTGACTAATCCAAGAATCCGTCGGTGGATCACTCCCCGGATAACCTCCGGCTAGCTCTCGTCACTCCTTATGGGTGGAGAAATCTCACCACAACACCTTTGACAACCTTGAGCTCAAGGACTACCAACTTGCCTTTAACCAAGACAAGTTTCGTCAAGAAACTCAGCCACCACGAAGTCCTCTTTAAATAGGACTCGGGGCTAATTTCTCGCTACCAGTCGACTGCCCCCAAGGCAGTCGACTGGTGCCAGCCAAATTCGACCATTGACACCCCCAACGTTTGAATTTGCCAGCTCACCAGCCACCTACCAGTCGACTACCCCCAGGGCAGTCGACTGGTACCCTGCTGATCCTAGGGTTACACTCCCCGAGTACATTCCACTCCGCACTCGAACCCTAGGATTTCCCGAGTACAATCACACAGCACTCGTACCCTCACGACTCGACTGACTCCTCCTCCGTATCCTCGACTGTTGCCTTTGCACCCTCTTCATCTTCGGCTCCCATCCCTCGGATGCACACAAGCCTCCAGCTTGCCTCCATGCCATCCTTCACGCATGCCTCAAAGTCCGCGCCCATCAGCTCATCGTCCCTGCTCACCAAGGTCCCTCAGGTGCGCACACAAGCCTCCAGCTTATCTCCAGGCCACCCTTCACCGTACCGAGGCCGTTCAGTCAAGTCCATATGTGTAACCTGTACAACCTGCACACTCAACATACACATATGAGATCACAAGGGTAAACCTAACTTAAACCCTTTGCACAAACATCAAAACACTTGGTCACTCTGGACCACAGATTGCCTCAACAATCTCCCCCTTTTTGATGTTTGGCAATATGTTTAAGTTAGGGAAAGCAAGATAGTAGTCAATAGCAAAAACCATGCTAAATAAATGCATATGCAATGCAAAATGGATCCTATCCCAAGGCATCCCACACCTAACCCTCCAAGTAGGATTTTTCACATCTAGCCCTCCAAGCTAGGACTTTTCACACCTAACCCTCCAAGTTAGGAATTTCACTAAAACGGGTTTTTAAAGCTTATCCCAAGCTCCCCCTACACTGGACTTACAAAGGCTTTTTGAGAACCTCTCCAAGGTTCCCCTTACGCCAAAAATGGAGCAACCATGTGTTGGATCGAGAGAAACGATAGAGGGGGGGTGAATATCGTTAAACACATTTCGGATAAAAACTAGAGCAAGTACGCAGCGGAATAAAAATAATCGCGAACACAGGTAGTTTTACTTGGTTCGGAGCCTAGGTCGACTCTTACTCCAAGGCCCACGGTCGTTGACCGTTTTCTATGGGCAATTCTATATGTGCGCAAAAATAATTTACAAGAGTTGTATAATTGTAGTATAGTAAACTGAAAGAAAACAACTCTTCGTTACCGATGTCCGGTGTAGTTTATACTTCGGTGTAGATGGACGTCGTAGGCACTTGAGTCGTGAGTGGAAGGTTCCCGGAGCAGAGCGCTTTGAGTCAAAGAGCAAGTTGGCATTGGAAGAAGTGTTGTTTGAAGCCTTGGGGTCGAGGGCCTATTTATAGCCCCTGGGGGCGCCCGGAACGTCGGGGGCGCCCCCCCACGTGTCGGCCGATCCGACTTTCACTCGGTCAGCTTCTGATCCCTTCAAACTCGGGATCAGATCTTGACGGGGGCGCCCGGGACGCTGGAGGCGCCCGGGTTGACCGGGTCAAGTCTTATCCCTTGGCTTCGCTGGCTTCTGCTTCATAGGCTTGTACTGGGGACGCCCGGAGCGTTGGGGGCGCCCGGGAGCATGGGGGGCACCCGGGAGCACGGGGGCGCCCTGCCCATGAGCTGTCGAAGCTTGCCTTTGCTTCATGTGTTTTATGTTCACCTTGGGGGCGCCCGAGACACTCCGGGCGCCCTGGTTAGCTGTTGCCTCACTCCTTTGAGGCTCTCTGAGCTGCAGACACTCGTTCCTTCGGTCATGCATCCAGGGTTAGTCCAAAACAACATAAAGTAGTAAGAAGTTAGTTTATACAGCCTTAGCTGTCTTGGTTCTGACTTTGGGCCTCCCAAATGGAGGCCTAGGTCGAACCGACGCCTACTGTTCCCTCGACTGGGAACGCGTCCTCACCTACTCCTCTCGGGAGAATGTACCTGATGCCAACCGGCTCCTCCGGTTGGATTTTTGACTAGCGGTCCTTCGCCAGGTCTTGGATACCAAGCTGTCCTTCGCCCGGTGCCTAGCATTCCTTCGCCAGGTCTTCAGTCCCAAGCTGTCCTTCGCTTGGTGCCTAGCATTCCTTCGCCAGGTCTTCAGTCCCAAGTTGTCCTTCGCCTGATGCCTAGCAGTCCTTCTCTAGGGCTTCAGTACCCTGGCATTCCTTCGCCAGTACCTAGCAGTCCTTCGCTAGGACTTTTTACCCTGACATTCCTTCGCCAGTGCCTAGTAGTCCTTCTCTATGACTTTTTACCCTGGCATTCCTTCGCCAGTGCCTAGCAGTCCTTCGCTAGGACTTTTCCTGCACACTTGAGTAGCATGTTAGATAACAAATAAGACTTAACTTTTGAACCCTTTGCCAATATCAAAACAAGGTTCGATATGGTGCTTCCTGCACCAACAATCTCCCTCTTTTTAATTTATGACAACACGATTCAAAGTTATGTAAAAATTACAACAGTTTAAGCAAGAGGGTTAAGACCAATAAAATATAGCAATTCTGAACAGTCTAAAACCAATGTAATTTGAACAGAAAAAATTTTCTCATACTCCCCCTGAATCATTGTGTTATAAAATACTTAACTAAAACCAATGTAATTTGAACAGAAAAATTTTTCTCATACTCCCCGTGAATCGTTGTGTTATAAAATACTTAACTTAACACTTAACTTTGACCCTTCCTCCCCCTTTGACATATATCAAAAACAAATATGGGTGAACAGGGTATCTAACAGGGATTTTTGAGTTTTCTGAGTGCCTCATGTTTTTGACAAAGTGTTTTTCAAAAATAGAGTAAAAGTATTTTCATTAGCAAAACTTTTTACACTTAGATAATTTTTCATTATGAGAAGTTTTACAGGCCTAAATTTAAAAAAAACTTTTACTTATAAGGAAAAAAAATTAACTTAGGCAAAATTTCCATTTTTGAAGCCAAATTTCCAAAAAAGTTTAACTTTTAGAGTTAGGAAAAAATTTGTTTACTAAAGAAAATTTTGCACATTTAGATGAATTTGCTTGGAAACACTTTGTGCATTTTGAAAAACATAATTCTTAAGAAATTTCTAGGTAAGTTTTTCCCCAAAGAAAACTTTACTTAGAAATATTTGCCAAAATTTTCAAAAAGTTTTGCTCAGACAAATTTACTAAGAAAAATTTTACTTAAAAAAACATGTACTTAAAAACATTTGAAACATTTAGACATATTTAAAAAATTTTGAAGTACTAGAAATACTTGAAAGCACTTGAAGTAGTTTGAAATTTTAACAGTACTTGGCACTTAAAAACAATTTGAAGTACTTAAAAAAAATACTTTTAAAAAAATTCTTAGACCAATTTTAAAGCACTTAGAAATACTTAGCTTTTTGTGAAAACGAGATAAAAAATTTCTCTCTCTTTTCTATTTCTCTCCCCCTTGGCCATATATCAATAAGGAGGTTTTGAAAGAAGATTTAAGAAAGAAATGTGTGTATCAGAGTTTATGAGCTTTGAACATAAAAATACTTGTTATAATTCTGAAAGTATAGTAAGTAGCTTAAATTGTACCAATGAAAGCTCTACTTTGAAAAGTATTGTGAATTTTAAAAAAATATTTTGTATTTGTAGACAAGTTTTTAGAAAATTCACGTACTTATAATACTATTGCCTTAGAAAAGTATTTATTTGGAAAAGATTAAAAAAAATATTTTCATTTAACAGATAGTACATTTGGAAGAATACAACAAAATGTTATGCAAAAGAAAATTTGAAACCCATTTTCACTTTGAAAAAGAATGAAAAAAAATTGTTTTTTTTGAAACATGTTTAGTATTGCACTTTAAAAAATTATTCGTACTTTGTAAATATTAGTGCTTTGAAAAAGTATTAGTACTTTTGCAGGATGTTATGCATTTTTGACAACTATACGTACTAATAAATACTTTTGAACATAATATTTTAAGAAAAAATTTAATATAATACTTTACTTGGCATGGTTTCCTTTCCAGTCTGACACAATCCTAGGAAACCTTGTTAACTACAAGGACATTTTCCTATGTGTCCTAGAAAATTTTCAATCCAAGTAAATATTATAAAAGTAACTTCATAAGTCACAAGAATTTTGAAAAATAAAATAATAGTATTTTGGAACAAAAATTATTTAAGTTTTCAAAAGGTTTTAAACTTACAGTGCATGAAAACATATAATTTTAAAAAAATGTTCAATAATTCTTTTAATTTTAATCTGCCCCTAAGCTTGACCAGTCCTAGGAAGCTTGTTGACTACAAGCGATCTTCCTCTGAGTTTTAGGGTTTGATTTAAATTATAAGAATTATCTAATAACTTCAAAACAAATAATTACCAAAAAAAATATTTCAGAAATTCTTCTTTTGACTCAAACTCCCCCTAAATTTGACACATCCTAGGAGTCCTTGTAGATCATGAAGTGGACCTTCCTCTGTGTCTTTAGGGTTTATTAAAATCAAAAGAATAATTTTGAATAACTTTCTGAGTATGATAACTTTCAAGGAGATAAATTTTTGAAAACACAACTTGGAATGATAGCACAGTTTTCGAAAATCATGATGTTAATTTTTCAAAGAGATAGTAATATACGAGGGTTTTTGAGTCAACTTTTGAAAACCATATTTTGAAATGATAATAAGTTTTAGAGCATAAGGTTTTTGAAAAAGCTGAATTTTCGAAAAAGATTAAGAAGAACTCCCCCTGTATCCGACACAGTCTGACTTTTATCTAAGTTCCTTAAGGGATATCAGTGTTGACCAGGTTTGACTATGTGGACTAGGGTTGACTATTTTGACCAAGTTAATGACTAAATCAGAACAAGCCCTAGACTCTATTTATTGTGATATTTGACATGAAATTAAAAAAAAAATTAGGAATGAAAAAGTAGGGTACAGTACAATAAATTAAAAATTAGAGGTAAGTTTGAATAACTTTTGCAAACCTTTTTTTATTTAATAGGATAGTGAATCATGCTTTTAGGTCCCAGATGTCTCACCCAGTTCTACGTGGTCAAACATATTAACCTTATGGGTTGTGTGAGACAAATATTTAATTTTAACAAAAAATGGTTAATTTTGAAACATTAAACCTTAGTTTAAAAGTTAAAATATTTTTGAGGATTTTGAAATTAATTAAAATTTTAACTTTGAATTTTAAAAATTGTTAAGTTGAATTTTGAAAATAATTGATTGAAAATAATTAAGTTGAATTTGAGAATAATTAATTGAAAATAATTAAGTTGAATTTGATAATAATTAATTGAGAATAATTAAGTTGAATTTGAGAATAATTAATTGAAAATAATTAAGTTGAATTTGATTTGTACGGTTGATTGGGTTGGACTAAACTTTTAGGTACTGAGCATCTCACCCATTTCTATGTGACAAAACAGGATATCCTTAACTGTTTTATGAGATGCATATTTTAATAGAAAGATTTATTTTGAAAAGGCCATGATTAATTTTGAAAAGTTAAATTAATTTTTAAACCCAATTTAAATTTATTTTGAAAAGAGATATTTGAATCTAAAATTAACTGAAAATTTGTGTTAGATTCGAATTTAACAAAGAGTAAATTGAATTTGAATTTCAAAAATTGGATTCCAGGTCTTGGCGAGGCACAAGACCTTCTTTGGCCGTAGCCTTATTGGATCATCAACCCTTTCCTAGACAAAGCCTTTTAGTGAAATTTCATCTTCAAAATTACTTTTTGTAAATTCTGGTCTAACTAGTTTGGGTCTTGGATCCATAGCTTCGGCTAGTTTCACCAGTCTAAAGAGACCAAGTAGTGTATACTTGACCTTATTAGAAAAGGCTTCCCTAACGTACTATCATCTCACCTCCACCCAATACTATGTTGTTCAAATTTCAGTTAAGTTGGTTCAGTCCTTATACTAGCCAATCCTATTTCTAAGCAACAAAAAAATAAAATAAAAAGTAACACACAATTAAAGCAAACAAGACAAAAATGATCTAAGTTACATCATAATCGAAATAAAACTCTGGGTTTTTAAAATTAGCATGGTTGTGAATTAAGTTTTCTAACGTATTGACCTTAACTAATTTATACGAGTTAATCATGTTATTCAAGGTAAATATTGGATTTTTAAATACTGTAAATTTACCTTTTGATTCCCGGTTGGGAATCTCCCCCTTGATTCTAGCCATCTCTCTTTTGCTTGATTGTTTCTTCGGCATTTTGTAGCGGTCGCGAGCCAACCAGACCAGTTTCCAAGGATCCCTTCCTTCGCCGTCAGATTCTGAGTCTGAGTCGGACTCAGGTACTGGTTGAGGTCTCTTTTGCATTTCTCTTGGAGTTTTCCCTACAATGAAAATTATACCTTCCTCGACCATTATAGTATCAGTCTGATTATTTAATTGTAATTCAAAAGAAGATTCGAAATTGGTTACCATTTTTGTCTCAGTCAATTCGTCTTCTGACTGTGGCTTGAATTCGCAGTCAGGTATGGATTCTTTCTCATCTTCTGATTCGGAGTCAAAGTTCTCAATGCTGGAGCTCTCCTCGTGTAGATTGATTAGTTTATCCCAAATTTCTCTGGCACATCTGAATGGACCTACTAGTTCGAGTTGCTCCTTGGTTAGGCCACATTGTAGGATTGCAGTTGCCCTTGCATCGCTCTCAATTTGATTGAGAGTGTGTTCATCCAGTTTATCCCACTCGATTGATGACTCATCTTCTACGGGAAAAGAGAATCCCGTTTGGATGATCCGCCATAAGTCCATGTGGGCCTTCAGAAGGGACTCCATTTGACATCTCCAAAACTTGAAGTTCTCGCCGGAGAATAGTGGTGGACGGGCACTGTTCCACTCGTAGTTGGCCATTTAGTTTAATCCTTACACACAAAAGAAATAACAGAAATGTACCAAGACTTGGTCTTGGATTAGTAGTGCGGGAGAAGGGAAAAAAATTGCCCAAAATAAATGTTACACGAATTTCGAGGTGAAATAATAATAAAATACTAAAAATAATTTATGATAAATTTTTGAAAATGTTGATTTTGTCAATTCTGATTAATGATGAAAAAGTAGAAATTTAATGTTTAGGAAAAAATGTGCTTAGCATGATTTTCGAGAAAAATATTAAAATAATAAAAAAAATTTTATGACAAATTTTCAAAAGTTGTTCGTTTTATCAATTCAAAGTTATGGTGAGAGAATAAGAATTCAAAATTGAAAAAGGTGTAAGAATATTTTAAACACACCTACAGATATTATTTATTTGAAATAAAGATCGAGTGGTGTTGCACCACCTCGATTAAAGAAAAAGAAAAGAAATAAAATAAAAAAATTCGTAAATCCGAAAAAAACTTTCAAACTGGTGGTTGCACCAAGTTTGAACTACCCCGGTCTGATACCACTTGTTGGATCGAGAGAAACGATAGAGGGGGGGGTGAATATCGTTAAACACTTTTCGGATAAAAACTAGAGCAAGTACGCAGCGGAATAAAAACAATCGCGAACACAGGTAGTTTTACTTGGTTCGGAGCCTAGGTCGACTCCTACTCCAAGGCCCACGGTCGTTGACCATTTTCTGCGGGCAATTCTATATGTGCGCAAAAATAGTTTACAAGAGTTGTACAATTGTAGTATAGTAAACTGAAAGAAAATAGCTCTTCGTTATCGACGTCCGGTGTAGTTTATACTTCGGTGTAGATGGACGTCGTAGGCGCTTGAGTCGTGAGTGGAAGGTTCCCATAGCAGAGCGCTTTGAGTCGAAGAGCAAGTTGGCGTTGGAAGAAGTGTTGTTTGAAGCCTTGGGGTCGAGGGCCTATTTATAGCCCCTGGGGGCGCCCGGAACATCGGGGGCGCCCACCCCACGTGTCGGCCGATCCGACTTTCACTCGGTCAGCTTCTGATCCCTTCAAACTCCGGATCAGATCTTGACGGGGGAGCCCCGGGTTGCTGGGGGTGCCCGGGTTGACCAGGTCAAGTCTTATCCCTTGGCTTCATTGGCTTCTGCTTCGTAGGCTTGCACTAGGGGCGCCCGGGAGCACGGGGGCGCCCCGCCTATGAGCTGTCGAAGCCTGCCTTTGCTTCATGTGTTTTGTGTTCACCTTGGGGGCGCCCGGGACACTCCGGGCGCCCTGGTTAGCTGCTGCCTCACTCCTTTGAGGCTCTTTGAGCTGCAGACACTCGTTCCTTCGGTCCTGCATCCAGGGTTAGTCCAAAATAACATAAAGTAGTAAGAAGTTAGTTTATACAGCTTAGCTGTCTTGGTTCTGACTTTGGGCCTCCCAAATGGAGCCCTAGGTCGAACCGACGCCTACTGTTCCCTCGACGGGGAACGCGTCCTCACCTACTCCTCTCGGGAGAATGTACCTGATGCCAACCGGCTCCTCTGGTTGGATTTTTGCCTAGCGGTCCTTCGCCAGGTCTTGGATACCAAGCTGTCCTTCGCCCAATGCCTAGCATTCCTTCGCCAGGTCTTCAGTCCCAAGCTGTCCTTCACCTGGTGCCTAGCATTCCTTCACCAGGTCTTCAATCCCAAGCTGTCCTTCGCCTGGTGCCTAGCAGTCCTTCGCTAGGGCTTCAGTACCCTGGCATTCCTTCGCCAGTACCTAGCAGTCATTCGCTAGGACTTTTTACCCTGGCATTCCTTCGCCAGTACCTAGCAGTCCTTCGCTAGGACTTTTTACCCTGGCATTCCTTCGCCAATGCCTAGCAGTCCTTCGCTAGGACTTTTCCTGCACACTTGAGTAGCATGTTAGATAACAAATAAGACTTAACTTTTGAACCCTTTGCCAATATCAAAACAAGGTTCGATATGGTGCTTCCTGCACCAACACCATGCTCCCCCTTAATCTCAACTCCCCCTAAACCTAGGGTTTCTTGCAATGATAAGTTTGGTTTCCCAACTTAAACCAACACCTCTCCCCCTTTGCCTAACATAAAAAAGAACCCAATAATATCCCAATTATCGGATCTTTTAATCCCTAATGATTCCAAACATGGTGTACTTGACCCCCATACACTTGTTTCTTATCATTTGGACACCAACCTAGCTGCTGATACCCAAATCAGCCCTGGGCAGTCGACTGCCAACAGTAGCAGTCGACTGATACTCTAAATATCATATTTTCTGGTCATTTTCAGAAATGCGCTAGAAATTCCATAAATTTCTAAAAATTCCCAAATTTTGTAGACAACTTTGTGGAACCCATACCTACTTGGGAAAAATATATTTCACCATGTATCCCTCACCATTCCCATGTTTGGTACAAAACCCAAAAGTTTTCTTATGAAAATCAAAGCAAACCAAAAGGGCAACCTCCCCCTTTAACATATGCCTTCTCCAATTTTCATTCTTCCATGGTGAAGTTCTACCCAACTTAACACCATAACACCATGTTGAGTTATACCCAACCCAACATCCAAGTTCTTCCCCCTTGGACACCATTAAAGGATTGCTCCCAAGCAACCTTTGTCCTAGTGTCAAAAAGAACTCATCACCACTAAAAAATCTAACAGATTTGCAAGCACATTTGCTAGGATATACCCTATCCTAGAAAAATATGATTTCATGAAAACCACAAATGTGCTTGACTTTTAGTACAAATCCTAGTTTCCTAAACATGGTATCAATATTGAAATCCATCCATAATTCCATGTGTTTCTCAAGACACACACTTATAATCTAACACATGGAGTCGTCCTCAATGCTTTCCTTTCCATTCATCATGCATTTATTATTGAATTTAAAGCCCTCACAAATTTTCCTTAAATTCCATGATATTCACATTGCCTTATTTTATATAATCACCATTAAATCATGAGACAACACTTTACTTCAAGGAATATGAAATCATAATCAAAACTTTCAATCCAAATCCATATCCAATATTCCAATTTCGCCATCTCTTACTATGCAATATGGCTTTCATTCTGAAACCTATGGACCAGTCGACTGCCCCTAGGGCAGTCACCTGCTAAAAATCACAGAATGTTTCTGGGGCTGAAATTCTTCTTGGGGCAGTCGACTGCCAAAATGGCAGTCACCTGCTATCTGATTTTCAGATTTCCAGCCCGATTTCAGAAATGCCTAAGAAATTCTACAAATCTCCAAAAATTTTGAAATTTTGTGTGGAGATTTGTGGGGCCAATGTTTACATGGGAAAAAATACGTTTCCAAACAAATGTACTCCGGATCCCAAGATTGGCATGAAACTCCACTTATCCTAAAGTGTATCATTAAAACCTTAGCTCAAAGTTCTAATTTGGACCTCACCTTGATGCTTCTTCCCATACTCATTCACAATCCATTAGTAGCATCAAGTTACATGGTATTTTCACATTAAACCCAATTTCTTTCAATTATAATACCCTTTTCACACTTTTTCCCCTAAATCCCCTTTTTAGTGTGCCAAAACCTAGGATTAAGACTTACCCAAGTCTCCCAATCCTATTTGGCACATTTCATCTAATTCCTTGGGAGAAAAACTGTTGAGATCCACTTACCATAGATCCCAAAGGCTCCTAGAGCTCCCCCTTGAGCTCTGAGCCTTAGCCACCTCCCTAGGTGACTCGATCCACACTAGTCCACACCGGTGTCCCACCGTTGACTTCTGGCCTACAAAATGGACTCTCTTAACCTTAGACACTTTGTCTTTGGTTACGTCCTTCTTTTTACCTTTGGATGACATTCCCTTGTCATCCTTGGACTTTCCCTTCTTACCATGATTGTATGTCTTCCCAGCATACTTCTTTTTGTTGGCCTTAGAGGTCTTAGACCGGTATCCCAATCTCGATCTATCGTAGTTAGGTTTCAAACTACCCAACACCATGTCTAGACCCTTAGATCCAAGATCCAACCATGAATCTTTCTAGGTCCATTTCTAAAGTAACAAGCCTTGACCTCAAGACTTGATTTTCCCTTGCCAAGTCCCTAACTTTGGTTTCCATATGTCCACCTTGGACATTCCTAGGCCTACCCTCCTTTCTAGGCACATTCCTCCCCTTTTTGGGATTAGTGCCATGATCCTTAGGTACAAAGGTCCTAGGTCTCTCATGATGCATGCTTTTGTTAATGTTTTGACCTACCTTGTTATTCTTAGTCCTATCATGATATTTGAATCCATGATTGTGTACAAGCAAACAATTCTCATGGTTTCTAGCATGCATGAATGAATGATTAATTCTATTTTTATCATGCATAGAGGAACTTGAAATTGAATTGCTTTTTACCTTAGGGTAAGGAATTACCTCCCTTACCCTTGTAGTCCCTCCTTGTTGTGGTCTTTGCTTCCTCCTTTCTTCTTTTTCCCATCTCCTCAAGTGTCCCATCCTCTTGAGCTCGTTCTTCTTTGGACACTTGGTGTGGTAGTGCCCCAGCTCACCACATGTGAAGCATCGAATCCTCCTCTTCTTCTCTTGGGATTCTCCATTTCTACACCTCATGTTAGAATTTAATTGAATCGAAATAGGTTTAGATTTTACCTCCATTTTATCTTTCGGGCACTTATCCTTGTAGTGCCCCTTCTCGTTGCAACCAAAGCATGTAATGTGCTCTTTCAATTTTGCTTTGGTGGAGGTAGAGGCTAGGTTGACTTCTTCTTCAACCTTGGATGATGTGGATGCTTCCTCTTGATCCGGTATAGTTGAGGGTCTCTCCTCCCCCTCAATTCTTGAGATTGATGCTTCCTCTTCTTCTCTTGAGGAGATTGATGATCTTTCACTTAATTCTTCCTCCTCTTGGGCTATCGAGTTCACTTCCTCGGGTTCATCTACTACTTGACCTCATGTAGGGTTTTTATGAAATTCTTCTAGTTTGATCCACAATTCATGTGCATTTTTGTATGCTCCTACACCGTTCAAAACATTAGTAGGCAAAGTATTAAGCAATATGTCAATTACCTTTTTATTCGCCTTGGATTGATTTTCTTGTTTTGATTCCAATATCTAGGTCTAAGCCTCTTCCCGTTCTTATCATTTGGAATCTCGAAGGGCTCTTCAAGCGCAATCCGAAGGTCCCACTCCATTCCGAACCACGTCTCCATCCGTGACATCCAATACCCGAAATTTTCATGGTCGTAGGCCGGCGGAGTGTGGATGTCATCCTCGAATTTGTCTTCCATGTTCTTCTTCCTCTAGCGTGTGCTCTCTCGGCTGTTAGTCCGATCAAGAGCGGTCCTTCGCTTTGATACCAATTGTAGGATCGATTCCGTACACTAGAGGGGGGGGTGAATAGTGTTTCTTTGGCTTGTTCTTCCTACGTTGTTAGTATCCGCAGTGGAAACAATAATAATAAACAATAACAACGAAAAATCACTGCTAACAAACCTATTTACTTGGTATCCACCCCGGCCGGGTGACTAATCCAAGAATCCCTTGGTGGATCACTTCCCGGATAACCTCCGGCTAGCTCTGTCACTCCTTGTGGGTGGAGAAATCTCACCACAACACCTTTGACAACCTTGAGCTCAAAGACTACCAACTTGCCTTTAACCAAGACAAGTTTCGTCAAGAAACTCAGCCACCACGAAGTCCTCTTTAAATAGGACTCGGGGCTGATTTCTCGCTACCAGTCGACTGCCCCCAGGGCAGTCGACTGGTGCCAGCTAAATTACCATTGACACCCCCAACGTTCGAATTTGCCAGCTCACCAGCTACCTACCAGTCGACTACCCCTAGGGCAGTCGACTGGTACCCTGCTGATCCTAGGTTACACTCCCCGAGTACATTCCACTCCGCACTCGAACCCTAGGATTTCCCGAGTACAATCACACAGCACTCGTACCCTCACGACTCGACTGACTCCTCCTCCGCAGCCTCGACTGTTGCCTTCGCACCCTCTTCATCTTCGGCTCCCGTCCCTCGGATGCACGCAAGCCTCCAGCTTGCCTCCATGCCATCCTTCACGCATGCCTCGATGTCCACGCCCATCAACTCATCGTCCCTGCTCACCAAGGTCCCTCAGGTGTGCACATAAGCCTCCAGCTTGTCTCCATGCCACCCTTCACCGTACCGAGGCCGTCCAGTCAAGTCCATATGTGTAACCTGCACACTCAACATATACATATGAGATTACAAGGGTAAACCTAACTTAAACCCTTTGCACAAACATCAAAATACTTGGTCACTCTGGACCACATATTGCCTCAACAAAAGCTCTCCTCCTCCTTTTTCTCTCCTTCTTCTTCCTTCGGTCACCTGCCACAAATGCACACCCTTCTCCTTTGGGCTTTGGTTAGAGAACTTATGTAGTTCCATTTCACAAAATAAATCCTCTAACTTAACAAAAGATAAGTCCTCAAAAACCTTGTAAGCATCCACCATGGATGACCACAAGGCATTCCTAGGGAAGGCTTTGAGAACATACCTCACAATGTCTCAGTTTTCTACCTTCTCATTGATGAATGTAGACCATTGAAGATCTCTTTGAACCGACCATGAAGCATACTTACCATTTCATTTTCTTCCATTGTCAAGTTCTGGAGTTGGCTGAGAAGGAGCCCTTTCTTGGCTGTCCGGGTATCTTGAGTTCGTTCATGGAGCTCAATGAGCTTGTTCCAGAGGTCCTTGACAGTGGAGAAGGGGCCGACTTTGATCAACTGTTCCTTGGTCATCCCACACTGCAGGGTGACCACAGCCTTCTCATCAGCTTCCCCCTTTCAGATTTGTTTTGCCGACCACCATGAGAACTCGAGCTATTTTCCCTCAGCATCCTTCGGAGGGGAGAAACCCTCCTTGACCGAGAACCACATATTGATGTTGGTCTTCAAATAATACTCCATCCTCGACCTCTAATATTGGAAATCTGATCCATCGAAGAAGGGTGGTCTGCTTGTGCTGAATCCTTCTCTCAAAGCCATCGTTGTTGTAAGCTCTCGGGGGTTAGTCCATTTGAATAGAGCCCCAAGCTCTGATACCACTTGTTAAAACTTGGATGGCTAGAGAGGGGGGGGGGTGAATGTATCCAGACACAAACTTTTCACTTCTTGAACTTATCTGCACTTAGGGTTAGCAGCAGCGGAAGAAAACAATACAAGTATAAATGCAGAAATGCAGAAATGAAACAAACCACACAGGCGCTAACACGAGGATGTACAAGGTTCGGGGATAACTTACCCCTACTCCTTGGCGTGCCCGTAAGGTGGGCGATCCCTTGATCGTCGGCAGATCAAGCCCCGGTGAACCGGATATATAAGCCTCCTTCTCAGTGGAGTAACTTCTCCACAATCGGTCTCCAAATGATATGAGAATGAGCACAAAGACACGAGAAGAAAACTCACTCTAATCTAGCAAAAACACTCAAGGAAGAACACTATACAGAGAGCTCAAAAAACAACAGCGAAATCCTTCACTTGTTTTCTTGTTCGTTCTCTTCTCTTTTGCTCCTCTGCATCTCAGCTTCCTCTTAAGCTCCTGCTCACCATCACTAGGCTCCATCAGCACCCACTGAGCCACAGCCTAACCCACTGACTCCCCTGAGTGCTCAGTCCACTGAAGACCTCTTCAGCTGAGCCTCCGTCAGTCGCCAGCCGCGCCAAAAGTCGTTGAGACCTGAAAACAGGAAACAAACAAACCTGCCACGGTGAAAGTCGCCATTGACTCTTCTCCATGGCTTGTATCATCCCTGTAACGTCTGTACACTTCAACAGATGATTAGCAAAGCATATCAACAGAAATCAGCAGTGTATCAGAAAAAAAACCCAGAGCGATTCAGAGCGTCTGACAGCGATTTCAAATTAATGTTCAGGAACAGATTGGTCACCAGACCGATCAGTGATGACCCTGATCGGTCACTAGACCAATCAGTGAAAGCCCTGAACGATCAAGCTCCAACCTGATCGGTCCACAGTGAGGTCACAGGGATCACAGACTTCTTGTGATCGGTCACACTGACCGATCACAGATCAGGGATCGGTCACCAGACCGATCTAGCAGTTTGCTTGCAACAACCCGCAGGAACCACACACCTGATCGATCAATTGACCGATCAGGTTGTGCCCTGATCGGTCAGGTGACCGATCAGGTCACTCTCTGACCGATCAGGAGCCATCCTGATCGGTCAGGAAGAGGACAGTCCGATATTTGATCTGTCAGATGGACCGATCATGGTTTCTCACAGAAACCTCTGTCCCTTCTCTGATCGTTCACCAGAACGATCAGAAGCCAAACAGAAACCTTTCTGTTCTCTCCCTGATCGTTCACTAGAACGATCAGACTTCGCTGGATCGGTCACCAGACCGATCCACAACAGGGAGTTCGTGCCAACTCCCTGATCGGTCTCCAGACCAATCCAGCTCCAACCAATTCAACCCTAAGTCCAGAGAACAAGCTCCCTAGCCTTCTCTGACTCGTGCTCAGTCCCCCAAACCAAGACTCCTTGCCCAGCTTCACTCACTGAGACTTCATTCAACCTAGCTTCACTCACTAGGACCTGGCTTCACTCACTAGGGTTTCGGTCGCTTAGCTTCACTCGCTAGGACCCGGCTTCACTCACAGGGATTTCAGTCACCTGGCTTCACTCACTAGGACCCGGCTTCACTCACCGGGATTTTATTCACCTGGCTTCACTCACTAGGACCCAGCTTCACTCACCGGGATTTTCGTCACCTGGCTTCACTCACCAGGACCCCGCTTCACTCACCGGGATTTCCTTCACCTAGCTTCACTCACCAGGACCCGGCTTCACTCACCGGAGTTTCAGTCACCCGGCTTCACTCACCGGGATTTCCATCACCCGGCTTCACTCACCGGGATCCGGCTTCACTCACCGGGATTTCCATCATTCCATACCCAGTCCTCGACCAGGACTTAAACTGGATTCACTCAACCAAACTTAAATCGGTGTTAACACCAAAACAACAATCGGGCCAGACTGCATCAACAGAAGTATTGTGGTTTCCATGGCAGTGTGACACACTCCGCCGAGGAGTGTCATGTCTTGAAGAAAAAATTGAGTAAAGAGGCAGACCCTAAACCTCGAAAGAAGTGGAAGAAGATAGGGTATCGCCGAAATTCCCCTCGGTAAAGCTTTTCTCCCAGACGGAGGCAGTTGGGAGAGAATGAGATCTGGCATCGGTCCCGATCTCGGTCTAGGGGAAGAGTCGGGGGACAGCACCCCACAAATCTCTCTCCTTGGAAAGAGTCCCCCGGAAGAGCAAGGCCCTTGCACGCGACCCACCCTCTGTACATGTGGGAGTTATCTCCGGAGGATCCACTGGGGGAGATTCTCATCGGGCCAGGATATCCAACTCCTGACGTTTGGAGAACTATGCAATTGGGACGAGCTGGAGCCAGGATCGTGGTCCTACGATCTCGTTCGGCCCTGAAGACATGGAAGAGGTGGAAGCTCCCTATAAAGACACCTTGGTGATCCTTCCCCGCATCGCCAACTATGAGGTCAAGTGCATCTTCGTAGCTACAGGAAGTTCTGTGAACATCTTGTACAAGGCTGCGCTGGACCAAATGTAGATCGACGAGGATGAACTATTGCCGGTCTCGACCCCGCTGTTCGACTTCATCGGGTACTGAGTACAACCGATAGGGCAAATCACCCTATCACTATTGTTGGGTAGCGAAGTACTCGAGAGGACCAGGAGGACACCCTTCTTGATCGTGGAGGTTCCGTCATCCTACAATGCTATTTTGGGCCGCCCGGTGCTCAGTATCTTCCAGGCAGTGGTCTCTGTCTACCACTAGAAGATAAAATTCCCGATTGGCGACCGAGTGACTGAAGTCAAAGGGGACCAGCTGGTGTCTTGGCGATGCTATAGTGGGGAAGTCAAAGCGGAGCCCGGAATAACCCGAGGGCGCAGGACAACTAACCGGAGGAGGCGGCCATGCACAGAAGGACAGGAACGGAAGGCTCACGAAGCTAGGGCAGGCCAGCTGCCTCTAGTCTGGTCACCCTCGGTAAGATGTGTGTTGCATACTATGTACTTGTCTATGTGTTCTTGCTGCCTTGCAGTGAATTCATGAAATAAAAAAACATGCCCTCGCACAAGTACCAGTATGTCAAACAAAACCCTAATATCTCGCGGTGTTGCGGATGCCTGGGATACATAGGCTTGGTCTGGGTGCTACGGACTCCCAACCAAGAATCAAAACCCTAATATCTCGCGGTGCTGCGGATGCCCGGGGTACATAGGCTTGGTCTGGGTGCTATGGACTCCCAACCAAGAATCAAAACTCTAATACCTCGCAGTGATGCGGATGCCCGAGGTACTTAGGCTTGGTCTGAGTGCTACACACTCCCAACCAAGAATCAAAATCCTAATACCTAGCGGTGTTGCGGATGCCCGGGATACATAGACTTGGTCTAGGTGCTAAGGACTCCTAACCAAGAATCAAAACCCAAATACCTCGTGGTGCTGCGGATGCCCAAGGTACTTAGACTTGGTCTGGGTGCCAAGGACTCCCAACCAAGAATCAAAACCCAAATACCTCGCAGTGTTGCGGATGCCCGGGGTACTTAAGCTTGGTCTGGGTGCTACGGACTCCCAACCAAGAAAATGTAATTGGAGCAACTACATAATTAGAATACCTGCTTCTTGCTGCGATGGAGGTGCGGCAACAGTGAACCTTGGAGACGGTTGACGACGGAGGACCACGATAGAGATGGTGGAGCTCAAGCTTCGTCGTCAATGCGAGGACAACTTCGTCTTCACTGGTTTTGGGTCTTAGGGCAAGAGGAGGACGTCGACGATAGCTTCGTCATCACTGCGAGGAGAGGGCGAAGGGAGAAGGGTGAACGAGGAGGACAACTTCGTCTTCACTGCTTTTGGGTCTTAGGGCAAGAGGAGGGTGTTGACGACAACTTCGTCATCACTACGAGGAGAGGGCGAAGGGCGAACGAGGAGGAAAGCTTCACCTTCAACCTCTTTTGGGTCTTAGGGCAAGAAGAGGAGGACGTCGACGACAACTTTGTCTTCAACTGTGAGGAGAGGGCAAAAACACTCAGTGAGGAGGATAGCTTCGTCGACGAAGGTAGAGGAAGGGCGAAGGGCGAAGGGAAAAAGGTTTTAGGGCAAACGAGGAGGACAACTTAGGGAAAACACTGCTTTTGCTTCGGCGCTTTCCTCATTTTCTTGCTTTGACGTGTAGCACCCACGTGTGTTGCACGCAGTCTTTTTTTTTGCCATCTAGCATTCGAGACACGGGGATAGAGGGGTGTTTGGGATAGACGATCCGAACTGCGAACTATTCCCGACCGACTCAATGCTCGGTAACCTGCTTGGATAACATTCGACTTTTTACTTGGCTTGAAAAGCAAGCTGAACTGCTCAGACCTTGCAGCTCTCGGTTGCGTCTAGCTGAAAAATATTAACATATATCTTCATCAATATAAATATACATCATTTTACATATTCATTAATATCCAAGATTTTAAACTAAATGATTTTCACAATATGATTTAAAAATAAAATATACCTTAGTTCATGATGACTTTCAAAAAGAAAATTAAATCCTTTAGACAATTATGTTTCTCCCTCTTGACCTCTCTTCTTGCTTGGCAGTTTTGATAGAGCAAAAGCCTATTTATAGATAGAGAGCACCCATTTGAAACATTTTATTTACACAATATTTCAATATGTGTTTTCAATTGTCTCTTAATACAATATGTTAATTTTCATATTGCATGAGTATGAGAATAATTTTTTCATCTTTCTTTAAATTCATTTGCATGAATATAAAGAGAATTGTCTCTTCATTACCTAATATCATAACATGTATATGAAGAGAATTATCTCTTTATTGACTAATATAAATAATTCATTATATAAAAAAATAAATCATACATATCAACATCAATTAAAAATAAATAAATAAATATTTCTAACACTAACAACATCCCACTCATTCTTGGTAGCTCAGAGAATCCAATTACTCAGTCTAAATAGTTTGAGTCTCTCGACTCAAATCATTTTTAACATAAATAAATTTAAATTTGGATTCTGTAATTTCAAATTAATATACTATATTCATGTAATTCCGGCAATTTTCTTGATAGAAGCAATATATCTAACAGAGAAAACTTAACACGCGTCTCGAAGAAGTTCTGCTAATACCCAAAACAGGAACGATTGCACTTAGCTTCAAGATTGGAGGACCACCACCTCACCTGCAACATAGACTTGAAGCTTGCGTAGCTATTGCAGTTATCACAGGTCATAAAGACGTGTTAGAATGTATAAATGTACATCGAACTGAGGAGGACAGAGTCACCTACAACAGCCAAGATCCATAAGAATTCGGTTATGATGCGAAGAATATGGTGAGCCCTTTAAGCGGACATAAAAGTCAAAAATACTAGTTGACGACTTGACGTAGAGATCAAAGTTCAAGGAGAATCAACATAAGCAACCCATCCTCTGTTAGCTCATCAAAATCTAATTGGATATAATGGGGGACGTCGCTCCCCGAGGTCTGAGCGGATAAACCCAATCGATTGATATAGTATTAGTCACAGAGTTAATTATTAGATAATTGATTAGGAAACTTTGTTATCATATTTTATTAATAAAGATAAAGTTTTGATTATTATGTTTATTTCATATGTGTGCCAAATGAATAAGTATAATAATATTCTTAGGTAGTAGGTTCCAATTTATATCATATCAATTAGTTAAATTGGTAGAGAAATGATATAAAAAATATTACTTTTAACAATTCTTAGTCAAATATTAATATACAGAGACAATATTAATATGTTGAGATTAGTATGTACGTCAATTGATGACTTAATTTTACAAGTCATAGATATAAGATATCAAGTTGACACATAGGTACATATTAGAGAATATGTACTGAATTGATCTGATCTGTCATGAGAAAGTTTCATATATCGTTATATGAGTGTCATAAACTTTCTCATAGCAACTATTGATATAAATAATCCTTAAACCCGAAGTCACTATAGTTCCCTACATAAGGAGTTGTATATGTTGGTATCATCAAACGTCATCCGTAATAGGGTGGACTATAAAGTCAATCACTAGGTATATAACAAATTATGGGGAGGGATGTGAGTGATGTAGATGAGATCTATCCCTTCCATATGATGGGAATGATATTTGTTGGTCTCTTGATCGAGTAGGACTACTAAAATGTATGACCTTGTTCAAATGAGTTAATATGAGATATTGAGTTTATTTGGTTGAGTGAATCTACTTGGGGATCAAGAAATACAGAAATTGATAAGAGGATGACACGGTGTATGTCTCATTGATCAATCTAATATCAAGGATAGAAGTGTTGGGATCTCCCGGCACCAAAACACAAAACGCAGCGGAAACAAGAACCCTCGAGCGATCCATGCGAAAGAAAACTCATACGAAGTTCATCTATCTAATAGATTTATCTACTGTGTATACCTTTGGAGCGTGCCCTTCGTTTATCCCGTTCGTCCAAGATGCGCCGGATCTCTTGCACATTCAAGTGTCCGTGCCTCTATTCGTATCCACACAGACACGATCTCTCAATTTCGGGAGAACTACCTTAGTTGTGCTAGCAACTTGAGGTAGTTCACAAGACCACCAAGAACCCACAAGGGTTTCGGCCAAGAGGGAGGAGAGGAAGAAGAGAGGAAGGGAAGAAGGAAAAGCCACACTTCATTTAAAAATGACTAGACCCTCATTTATATTCATCCCATGAATATGAAAAGTCTTTTGTCTCTTTGACTTCCCTTCATTAAAACCAATAAAGAGCACATCTTTCCATGTGACTCTTCACCTTCTCTTCATCCAATGAAGAAAGACTTTTCTCTTTCCCATGCAAGTCCGACCGGGCCTCTCGGGCTTCCAACTCGGTCTCCCGACCAAGTCTCCCGAGCAAGTCCCCGAGCTCCCGACCAAGTCTACCGAGTGCCGAGCTTCTGACCCAGTTTGCCGAGCTCCCAGCTCAGTCTGCTGAGTGCGGAGCTCCTGGCCCAATCTGCCGAGCTCCTAGCTCAGTCTGCCGAGTGCCGAGCTCCTGACCCAGTCTACCGAGCCCTAGCTCAGTCTGCCGAGTGCCGAGCTCCCGGCCCAGTCTGCTGAGCTCCTAGCTCAGTCAACCGAGTGCCGAGCTCCTGATTCAGTCTGCCGAGCTCCCAGCTCAGTCTGCCGAGTTCCGAGCTCCCGACCCAAGCTCCCGAGTTCCCAACTCGAGCTCCTAATCAGATCTGCCGAGTTCCCAACTCGGGCTCCCGAACTCCCGAAGCATCATGTCCTTAGTGTGTGACCCAATAAGTTCTCGTGACATTGGCAATGAGCCTAAACGCTTTAGTCACATAAGTAATGAGCGGCATCTAGCAATGCATCATTGTTACCCAAGTAACAAGAAAAGTCGAGATCCGACTAAACCTCCGTGACTATGATAATGTATGACCTTGTCCTTCTATCCTTGATATCTAGATTGACTAATGAGATATAGACTGTGTCATCCTCAATCAATCTGGTGTTTCTTGACCCCCGAGTAGACTCACTCAAACAAATGAGCTCAATATCTCATATTACTCATTTGAGCATGACCATGCATTTTAGTAGTCCTACTCGATCAAGGGGTCCACTGATATCACTCCCGTCATATGGGAGGGATAGATCCCATCTACATCACTCACATCCCTCCGCATAATTCATTACATACCCAGTGATCGCCTTTATAGTCCACCCTGTTACGGGTGACGTTTGACGATACTAAAGTACATAATTCCTTATGTAGGGAACCGTAGAACTTCAGGTCTAAGGACTATTCATACTAATAGTCACATGAGAAAGTTTATGACATTCATGTGACAATCTATGAAACTTTCTCATGGCGGGTCAATTCAGTACACATTCTCCAATATATACCCATGTGTCAACTTGATATCACCTATCCATGACTTGTGAGCTCAAGTCATTAGTTGACCTACATGCTAGTCTCTATGCATTAATATTGTCCTTGAATATTAATACTTGACTAGGAATAGTTTAGAGTAGTGTTCTCTACATTATCTCATTATCGATTCAATCAATCGATATAATGTAGATAAGAACCTACTATCCAAGAACATTATTATACTTAGTTATTTGGCACAAATACAAAGTAAGTATAATAACCAAACATGCCTTTATTAATGATAGAATATGATACAAAATGTCCCTAGCCAATCATCACATAATTGGCTCTAGGGCTCCTACTAACAAGAAGGACAAAGTCATACAAGATAATAGACATAAAAAAGTTAGGTCAATCTCGACATTCTCGTCACTTGGATAACAATAATACATTGCTAGATACCGCTCATTGCTTATGTATCTAAAGTGGTTTAGATACATTGTCAATGTTATGAAAGCTTATTGGGTCACACACAAAGAACATATTGTTTCAGAGATACATTGATTTTAGTTTGACTATAATGTGATCTGCAATTGGATCAATTGAGTTAGACTCAAATGAATCCAATTGGACTATGAGATTGAGTCTAATCCGAGTTAGACTCATTTGTATTAGACTCAACCATTTAAGATGGTTTAATATCCATTAAAAGTTTAATGAATCATTAGTAGAGAGGAATACCAAGAGACATGATATTCATTGGATGAATAGAAGATTAAGAGCCAAAGGAAGACCAAGGGACTTTGGTATTTAATGAGATTAATAGACATTAATCAAATGAATACCAAAAGGCAAAACATTTTGTATTCATTGGGTGAATACAAAAGCTTGATTTATGATGATGAATCAACTTTTATCTCTCTTCTTCCTCTTCTTCCCCACCTTGGTCGAAACCTACTTTTGGGGTTTTTGGTTTTCTTGTTTTGTGAACCATCCCAAGTTTCTTGTATAACTAAGATAGTTCTTCTCTGAGATCGAGTACGTGAAATAAACAAGATGTGTTCTTGTGGATACTACTAGAAGCATGACCACTCTAATCGTGCGGAGATTTGGCGAACCAAGTTGCTATCAGGATAAACTAAGGGCATGCAAAAAAGCTAATAACTCTAGATCAAACTTTGTACATATTTTAGCATGGATCACTTGGAAGGGATCTTTTTTTTCACTGCGAAATGTTATTGTTTTCACAAAATGATCCCTAAAGAATGTTCAAGGGAATGACTTCTTTGAGTTTTGATCAGAGAAAGACTGATTGGGCATCAACAGGCCCAACCCCTCACTAGGGCCTTTAAAGGACCTAGCTCTCCAGGCTTCGATTGGACCTCACAAGAAACTATCCCCTCTACCTTCGCTTGGATAAAGATGATCGGACATCCCCAAGGCTTGATCTTGATTCCCCTTCTAACATCCTTAAATAGAAACGACTTGTAAGCCCAACCATGGATCCAAATATCATCCTCATAGGTGGGGCCAGTCCTCAAAGCCCTATGGGCACTTTAGCCCACAAGCCCCTATCACTATTAGAGCATAGAGCAAAGTTGTCAGGAACAAGTGACACAGTATCTTTACATAGATACGAGATGATAATTGCACATACGAGTGAGAAGATCGCTCAATACAATCAAAATACCACGATTAGATATGGTCTTTTATTTGACATAACACCTCATTAATATGGAGATTATCAAAGTGTTACAAAAGGGGGTCCCTTCTCTATGAGCGTGGGTATATATTTCTCTTATTATCGCATTCTAGTTCTTATTGCAATTAACCTCATCTTCCCCAAGCTAACTTGAGTATCAGAGTGGCTGCGCTGGGGACCCCTCCCTATCCTGCTTGCTGGCATTCTTCTCCTATTCGTATTACTTGTGGTGTTATAGGTTCTTCAAGCTTAAGATAGTTTCACAGTCATCATTCTATCCAGCTAGTGCTCCATCTTCATCAATTTCAGACAGGATCAAATTTTGCACAAGCTGTGGGAACTATGTCTGATTTTGAAGTATGAGAATAGAAGATGCCGAAAGATTCACGATCATCACTTTGTTACAAGAAGACTTTGACCTACTTGTAGAGGCTAAAGCACAAGTGATAGCGTAAAATAGAAAACTGCCACTTTGCCCCTTCAAACGCCCCTGTGGTATCCGCTGCAAGGCCTTGGGAAACGTATGAGAGAACAAAAAAGTGCAGCTGATCAAATTTCTTTCGGCCCAACTCCGAGTGACCTACGAAAATTTCATCTGATCCGAATGGTCTCAGGGATCTTCCTCTAGGGATGCCCCCACTCGAGATCTGAAGAAAGGTAAAGCCCTCACCACTAGCTGGTTGCCAGAATGACCAGTATGCCCTTTTCTCTAGTAATCTTGGAGGATAAGCTGCCTCATCATTTCTGACTACTGTTGATCTAGGAGTATGGAGGCTCAACCAACCCCGATGACCACCTATTCATGTTTAAAAATGTTGCTCTATTATACCAGTACACAAATGGTGTTAAGTGTTGAGTGTTTTTAACAACACTCTTTGGCCCGGCATAAAGGTGGTTTAATTGGCTCTCTTCAGACTCGATCACTTACTTTAAGGACTTTAAGAAGGGTTTCCTCCATCATTTTGCTAGTAGCCGAATATATCACAAGACTAACATGAGATTGTTCGCCCCCAAGCTGTAACGCCCGCCCCTTACCGTTAAGGCGGTGAGTTATCTTTTTCCTACTTAACTTAACTTACGCATATTATTGTATATGAATCTAAAGCATTGCAGCGGAAATAAAACATAAGTATAACATATGCAACAAGAAGGGGTATGAAGATCACATAGTATCTAGTAGCATCCATGCATTAAATAAACTCCTAAACAGCTAACAAGTATCAAGTATAAGGTAGTAAAATATGTTTTCTTATAAAGATAAGTGCTAAGTCTATAATGGCACTAAATGGATCGATCAACCAAGTCACCACCACACACACGAGCCCTTCCTGTAGCTTCCCTTCCTTTAGAAATTTCTATGTTGATCTGCAACATAAGAAATCAACTATAAGTGTGAAACTTAGTAAGCTCTTTCCTACTCATTAAATCCACATGTCACATATATTTGAAAGACATATAACATCTCATGTATAGCATAAAACTCATAAGGCACATAAGGTACATGAATGCATACAAACATAAAACATATGCATTGCAAAAATATTAGGATGCTCTTTAGAAAACATAATAAGTAATATTTTAACATAAGCATACATCATCTTTATTGGGGTCCCCGGCTTGTACCCATTCTTTCTTTGCGCGCATCCCTAAATAGATGCGAGGTAGCTAGTCTCGACCTACTAGGGTTACTAGACCTACTTTCTTTCAACCTAGGGACAACTTCGGTAGTCCAGAACCGTGGATCTTTTTCAAGATCCGGCACAAGCCATACTTTAAAGTAAAATACATACATGCATTCTTTCCTTTTTCTTTCTTTCATAATGAATGTACTATAGACATTCAATCATTCATGAGTATAGGCACACTTTCGTGGCACAATCATTTACATAAATAGCATGACAATGTAGGATCTTTCTTTAAAAACATGCAAGTGAAGCAAACATCATGCTAGTCTTATCAACACATCATTCATGTAACATATTTGTCTTAATCAAGGCAAAACATTGGTTTTAGCTTTCTTTTCCTATCTTAATACATGCTGGCCGAAACTTTATAGGTAGGGTTTCATAGCATAAATTCCTATAAAATTACAATAAGTGCACACTTCACACAAGAGATTATTTACAATTACAACGGTAGTCTAAACTTCACTAAACATTAGTTTAGACACATGATTGTAGTTTGAACCTATTTTAGTCCTCATTCTAGATGCTGACCGAAATTCATAGTTAGAGTATTATAGCATAAAAATTCATGTAACATGGAAACAATTGCATAAGAGATCATTTACAAGTATAAGGGTAGTCTAGACTTCACTAAACATTAGTTTAGGTATATGATTTGTAGTTTGGACCTATTTTAGTCCTCATTCTAGATGCTGGCCAAAACTCACAGGTTTAATAAGGTATAGATTTCATAATTTTCTTGACCTAAAACATTACATAAGCAAGGGAAATTCACATAAGATCAAGCCCTAGTCCATACACATGCATCTACCCATCTCCACCACTTGGCCGAGAGGATCTAAGTCCTTTACATCATGGAAGGCACTCAAACATCATGTATTCATCATTCATCTACTATAAGAAAGTAGCAATAAGCATGTAGAATCATCCTCTAAACTTAAACATAACAAAAGAGGAGAAAACCTTCCTTGACCGTAACATACAACATGGCTTTTCTTCCATTTTCTCCACACAACATCACAAGCAAACATAAGGGATCATAAATACACATTCAAGGCTATTATGTTGCAGGTGAGGGAGTCTTACCTCTTGCGCTAAAAATTCAAAAGGTGTTCTAGACTTTGGAGAAGAAAGGGGGCTCTTAGGCTTGGTATTCCTCTTGTTCTTCTCCTTTTCTTCTTCCGGTTTGTGGGGCTCGGTTTTGGGGCTGCAAGGAGACCCTAGGTCTTGGTGAGGGAGAGGAAGAAGAGGGAAAGCTTGGTGAGAAGAGAGGGGAGGGATTGTGGCCGAAAATGCCTTGGGCATTTTTTCCCCCATGCTCTTTTATAGGGAGTGAAAAGGTAACCACCTCTTTCAATGGTGCCTCTTCATTTTCATGTGTCTTTTCACTTATCTTCTATTCATTTACGATTTCCCATCTCCTCCTAATAGCACTCCCCTGCTGGGTGAATTGGTTACATATGCATTCTTAAGGCTTGACTTTTCTTTGAGGTCCAAGGTTCAATCCTTGGCACCTCCTCTTTTTTTTGCTTTCTCTTCCTTTTATTATTTTTTCCAAGCCCGTATAACCAAAGCCCACCTAGAGAATGCTACTTATTTAATTCATACACATGCATATGTATATCATTATTCATTCATACATGTGTAGGATACTTAAGCATAACATTAAATATAATACCTAAGCATAATTATCACACATCCACTACGTGTCAAGATAATGCCTAACATTTCTTTATTCACAACTTTTCCCCCTAAATTCATAATATTATTCTTGCCCACATGTTCCATTATTACCACACTAGAGCGGAAAATTTGGGGCGTTACACAAGCAAGGGTCGAAAGAGGCATTGAAGGCCTATATTAAGCGATTCAATTAAATCACTATGGACCACCCTTGATATATGTTGGTGCTGGAAGCACAAGATCGAACCTGGATTTGATAATGGCAAAAAGTTCAAAGTTAAGTTTATATTGTGATCTGATGATTTTACTAACTGTGCAGGAAAGTCCTAGTTGAGCTAGGCATGAAGTCTTGACCTGCAGGGTTGAGCACGAAGTCCTGGTCGAGGACTGGGCATGAAAACCTGCCCGAAGGGTGGGAACCGAAGACCTGATCGGGGGTTGGGCACGAAGACCTGATCCGGAAGATCGAGCAAGAGACTTAATCGAGCGAGGACTCCAGACAGAAGTAGAGATAGGTCGAGAAATGGACGTCTTGACATCTGGGAGTCTCGGAGGCTGAGCAAAAGTCCAACCAGAGGAGCCGGTTGGCAAAATGTAACTTTTCCAGAGTGGAGTAGGTGAGGATGCGCTCCCTGAAAGAGAGAACAGTAGGTGTCAGTTCAACCTAGGATTTCACTTGAAATCCAAAGTTAGAACCAAGACAGCTCTGGCTATTATTCATGCATATTTATCATATTATTGTGTTCTTGGACTAACCCTGGTTGCAGGCTAAAAGGAGTTGGATTCAATGCAAGGCACTTGAAAGCGTTTAGACACATGAGAACCCAGGCGCCTGAATGGTATCAAGCGCCCCAGAAGGGGTTCTTCCAGTGGCTGCGCCACATCAGCTCCCAGGCACCTCAATAGTCCAAGGCACCCAAGAATGGATATAAACATTGGCCGAGTCTGCGAATAAGGACGCGGCTGATCTGGGTGATGTGGAGGGCACCCCATAACTACTAGGCGCCTGAGAAGTAGAATAAAAGCGGCTTCACCCATTTTCTTCCAACATCAATTCAAGCTCTCACATCTCTCAACGTTGAAGATTCCGTGTTTGAATTCTCTGCGCCCACAAAGTTTAAGATCGATGACATGCCGTCTTTGCAATGAAGTTCTATTTATTAAAGTGTCGTCGATATAAATTCTTTACTTCTGTACTTAATTATTGTACATCATTTTCGAAATATAGAATTGCCCAATGAAAATGGTTAAGGACCGTGAGCCGTGGAGTATGAGCCGTTACAGACTCCAAACCAAGTAAAAAAGAAAAGGTGTTAGTCATGTTTTACTTATTTTCGCTGCGTCTTAATTCTGATTCTTCGAAAAATTTACGTTATCGATATTCACCCCCTTTATCGATTACAATGATCCCACAAGTGGTATCAGAGCGGGTGGCTCAATCTTAGTGAAACCACCAATTGAGCATTTTTTCGGATTTCATCATTATATTCTGACAGAAAAGGTATTATTACCTTTTTATGATATTTTCTTAATTATTTTTCATTAGTAAGATTTTATCATTTCTCGAAGTTGGTGCAACGTCACTCGATATTTACTATTCTTTTCTTTATACCGCACTACTAATCTAAGACCAAGTCTTGAAACCAGTTTTTTATTTCTGTCCCTTTTCTGGATTTTCCATGGCCATGCAAGAAGGTTACAACACTGCACGACCATCTCTCTGTTCAGGAGAAGATTTCTCCTACTGGAAGAGCAGAATGGAAGTCCACCTGAAAACCCAGGTGGAGATGTGAATTATTATCCAGGCTGGACTTGAAATCCTAAAAAATTCACAAGGTGAAATTCTGGGATACTCAGAGTGGGATGCCCCACTCAAGAATAAAATAAAAGTAGTTGCCAAGGCTACACAGACCCTCCAGTGTAGTCTAACGAAAGAAAAACTCAACCGCGTTGGCCTATTCAACAGTGCAAAGTGTTGGGTATGGCTTGGCGGGTTTCCTCAGCGCTTACTTGGTCGATCCGAGAGACCTCTCCATGTCTACAGATTAAAAAAATTAATCCGAATGGAGACCCGTCTCTTGACGACCATCTCGTGCCGTATCGAACGATCCAAATTATAACTCGGTCAATCACAAAGATCGAGCCTTGTAATTTGCTCGATCGTTCGACAACGGAAAATGCGACGAGTGGATCGCCGACTTTTGTGTTTATGGTCGGGGTCCAGTTACTGAATTATTGGCTATGATACAAAATCAAAATAATAAACTAACTAACATAAAATGACATGGCTAACAAACATGGCACAAAATGAACAAGGGAGCTTGGGGAAGAGTTATACCTTCCGGATCACCTCGTGACCTTCTACCTTATGTCCCTCCCTTCTCGGACGTCATGTGGGCGACGGTCTACAGAGAACTGAGATCACCGAGACCTCCAAAAAATCCCTTCTTCCTTGCTGATCAAACCCTAGGCTCTAGGGTTTACCCGCCGGCACCTTCTCTCCTCTTCCCTTGCGCTACCAGCCGCCGGAGCCTCCAAGGCCTCGTCGGCTCAGTGGCAGACCTTGAGAGGAGAGCTAAGAAGAGGATGAAGGAGAAGAGCTCCTTTCTTCCTACTCGAAACCGCCCGATGAAGTGTTGGGACCGGGTGCATGTCGACAAGGATACGAGTTCGTAAAATTTAAAATTTTTACGTGCAGCGGAAGAGTTTGCATAAAATAATTTCCTAAATTATTTTAACTTCGTATCTAGCATGCAATCTTATGGTGTGTTGACATAATCATAAAATAAAACATTGCGGAATAGTAAACAAATTTACTAAGTACCTCTCGTAACTCGAAGTAAGGGACGAGATCCAACCGTAGCGTCCCTTGGAAGCTCCGCCTCTATTCGCGTCCACGCCGAGTTCTCTTCGGGATGACTTCACAAAGTCACGAGTTTTGTGCCGACGAGAACTACTAGATTCTCGGAAGGCATAACTAGAAGGACAAGAGAAAAATTAGGAAAACTAACCAACGAAGTAACGGAATCGAATTCCGAGAAGAGAGGAGTCGCTATCCGCTTCTTCTTCTTCGTGTTCGGGTTCTCCTTCTCCTTGAAAGCTCACGCCAACTCCCTTGGATGATGGTTGTGTGCACCGGCCCTAATCCACAAGGATGGGGCGCCGGCCCTAATGTGAAGGAGAAGAAGATGAGGAGAGAAGAGAATAAAAGAGAGAGAGGGAGAGCTCTAATTAATCTCTTGATTAATTGATTCATCTAAAGGGCTAGCCTTTGGTTCCTTTATATAGTAGCAACTCTTTGCTAAGTCTCTCTCTAAACGGAATTAGTTATAAGAAATTTATCCTATAAATTTTCTTAACTAATTATTCCGTTTAAACCAAGTCTTTATTATAAACCAATTTATAATAAAACTTATTCTTTTCTCTCTTTAAATTATGGAATAAATTTTTATAAGAAATTTATAAACTTTCTTATTATGATAAAATCAATTCATAATTGATTTTATAAAATTAAAATAAACCAATTCATGGATTATTTTAACTTCCATAAAAAGAATAAATTTCTACAAATTTATTTATATAAATTTTCTTTATACAAATTTATTTATCCATAATTTATAAAATAAACCGCGCTAGATTTATTTTATTAATTAAACCAATTAAATTGGTTTAATCTCCTTTAATGGCCGGCCACCACAAGGAGGGTTAGCACCTCCTTTGGCCGGCCAAACCAACCCGAACCGGTCGCGAATTAAACTCATTTAATTCGCCCAAAAAGCCTTCAAAAGACTTAGCCATTTTTAGCTTCCATTGCGCCTCTGATTAACTCAGATTCGACTCGTTTCTCTTGATCGGAAAATCCAATTTTCAACTCGTTTTAAATCCCTCGGATTACTCGTATTGCGTGTGACTAAATAGGCTTTCGATTTATGTTGGCCGTCTATAATTAACCCATTAATTATAGATCGATCATGAGTGGCACCTAGTAGTACATCATGATCCCCAATTAATCGAAAGATCAACGGTTTGACCCCAGAAGAAATTATTCTGAAACCCTTCAGCAGCTCTAATGAATCGTGCCTCATTCCCTTCACCACCTTATACCCACTTGGTTCAGGACACGGTCTATGGTGTCAGTCCCCACTAGGCTGACTACGTCACACCTAGCCCAAGTAGTGTCTTCCTCGTCCTTTGGATTTCTAATTACTCTCATGTATTTAAGAGACTCGCACTCTTAACATGATATGCTCTGGCCAGAGGCTTTGAGTAACAATCCGACGATAGGCCTGGGTATACATCTCCTCGCAAGGAGTGGTGAATCCTTTGTAGGCTGTTCAAACATCTTCGGGCACTTCGGCTTATACCCGATCATCCTGGGTCCACACCTCCTTGGAGATGCTTGCTTAAGATGTCAAAGTATAAGTCTCCATGACCAAGATGACTTGAACACCGCAAGTCAAAGGAACATCGCACTTAAGCCGCAGTAAGATCTTCATTGACATATCTACATGTAGATTCCCATATGAAGTCTCACAGCTAGTCACTCCAATGAACTAGTTCCCTTAACTAGCATCCATGTTTATCTCCGGACATCCCAATGTCACCAGCCAGTGAGAATCAGCTGATTAGAGAATAACCCATGCTAGTCTCAACAGAATTGATAGTGTCCGTTTTTATCAATTCATCGACTAGGGATAATTTCAATACTTCACAATTGCACATTAGAGATAATCACTAGTTGTGATCTCATCACAAATTCTCTTATGCTGTGAGTTGTGTTGCGGACATTCAGTAGATGAGTTTAAGATCCCAATCAAATACACAAACATGTACACTCAAATAGTGAATTATCATTTATTAAAATAAATGTTTACAATCATAAGGCGATTGCCTTAGGACACTTCTCTCATATCACTAACAAACTCCCACTTGGCCTAATGCCAATCGCTACGGTATCCAATACCATAGGCTCTAACATGTCCCTCAAACTTGCTTTGAGGCAAGGCCTTAGTTAAAGGATCCGCTATATTCCTTTCAGTGGGAACTCTCTCAATTTGTATGTCATTCCTACTTATAATCTCTCTGATCAGATGATAGCGTCGAAGCACGTGTTTGGATCGCTGATGAGACCTTGGTTCCTTTGCTTGTGCAATAGCTCCATTGTTGTCGCAGTATACCGGCACTGCTTCATCAATGGTTGGAACCACGCCAAGTTCGGAGACAAACTTCTTGATCCAGACTGCTTCCTTTGCTGCTTCCGAAGCTGCGATATATTCCGCTTCCGTGGTAGAATCCGCTACAGTGTCTTGTTTGGAACTCTTCCAACTTACTGCGCCTCCATTCAAAGTAAATACGTATCCAGACTGCGATTTGGAGTCATCCTTATCTGTCTGGAAACTGGCATCTGTATACCCACGTATTATCAAATCTCCTTCTCCATATATTAGAAATACATCCTTAGTTCTTCTTAAGTACTTAAGGATTGTCTTAACAGCCGCCCAATGATCCATTCCTGGATCAGATTGGTATCTGCTCGTGACGCTCAGAGCATACGATACATCGGGCCTAGTACATAACATAGCATACATGATAGATCCTATTGCGGATGCATAGGGAATCTTATTCATGCTAATCCTCTCGTCTTCTGTGCGCGGACACATAGACTTCGAAAGGTTGATCCCATGCCTGATGGGAAGGTAACCTTTCTTGGATTCCGACATGCTAAACCTTTTTAGCACTCGGTCTATATATGTAGACTGCGAAAGACCAAGCAACCGTTTTGATCTATCTCTATAGATTCTAATCCCAAGGATATAGGTTGCTTCTCCCAGGTCTTTCATGGAGAAAGTTTTGGACAACCAAATCTTAACTGTCTGTAAAACTGATATATCGTTTCCTATAAGTAAGATGTCATCGACATATAATACTAGGAATACGACTGCACTCCCACTAACCTTCTTGTACACACAAGGTTCGTCAGGATTTTGTGAGAAATCAAACTCTTTGATTGTCTCATCAAAACGGATGTTCCAGCTCCTAGATGCTTGCTTTAGTCCATATATGGATCGTCGAAGCTTGCATACCTTGGTTTTATCAACCGATGTGAAACCTTCAGGTTGTATCATGTATACATCCTCAAGTAGGTTTCCATTAAGGAAAGCTGTTTTCACATCCATTTGCCATATCTCATAATCATAATGAGCTGCTATGGCTAGGAGCATCCGAATGGATTTAAGCATAGCTACTGGCGAATAGGTTTCGTCATAGTCAACTCTTGTTTTTGACGATATCCTTTTGCCACTAATCTAGCCTTAAAGGTAACAACATTACCTTCCATGTCGGTTTTCTTCTTGAAAACCCACTTGCACCCTATGGGCTTAATCCCTTCAGGTGGGTTAACCAAGTCCCATACTTGATTTTCATACATGGAATCCATTTCCGACTTCATGGCCTCAAGCCATCTGTCCCTTTCTGAATTTTTCAGAACATCTTCATAACTGATAGGTTCGTCATCGCCAATGAGCAACACGTCGTTCGATTCACTTACGAGAAATCCGTATCTCTCTGGAATGTTGCGTGTCCTATCAGACCTACGAAGAGGTGGTGTAGTTTTAGGTTCAACTGATAGCTCATCACTATGAATTATCGGTTGTGGGCCTAGACTAGGTGTCTCTGAGATGTCTATTGGAGTTTCTTGAACTTCATCAAGTTCAATCCCACTCCCACTGTTTTCTTGTAAAAGAAACTCTTTTCTAGAAATACAGCATGCTTTGAAACAAACACCTTTTGTTCCAAGGGATGATAGAATTGGTAACCCTTCGTTTCCTTAGGGTATCCAATAAATAGACATTTATCAGACTTAGCATCCAATTTGTCTGATACAACCCGCTTCACATAAGCAGGACAACCCCATATCTTAAGGTGAGTTAAGTGAGGTTTCTTACTATTCCAAATCTCATATGGAGTAGTAGAGACTACCTTAGTTGGGACTCTGTTTAGCAAGTAAACAGCTGTCTTAAGTGCATAGCTCCAAAAGGATTTTGGAAGAGTTGCATGATTCATCATAGACCTAACCATGTCCATCAAGGTTCGGTTGCGCCTCTCAGATACACCATTATGCTGTGGTGTATACGGCGGAGTCCATTGGGACAATATCCCATTGTCCCTTAGATAATCTTGAAACTCTTGACTTAAGTATTCACCACCTCGATCGGATCGAAGTATCTTAATACTTTTGCCAAGCTGTTTCTCTACTTCATTTCTGAACTCTTTGAATTTCTCAAAGGCTTCAGATTTGTGTTTCATCAAGAACACATACCCGAATCGTGAGTGATCATCGATGAAGGTGATGAAGTAGCTATAGCCTCCTTGTGAAAGAGTTGACATTGGTCCACATACATCGGTATGTATTAGACCAAGCAATTCC